>ML783066.1:436729-522392 GCA_009831015.1 Picea engelmannii
TTGGCACACTTTCACTCACACACAAAAGTCACTTATCACTCACATAGCTTCTTATTGAAACGTGGAGGTCAAAGTAAGTTTCCTCCAAAGGGATTCCGAAAATACCCCACCCTTTTCTTGACGAGACTATCCACTCCCATTTTTAATCAACAAGGTTGGTTTGCACCCCCAACCTCCCAAAACAACTACATATAAAATCTTTCTAAAAACTCACTAAGTTTTCCTCCACAGGAGGTGCCAAAAGAAATTTTTTAGTCTAGGTAGGATTTCGGGGATAGGCATCCAAATAACTCCCCATTATCTGGTTCTCACATTGTCAAAACATAGAAGTTGTCAAATAGGTAACTGAAAATCCTCCAAGTCAAGTGTTCCAATACCATAAGGCAGGGAGATACCCGTGAAGGGTTGAAGGCCGAGGTTTAGTTGTTCTGTGCGTCCCCCCTTGAGGCACCCACCTCTTGGATGGGATCCAGCCCGTGACCCATTTCTTAGGCCGAAAATCTAAATGTCGCACTTTGACTGAGGTACCTAGTGACCAATTTTAGGACATCCTACCCAGGTGGTAATTGTGGGCTACAATTTCACCTTGATTGGATTTTGTGTGGCTATTGGGAAATATCACCAGCTCTTTCGGGATATGCCCCCTTTACCCCTCATTATAACCAATTATTTCATCATTCACTAGTTTCTCTTCTAGTGACTTCAGACCCCACTATTGAGTACTATTGGAAGGTCTAGTGCTATTTGAGAGGAAGGACGTTACGTCTTCTAGGACATGAGCATTTTCTTTCTTTTTTCCCCACGCGGAAAAAACCCACTTACTCACATATATGCTTCTTTTTCAAAACATTTTATGTATGATTCACATCTGATTACAGTTTGATTTGGATATATATATTGTGTAAACATTCAATGCAAAAGGCTCTTGTTTCTATATTACTCTCACCACTCTTTGCACACATTCACACAGCTAGTCTGACATCATAGGGGAACCACAGAACCCTCGTCATTCACGACGCTTGCTAAACCTCCCTCCTATCCTAGGGGGAGTTTCTGGTCGTGCCTGCTCATCGACACCTCCTTCACACACTCCTGTGAGTGCTACTATTTTAGGATCAACTTTGCTTGGTTCTACATTACTTGGGTCAACTTCCCAAGGTCATCTGTTCACTCTCTCTCCTTTACACGGAAGTCGGGGACCCACTTCCTCTCAAGGAGGAAGCACCAAACCACCTAGCCCCCCTCAAGGGTCAGGTTCACAACACACTATGGCTGGAGATAATCCTCCCCCCCACTGCATATGCCATATTTGGCCTCTCTCAACATACCGGATCTCAACAAACTCACCAATGATCCTATATTGCATGATCCCACATGGCCTGCAATGCCAACCAAACTACCTTCAGACATACCCAAGTTTGAAGGAAAGGCAGGCAATGACCCTGCCAACCATGTCATGACCTTTCACCTATGGTGATCCTCCAATAGCATTATGGATGATTCCATTAGACTGCGATTATTTCAACGCACACTCACTGGCCCATCAGCCAAATTGTATGTAGAAGAAAAATTAGGGTCCCACGCAACTTTTGAGTCATTGGCCAAAGCATTCTTGACCTTCTTCCAATTACCCATATGACACGACAATGGTGTAGAACTACTTTCTAATTTCAAACAAACCTTAGCCACACACATCGCTGACCACATTCACAAGTGGCATAGGCGACGTAGTTTGTGCAAAGCAGAAACCACCAAGCAACAGTGTCTCGATTGGTTTCTTAGATCACTTGTATCTCTCCTCGATAAGAATGTAGCTTCCACCTTTTCTCAATCCGAAGAGGAAGCCATCAGTAAGGCCCAACAATATGACCTCATCTATGCACAGTCAGGGTACTTATACACTGTACTTCCTGATCTTCCAAAACCTGTGCCATTTGGCCAAGACAAACCTGGGATGTCTCATTTAGCAGACGGGCTGATTGGTGCTACCACTCACCATGGTCCATAACCCCAACCACCACCAATGTATGGAACACCTCAATACCCGTCGGCATACGGGGGCACTTCTTATTACCCCCCACCCCCTTATCAACAACCATATCCTATTGCTATACCTCCACCCATCAGTGGACCACCGCCGGCACCCCCCATACATCCACCTATTCCAACAAACTCTGGTACCCCCTCTACCTCAGCTTATAGTACTAGCGAAAGCACTACACCTTCCTATGTACCTTATGGATCGGTACCACCACAAAATCCATACTTCCCGTTTCCTGGTCCTCCACAACCCATGGCTCCCCCACATCCTCATGCGGGGGTGAATTTTGTTCAATCCTCTGCTGTTCAACAATACCAAAGTTTTGAACAGTTGAATACAACCAATCCAACCCATCCATCGAACAATGCCAAGAAGAAAGGATGGAACAGGAATAACAACAACCCAGGTCAAGGTGGGAATCAACCCCCCCAGCACCAACCCACTGGGGGCAACCAGAACCAAGGGAACCAAAACCCCCAAGGGGGCAATAATAATAAACACCAAGGGTGAAATAACAACAATGTTAAAACCATGTTCCCTTGTGCCCTTTGTGGTGATTTCAGCCATTACACTCATCATTTCCCCCAAATCACTGATTTCAAATGGTTGAAAGACTCTGGTAGTCTTCCCCATTCTCCCGCACCGCCTGCCCCTTAGCAGGCACCACAACAATACGTGCAACAACCCCCTCCCGCCGTGCTGCAAAATCCTATTCCACATCAAGGTGTGATAAACACCCAACATGATACACAACATCCCCCACCTCAGGTGGGGCAATATCTCAACCCCAACAATCCAACAGATCGCACAATTCTCCTCACAAGTGAAGAAGAAATCCTTCTGCAAACGCGTAGTCATCAGTATCATGCACCCACTGAGTCTCCTTCCATCCCTCCAGAGACAAACCCTACACTGATGGGACCCCTTTTGGTGATTCCTCGCCCTTCTGCCAAACCACCACTTCTCATCCCTCGTATCCCATTGCGCAGGAATGTCCACAACCCATAGTCTAGGGCAACTCATAACTATAGTTTGGTAGACGACTTAACACAATCCCCGGCTGCCATGTTAGTTTTGGAAGTCCTCTAGACTTGTCCTACTCAGTGGAAATCACTACTTTCTGCCTTGGGGGTAGTCGACCCCAAAGATACCCGACTCATTACCTTTGATCTTGGAAGCGGAGAACCTCGTCTTCCTGCCTTGATCGCTTTTCAAATACTAGTGAAAATACGGAACATCACAGTTCATCAGTGTATCATCGATGAAGGTGCATCTACATGCATTATGTCCAAAATGGTATGGTATAAAATTGGTTCCACGGAACTCATACCCTCTGCCATCACATTATGAGCTTATGATGGATGACCATCCTCTCCTGAAGGGCTCTTTCAAAATGTCCCCGTTGAACTCAGGGGCAAGACTATTCTCATCAATATCGAAGTTATCGATGCCCAAATCGATTATAATATCCTGTTTGGTCATAGCTACATGTATGCTATGAAGGCAGTGGCATCTTCTATATTTCGAACAATGATGTTCCCTCACAATGGGAAGATCGTTACCATTGACCAAGTCTCACATTATGAGCCTAACCCATCTGCCAACATCGATAACATTCTCCCTCTCATCCACACAAGCCATGACACATATCCACTCGTCGAGATGGGTCCTGGGATTTTTAAAGATCCATCCTTGTTAGGAACATACCATGGAGCACCACCACTCCTGCACCCTTCCAATCAAGTGTGTGTCATATCATCTAACGGAACTCACACAGAGGATACCCTTCCTCCTACAGAGGCTTCTATCATATCTGACGTCCCACTCATCACAGACCCCCCCCTTCAAGAACCTCCTGGACACTCATCAACCCCACCTGTCCACGATTCCACCTCTCCCCAAGGACATAGTCGAGTTTGGGAGACAGTTCCCCAACCCCTCGCTCAAATTCCCTTCTTTTACCCTCCACCAGGTATCGAAGCTTTTCAGGTAGCCACAATGCTCACACTACCTAATATGGTGTTAGAAATCCCAGTTTGGTATCTACACCCACCAAATATGGTCCCTCGACCATCCCTTCCCCTCCAAAAAGAAGGAATCCCCATGATGATTCCCATTCTTACTCCAACCACACCCCCACTCACTAACCCTCCTGCCACATCTGGAGGCAGGAGAAAGAAGAAGGAGCCTACATCTCCACTTCCTCCATGCATCCCACCACCTTGTGCACTATGTGAGAAAGAGGGCCACCAAACCAACAACTGTCCATCGCTACCTGAATTACGTAATTTGATCCCACTCAATCAAACTCCCACAACACCCACCACTACAGCAAGTCCTGCCACTACCACCCCCCCTTCCAGTAGTAAAGGTCTGAGGACCAAATACGCTTGTGCTATATGTTCAGAGTATGGCCATTATACCCACCATTGCCCAGCTCTGCCATGTTTTCAGCAGACATTAGCCGCAGTACGTTAGAACTTCCAGAACAACCCCAGTCCTGCGACGTCCTCCTCAACAAATCTCACTGACATACGCTATGTCACCACCTCAGTCAATGAACGTATGAGACACCCTTTCTCTCTCTGCGATTCATTAGCTCATTTTACATACTAGTGTCCTATGATCCTTGAATACAGGCAATGCCAATTGACTCTTCTTCACCGACCCACAAAGGCGATAATTGACATTACCTCGTCACTAGAGGATCTTCATGTCATTTCTCCCGAACTCAAGGCCCTGCCAACGCCTCCATGATTCTTAGATGACTTATCTGAGGATTCACCCCCCAACCCTCCCAACTCTCCCGCTCATCCCCCTATGGGCATTGTACACCCAACCACTACGGCTACCCCTCAGTACTTCAATATATGGTTTATGTCGAGTGAACCCTCACCATCTCCCAACATTGTTCCCCCTACTTCTTCACCAGGGGGCAACCACATGACCACTGTCACTGAGATCACTCCTCATGATCCCTTGTATTCCCGTCACTTCCAATGCGACGAAGAAATACTCAAAGAGTTAAACCACCTGGACTCTCCCTGGGATGTGCTACACCATCGCGCACTCTTCTCTCCACATGAAGCCTCCATGCCTCCTAACCAAAACCCCATTTACGTGGTCGAAACCAAGGATTTCATCCCATCAGGGCCTATCGACTGGTTCAAAAACCCCATTCCTGCCCCAGATTCTTTTGAAGAAGGCAACATGGCCAACATTTCCCCCACAATTAAAATAGACATTTCCATAAAAAATGGCATCGTCGAAGAAATCACCATTGGAGGTGCTTGCACTCCTCAAGAAATCAGCGCATATAAAGCCCTCTTCCAGGAATATAGGGATATTTTCTCCTGGTCATACATGGAAATTCCTGGCCTTGATCCCTCTATTGTCAAACATCACATCGACACCTAGCCTGACATTACACCAGTCCGCCAAAAACAACGATCGCTACACCCATCCAAAGTTGCGGCTATCAAAGCCGAAATTGACAAGTTACGTGTTGCCGGGTTCATTTACCCCATCGCCTATACCTCATGGGTTTCCAAACCTGTACCCGTTAACAAAAAATAGGGCACTATCTGTGTTTGCACAGACTTTCGTGATATCAATCACGCATGTCCCAAAGACAACTTTCCAATGCCTTTCATCGATCAAATTATCGACGACTGCACCGGCCACGAGGCTCTCTCCTTTATGGACGGATTCTCTAGCTACAATCAAATTCAAATCCACCCAGTCGATCAGTATAAAACCACATTCACTACCCCGTGGGGTACTTTTTCATATCGTGTCATGCCTTTCAGCTTAAAGAACGCTGGCGCAACTTTCTAGCGGGCTATGACATACATCTTTCACGATCTGGCAAATATCATCCTCGCCTACTTGGATGACCTCACAGCTCGATCCAAGAAACGCACCCAGCATCTTGATGATTTACGAATCATCTTTCAACAGTGTCGTCAATACAACATCCTCTTGAATCCTCTCAAGTGCATGTTTTGTGTCACCACGGGGCGCCTCCTCGGCTTTATGGTTTCCCAAAGCGGTATTACTGTGGACCCCCTCAAAGTCCAAGCTATCACCGAAATTCCACCTCCCCAGAATTTACGACAACTTCAGAGTCTACAGGGCAAAGATAACTTTCTTAGACGCGTTGTCCCAGATTACGACATACGCGCACACGGTTTCCTTTGCTTACTACGTCATGACATCCCATTTCACTGGGATGACCACGCCCAACAATCATTTGACGATCTTAAAACATCTCTTTCAAATGCACCTTTAATTAGTGCACCTGACTATAATCATGACTATATCCTCTATGTATCAGCATCAACTATATCAGTAGCCGGTGTCCTCATCTAGCTCGATGGTGACAATCGTGAACATGTCATTTATTACGTTAGTAAAAACCTCTCAAGGCCACCCTTGAAGTATAAACATGAAGAGAAACTTGCTCTTGCAGTCGTCCTCGCAGTCCAGAAACTGTGCCACTACATTCTGCTTCGCACAACAAAGGTCATCGCAGATTCCAACCCTATGCAGTACCTTCTCAACCGTCGACAAGTTAATGGAAAATTTGCTTGATGGATCATCATCCTTCAGGAATACGACCTCGAGTTCTCAACACCTAAGAGTAAGAAGGCCCTTGTTCTCACCGAACTTGTCACGACCCTTCCCTCTGACACAACCAGTGCCCCCGTCAACACCGACTTTCTCGACAAACATCTCTTTTACATCACTTCGAATGATCCTTGGTACAATGACCTCTTCGTCTATCTCCGCACTCAGAAGTTCGGTAACCACCTTTCATGTGATGATCATCGTCACATTCGCCATCAGCCCCCCTGCTATCTCCTCATCGGAGACATCCTATATCGACGGGGCATCGACACTATTCTTCGTCGATGCCTGACTATTGACGAGGCCGATAGAGTCTTAAACAACTACCACAATGGCACATGTGGGGGCCATCTTTCGGGCATATCCACTGCTCAAAATATTATTCGAGCCGATTACTTTTGGCCTACCTTGTTTCATGATTTCATTCATGTCATGAAACAATGTGAGCAATGTCAGCTCTACGCCAACAAATCCCGCACTCCGCCCACTCTTCTTCACCCTGTCATTACTGCCGGCCCTTTTTGTAAATGGGGCATCAACTTCATGACTTGTAATCCACCCTCCAACAATGGTCACAAATACATCGTTGTCGCCATTGATTACTTCACCAAATTACTCGAAGCTATGCCCACTTTCAACAACACCGCTGACACTGCAACACGTTTTTTCTTTAACCACGTCATCTCCCTCTTTGGAGTACCCCTCCAACTCGTTTCCGATCATGGGAAACACTTCGAGAATGAGATCTTCGTTGAACTCTCATCTTGGTTAGGCTTCTCTCACGAGTTTGCCTCACCATATTACCCTTAGTCTAACGGACAAGTCGAGGCAGTTAACAAAGTCCTCAAGACCATGTTACAGTGCACGGTTAATAAACACAAAACCAATTGGCATCATATGTTATTTTCTATGCTATGGGCTTACCGAACGACTGTGAAAACCGCTACTGGTTTAACACCATTTCATTTAGTCCATGGGGTTGAGGCCACTCTCCCCATCGAGTGCGAAATTCCCACCTTACGCACCGCAATTGAGCTATTACCTGACACTGCTCCAATGGAGCAATGCTTGCTGAACTTGGAGTCTCTGGATGAAGATCGTTGATCTTCCTTATAGAACAATGAGGCAGCTAAAAAATGAACCAAGGCTACCTTTGATCGCCATGTCAACCTTCGCTCATTCCGCGAAGGCGACCTCGTCCTGGCTTATGATATCGCTCATGATACCTTTGGCCACGAAAAATTCAAGTCACTCTGGCATGGCCCATACATTATCCAACATTGCCTCACCAAAGGCACATATATCCTGGCCTCCCCCGAAGGCCTCTCTCTCAAAGAACCCGTCAACGGGTTGTATCTCAAGAAATTTTACGCTTAAAAGTAGTCATTCTACTTTAGGTTATTTCTTTTCTAGCGTTTTTAATATTTTTCTCCTTCCCTCACGTCTAAACTATCCTTTGTGCTATTGACAGATGCTTCCTCCACCAGCCTACCAAATTGGTTATGCCGACGACACCAGTCATTGGACGCAAAATCTTGCTTCGGCTGCTTGGGCTCTCTACACCCCTTCACATGAAATGCTCCATTCGAGCGGCATATTTTTGGGTTCAACAACCAACAACCAAGCCGAATACACCATCGTCATTGGCCTCCTGGCCGATGCCCAAAATCATCATATTCATCACCTTAGCGTCTTTCTCGACTCTCAACTAGTCGTACTCCAGCTCAATAATGTGTACCACGTATGCGATCCTTGCCTCTTTCGCAAATACCTGCAGGTTAGGATTTTATCTCAACATTTTGATTCCATTACATTTACACATATTCCAAGACAATTGAATCAAATAATGGATAACCTAGCTAATATTGTGTTAGACTGGCATATATCACATCAAGCTACCTCTACACATATATAAACATATCAAAATCCTGTCACAGGATATACATAGAATAGACATCATCAAAACATTAACCAAAAACATGTAAACACCACATAGATCTCAAAAAGTATACTCATGTATACATATAGGTCCACAGTTCCATCTGAATGTTTACATAAAAAAAATACAAGTATCCGTAGGCCAATGTAGCACCTCGGTACAAAATGGGCTCACCAACCTATATACAAAAAATATATATACATAAAATGCCTCAAAACACCAATCACGATGCCTCTAGAGCACCACCACCTGCTCCTCCCTCAGGTGGTAGTGGCCCACCACCTCCTGCCCCAAGAGGTGGTGGTCCACCCCCTACCGGCCCCTCCTGCCTCGGTGGTAGTCGTTTGGTCATCAACGCAGCAGCCACTACTGCCCGTCGTACTATGGCCCACCATGGTGGCGGCACCCCCACACACTACTCCAGGAAATCCTCATCCTGGATGCGAGACCATATGCCCTCAGACACCTCCTGTAACACCGTCTCCAGACGGCGGTGTATGTCCTCAAAATCAGCTCCAGACGCTGCCGGAGGAGCATGTGATGGCCCAACACCAGGGTCATCAAACCGATGCCTCCTCGTTGCCCTCTCTGGCTTAGTTGGTCACACCGCGACGTCCTCATGCCGACTTCTCTCTCCCCGTGGTGGTCTCTCCGACGCTCTCTGCAGCTCCACCTCACACCCGTGAGGTACCACATCTGCACAGCAAACAAACACCAGATAGTATCAGCATATATATCATAAAACTAAGGCATGCTATGTCAAAAAACACAAAAACATACATATCAACATCACCAAATCAACATACCTCGGTTGTCAAAAACCTCCCTTGGAGGTAGTACCATGTGCGGATCATCCCGGAAGTCAACCTCGACATAGGGGTACCGTAGTATCACATGCAGCATCTGTCGCCATACCTGCGCCGCCTCTGCCATGAAGAAGTGGCCACCCTCACCACCACCATGGCGAAGCAACACCGTCGACCATCGGCGCAGCCGCGACTCTCGTGTCCCCAATGCACCCAATAAAATCCTAGGGTGCAACATTGACACCCTCTCCAAAAACCACACCACTAGGATTGAATCGAAGGTAAACTCACCTGTGTCCATGGACCGGTAGTGGTCCAGCTGCCCTATCATCCGGGCATGCAAAGTCAGTCCCCAGGCGATCTGCTCGTCGACCAACACTCTCCCCATCACCAACAACTGGCCCCCACTGATCCGCTAGGTCGTTAGTGACCCATATACTCTCACAATCATCACTGCTATACAGTGATGGGCCAGGGAATCTATCAACCCAATGCTCACAACCGTCCCGGACATAAAGTTCTGCCCTGAACAGTATCTTCGGCCAACGGTCGCTAGGGTCAGGTCCCTCTGTAGCACCGACTCCGTTGGTAGGGGCACACCCCAAAACGGGAGCCCAGTCAAGAAGTACACATCCTCCACCACAGTGAAGGGGATCTACTCTCCTCGTACAAGGAAGCAGTGGAGCTCAGGACTCCACATCTGAATCAGGAACTGCAGGAGATACTCTTGTGCCCGTATTAACGGGCACTCAAAAAACTTTAGCAACCAACAGGCTGCCAAAGCCGCTCGCACACCTGGGTCCTCAATCGCCATGGCATCTCGTAGTTGGGACCAATATCGCTCTCACCAACCCACTGGCATCGTGAAAACTGTCCACCTACAGCGACAACAAAGAGTCTTATATCAGCCCACGAGACCATCAACAACATCACAAAAGTCAATTTTACACCCGTCATCTTTGCCTCTAAGGCGCGCCTGTTTTAACCCACAGGCGCGCACACATGCATGCCTATTCACTACAAAGGCGTGCACGTATGCGCACCTGTTAGCTTCACAGGCACGCTCTCAGGCGTGCCTGTTACATACACAGGCGCGCTCTCTGGCGCGCCTATAACCTACACAGGCGCGCACTGGTGTGCGCCTGTCCACTTGAAAGCCACGCACAAATGCCCAGCTGTACAGCCGACAGGCACGCACATAGTGCACACCTTTTATTCCCTCACCAGCGCCCCCATGCACATCTATCCGGTGGATAGGCGTACACATGTGCGCGCCTACTTCCGGATCGCCCACGCACGTGGGGCCCACACCCACAAAACCCCTCTGTATGACCCTCCGTACAGCCCCTGCCCAAAAAATGAAATCCTATTTCTATGCAGGATGATCAGACCACTAACCTGACGCTTGCTAATCACCAATCGGATGCCTCATCCTCTCTGAATCTCCAAATCTCCTCTAAAAACTGCTCGTCGAGTCACTATTGCAGCAGGTACAAATGAGGTGGCAATGTGGGCCCTACAGCTATATATAAGCCTTTTTGCGCAACTTCCACTCACCTTTCCGGGAGCCCACGGTGTCCATTTTTCAATCCGTCTTCAGCCATGGGATCAACATCCTGTCATCTACGTAACAACAATCCTTGGGCTTCTTTTCATCCTGAGCCCCCGGGGCACCTTTTTTTCATACCCTGGTCAGGTACGCATGCGCATATTCACACTTATCAAATACATGCTCATATCTTCGATTCTCTTCAGATATTGTTCACTTTGGGTATTTAGTTTTCATGTGTGCAAGTACTTTATCATCATACATCGACACAACCCCTTCAGGTATATACTCATCACTGGTATGTAGTCTTTCCCTCTGTATCACACTTACATTTCCAGTCGCACCCTCTAATATTTGCCTCTAGTATCCCCATTCCCAGCTCTGTAGTACCCACACCTCCATTTGCATCTTCGGTACTGTCACCCAGTAACATTCTTCCCCACGTGAGTTGTCCCATTCATAGCACCTTGTGGCACTTCTGACACTCATGCTATTTTTCAAAACCCTTTAGGGATGGGAGTCCTGATAGTCTTTCATCATGTCGTGAATCAACCACATACTCCTTCTCCTCATTTTGCTAGCTTTCCCACACAGACTCCCATATTATCTCTTCACAGTTCTATTTTTTGACTGCACCTCCGCAGTATCATGAACCCTACATTTCATCCACAATCAGTTTTCCCATCAGCAAACCTCCCTCCATCCCACCTACCTCATATAGAAACTCACCAATGGGGCCCCCACCCTTCATTAGTTTTCTGAACAAATTCTGCCCTACATGGGCCACCCATATCACACTGGGGCACCCGTATCTGTATTTCTACATTTCTCCCCAATTATTCGTTATTTATTGTACAAACACCTTTATTTCCAGTCATTACATTACCTTTTTTGTCGTCACCTTTGGCGACCTTCTTCCCTCTTTTTTGGCCAACCGCAACCCATGTCACCCTTGGTTGGAGATCTACTTATCATCTACCCTTGCTGGCATCATCCATATCTTCAGAGTACCCCACAGGTCACTTACCTCTACCCTCTGAATTTGTTCACCTTGTCCCGCCTCTGGCACAACTTATCCCCGGTCTTGTCATCCCCCTAACACTCAACCTCATTGAATGGTTGCGGCCACTTTTTATCTCATACATCCTCCAACCAAGGGCAGTCTTGAGTCTTCCCATATCTTGACTTCATTCGTGTACCTCTGCCACTTCCTCACCTCACCTAGTAGATTTCACGAAGCCATTTGCTTCTGGGAGTCGCGTCCCCCTTTTTGTCGACATCAACACAGTTTTCCAGAAGGGCGACAGCATCTTGATTCTCATTATCCACTCAATGAGAGATCTCGGACGGAACAGGGTGAAATACCATTGCTCCCTACTGTTGCTGACCCCCATAACATTCCACGCCAACACTTTCTCATGTTACGGTGGGTCTTACTTTGCGACTATTGCAGTTAGTTCTTTCAGTTGCCGAAGACCTTTGAACTTGGCAGGGCTATCAATGGCCACATCATCACTGCTACTTATTACCATGATCACTGCCTACTATTCAGAGTATGTTCATTTGCAGAATTGTCTTCTACCTTTATCACAACCACCCCCGAGGGTGCTGCAGTTGTCTACACCAACACTTCAGTCATCTTTTTTCAGAGTTACATAACACAAGCATGGGGCATGCCCGCCTCGTTTGTACACAGTTTTCTATTTTATACACCTCATGGAAGGTCGGGTCCTACTAATTCCTTTTTTCTGTAATGGATCTCTCTGAACGATCCCACTATTTCTCTATATTCTCAGTAGAAGAAACATTGATGGATTTAGGCTATACGTATGCTCCTAACCTCATCCATCAGGGGGCATCTGTTATCACTGAAATTTCATCTGCACATGGTTACAAGAACTCAGCATCCTCAAACAGTGATGAAGTCATCCATGGACCTGAATTAATACCACAACATTCAAAAAAGGTCAAAAACTATACAAAGTAGTGAAAAATTGAAGAGCGCTATGCAGACATTGGACGCGCGCGCGCATGCGCGGAACAGGAACGTAGAAATCGTGCATAGGTGCATGATGCGTGACTGTGAGCGTAAAAAGCCACGCACCTGCTAAATGGTGCATTTATGGAAGTGGTCGGCATCCCAACCACTTATGGTTCAGCTCCCAAGCCGATTTGACCCTCAAATCTGGGCTGGATCCAACTGGTGGGCTGGTCAAAGACCTAAGAATGCCCTAATTGGCCTCTTTTCACACTACAAAATAGTTAAACAATAACCCAAATGAATGCTATAAAAAGACATGGATGCACCTCATTTTTCTCAAGGAATTCAAAGTAATGTTATGTTGCCTCTATTGTTTTGAAGACTCCATCCTTGACAAGAGAATATTGGCACCATTACATTGGACAATCCACCTCACCATTGAGTGGATTTGTAAAGAGTTCTTTCATCACCATTTTCATTTTTCTTTTGTTGTAAGAAGAGCTAGCTAGTGAGGGTCCAAGAGCCTTCCCTCGGAGGAAGAAGGGACTCATAGTCCCCTTTCTTCTTGGTGCTTTGTTTTCACTAATAGATCAGCCTCAAACATTGGTGACATGGGTCTTATGGTTCTTTTTGTTTCTATGTCCCTATGCTCATGAATTTAGTTTTTATTGCATCTCTTAGTTTAATTCTTAATTGTATTTTTTATTTTTCTTTACCTAACTCTTTTCCTTGCAGCTGTCCTGCTCAGCAGACCCAACTGAGCTTGCAAGCACCTCTATTTTTCTCACCAAGGTGACGAAAGAGGTGCAATGGATGGCTTTTTTTGACTCATAATCAAAGTTGGCAATCATTTTTAATCACATTTAACTTGCATTGGGACCAGAAGTTGAGTAACAATCACTTAGTATGCTCTTCTCTCACCCCTCCAAACGACCTTGAGAATTAGAAAAAGATTGTGAAACAATTTCATCTCCCTTAAAAAGATTAAAACCTTTAGGAGAGGACAACAACCCTTTTTTGGGACTCCTCTTAGTTTACTTTTTCAAACACATCTTAATATTGTAACGGTCCCATACATGCCCACATGCTACAAAGATAGGATAGTGCTTGAAGTTTACTTTCTTAGATCAAAACACTAGGAAAGTTTAAAGGTTTTGAAATGGGCCCACACATGACCACATGTTCAATATAGGATAGTTTCAAAGATTTTCTTAGATTACATCACAATAGGGAGTTAAAGGAATAGTAACGGACCCACATGTCCACATGCTAGCTTCCTAGGGACTTTTGAATTACGCAAGGTTGTACCAAAGACACTTAGTTAATTAGGTAATCAACACTTGTAAAGAACAAGTGAAGTCCACATGCAACAAGGTGACACCTAATTCACTAAAAAATTGGCACACTTTCATTCACACACAAAAGTCACTTATCACTCACATAGATTCTTCTTGAAATGTGGAGGTCAAAGTAAGTTTCCTCCAAAAGGATTCCGAAAACACCCCACCCTTTTCTTGACGAAACTATCCACTACCATTTTAATTCAACGAGGTTGGCTCGCACCCCCATCCTCTCAAAACAACTACATCTAAAATATTTCTAAAAAACTCACTAAGTTTTCCTCCAGAGGAGGTGCCAAAAGAATTTTTTTAGTTTAGGTAGGATTTTGGGGATAGGCATCCAAATAACTCCCCGTTATCTGGTTCTCTCATTTTCAAAACAATAGAAGTTGTCAAATAGGGAACTGAAAATCCTCCAAGTCAAGTGTTCCTAACACCATAAGGCAGGGAGATATCCGTGAAGGGTTGAAGGCCAAGGTCTAGTTGTTCTGTGCGTCCCCCCTTGAGGCACCCACCTAAATGCCACACTTTGACTGAGGTACCTAGTGACCAATAGTAGGACATCTACCCAGGTGGAAATTGTGGGCTGCAGTTGCACCTTGATTGGATTTTGTGTGGCTACTGGGAAATATCGCCAGCTCTTTCAGGATATGCCCCCTTTACCCCTCATTATAACATATTATTTCATCCTTCACTAATGCCTCTTCCGGTGGCTTCAGACCCCACTGTTGAGTACTATTGGAAGGTCCAGTGTTGTTTGAGAGGAAGGATGTTACATCTTTTAGGACATGAGCATTTGTTTCCTTTTGATTCCCCACACAGACAAAACCCACTTATCCACATATATGCTTATTCTTAAAAACATTTTATGTATGATGCACTTCTAACTACATTTTGATTTGTATATATATATATTGTGTAAAGTTCAAAGTTTTTCAAAAGGGCTCTTGTTTCTTCATTACTCTCATCACCATTTGCACACATTTACTCAGCTAATTGGACATCATAGGGGACCCACAGAATCCCCGTCATTCTCGACACTTGCTCAACCTCCCTCCTATCTTAGGGGGAGTGTCTGGCCTTGCCCACTCATCGGCACCACCTTCACACACTCCCATGAGTGCTACTATTTTAGGATCATCTTTGCTTGGTTCTGCACTACTTGGGTCCACTTCCCAAGGTCCTCCATCCACTCGCTCTCCTTTACACGAAAGCGGGGGACCAACTTCCTCTCAAGGGGGAAGTACCAACCCACCTAGCCCCCCTCAAGGGTCAGGTTCACAACACACTCACACCATGGTAGGAGATAATCCTCCACCAACACTCTTGATGCCACATTTGGCCTCTCTTAACATACCGGATCTAAGCAAACTTACCAATGATCCTATATTGCATGATCCCACCTGGCTTGCAATACCCACCAAACTACCTTCAGACATACCCAAGTTTGAAGGAAAGGCAGGTGATGACCCTCCCAACCATGTCATGAACTTTCACCTATGGTTCTCTTCCAATAGCATTATGGATGATTCCATTAGACTGCGCTTATTTCAATGCACACTTACTAGCCCATCAGCCAAATGGTATGTAGATGAGAAGTCAGGGTCCCATGTGACTTTCAAGTCCTTGGCCAAAGCATTGTTGACTGTCTTCCAATTACCAATCTGCCACGACAATGGTCTCGAACTACTCTCTAACTTCAAACAAACCTCAGCCACACATATCACTGATCACATTCACGAGTAGTGTAGGCGACGTAGTTTATGCAAAGCAGAAACCACCAAACAACAATGTCTTGACTGGTCTCTACGATCACTTGTTTCTCCCCTTGGTAAGGATGTAGCTTCCACTTTCCCTCAGTTAGAAGAGGAATCCATCAGTAAAGCTCAACAATATGACCTCATCTATTCACAATCAAGGTACTTATAGATGGTACTTTCTGATCTCCCAAAACCTGTGCCATTTGGCCAAGACAAACCTGGGATGTCTCACTCAGTAGACAGACTGATTGGAAACACCACTCACCATGGTCCACAACCCCAACAACCACCAATGTATGGAACACCTCAATACCCACCGGCATATGGGGGTACTCCTTATTACCCCCCACCACCTTATCAACAACCATACCATATTGCTATACGACTACCCATTAGTGGACCACCGCTGGCACCCCCCATATATCCACCTATTCAAACGAGTTCTGGTACCCCCTCTACCTCAACTTATAGTACTAGTGAAAGCACCATGCCTTCCTATGTACCTTATGGATCGTTACCGCCACATAATTTGTACTTTCCATTTCCTGGTCCCCCACAATCCATGGCTCCCCTACACCCTCATGCTGGGGTGAATTTTGTTCAACCTTCTCCCGTCCAACAATATCAAAATTTTGAACAACTGAATACAGAAAATCCGACACATCTGTCGAACAATGCTAAAAAGAAAGGATGAAACAGGAACAACAACAACCCAGGTCAAGGTGGGAATCCACCCCAACAGAACCAACCTATTGGGGGCAACCAGAACCAGGGGAATCCGTACCCCCAGGGGGGAAATAATAATAGACGTCAAGGGAGAAATAACAATAATGTTAAAAACAACTTCCCTTGTGCCCTTTGTGGTGAGTTCATCCATTACACTCATCATTGCCCCCAAATCGCTGATTTCAAATGGTTGAAAGATTCCTACAGTCTACCCCATCCTTCAGCACCGCCTGCCCCTCATCAGGCACAACAACAATATGTGCAACAACCCCCCCCCCTTCCGTGCTACAAAATCCTTTTCCACATGAAGGTGTGATAAACACCCAATAGGATATGCAACCTCTCCCACCTCAGGTGGGACAATACCTCAATCCGAATAATCCAGCAGATCACATGATCCTCCTCACTAGCAAGGAAGAAATACTTCTACAAACACGTAACCGTCAGTATCCTGCACCCGCTGAGTCTCCTCCCATCCCTCCAGAGACTAACCCCACACCAATGGGACCCCCGTTGGTGATCCCTCACCCTAACACTGAGCAAACTCTTCGTATCCCTTGCATCCCATTGCCTAGGAATGTCCACAGCCCATAGATTAGGGCAGCTCATAACTATAGTCTGGTCGACGACTTAGCACAATCCCTAGCTGCCATGTCAGTATTAGAAGTCCTTCATACTTGCCTGACTCAGCGAAAATCATTACTTTCCTCCTTGGGGGTAGTCGACCCAGCTGATACATGACTCATTACGTTTGATCTCGATAGAGGCGAACCTCACCTTCCCACCTTGATCGCTTTTCAAATCCTAGTAAAAATATGGAACATAACAGTTCATCGGTGTATCATCGATGAAGGTGCATCTACATGCATTATGTCCAAATCAGTATGGCAGAAACTTGGTTCCCCCGAACTCATACCCTCTGCCATCACCTTACGAGCTTATGACAGATGACCATCATCTCCGGAAGGGCTCTTCCAAAATGTCCCCGTAGAACTCGGGGGCAAAACCATTCTCATTGACATAGAAGTTATCGACGCCCCACTCGATTATAATATCCTGTTCGGTCGTAGCTACATGTACGCTATGAAGGCAATTGCCTCTTCCATATTTCACATAATGATGTTCCCCCACAATGGGAAGATCGTTACCATCGACCAGGTCTCACATTACGAACCTAACCCATCTGCCAACATCGATAACATTCTTCCTCTCATCCACACAAGTCATGACGCATATCCACTCGTCGAGATGGGTCCCGGGAATTTCAAAGATCCATCATTGTTAGGAACTTACCATGGAGCACCACCACTCCTTCATCCTTCCAATCAAGTATGCGTCGTATCATCTAATGAAACTCATACAGAGGATATGCTTCCTCCTAGGGAGGCTTCTGTCATTCCTGACGTCCCAATAGTCACAAAACTTCCCCCGCATGAGCCTCCTGCGAACTCATCGAAAACAACCGTCCATGAATCCACCTCTCCTCAAGGACATATCCCACTCTAGGAGACAGTTCCCCAAGCCATCACTCAAATCCCCTTCTTTTACGCCCCCCAGGAATCGAATCTTTCCAGGTAGCCGCAACGCTTACCCTCCCCAATATGGTATTAGAAATTCCAGTTTGGTATTTACATCCACCCGAGATGGTCCCTCAACCATCCCTTCCACCCCAAATAGAAGGAATCCCAATGACGATTCCCATACTTACTCCCACCATGCCCACTACACCCCCCCTCACTACCCCCCCTGCCACAGCTGGGGGCAGGCAAAGGAAGAAGGAACCCACATCTCCACTTCCTCCGCGTGTTCAACCTTCTTGTGCACTTTGTGAGAAATATGGACACCAAACCAACAATTTCCCATCCCTACCAGAGTTACAGAATTTGATCCCACTCAATCAAACTCCTTCCACACTCGCCACTATAACTGGTCCTACCGCTACCACCCCTCACTCAAGTAGCAAAGGGTTGCACACCAAATTATCTTGCGCTATATATTTAGAATATGGCCATTATACCCAGCACTGCCCAGCACTGCCACACTTTTGGCAAAGATTAGCCGCAGTATGCCACAGCTTCCAGAGTGAACCCCACTCTACTACGTCATCCATACCCTCCATCACTGACATCTGTTATGTCACAACTTCAGTCAATGAACGTATGAGATGCCCTTTCTCTCTATGTGAATCATTAGATCATTTTACATACCAGTGTCCTATGATCATTGAATACAGGCTACGCCAATTGACCCTACTTCAACGACCCAAAGAGTCGATAGTTGACCTTCCCTCATCACTAGTAGCTCTTCATGTCATTTCCCCTAAACCTGAGGCCCTTCCAATGCCCCCATGGTTCTTAGAGGACGTATCTGAGGATTTACTCCCCAATCCCCCCAAATCTCCTGCTCATTTCCCAGTGGAAATTTTACACCCAACTACCACAGGTACTCCTCAGTACTTCGATATTTGGTTTATGTCGAGTGAACCGTCGTCAAATCCTTCCGTCATTCCCCCTACTTATTCATCACCAGGGGGAAGACACACACCAACAATGACCAACATCACTCTTCATGACCCCTTGTATTCCTGTCACTTCCATTGTGACGAGGAAATACTTTAAGAGGTAAACAACCCTGACTACCCATGGGATGCACTACACCACCGCGCACTCTTCTTTCCACCAGGAGCATCCACACCTCCTAACCAACATCCCATATATGCAGTCGAAACCAAGGATTTTATCCCATCAGGGCCTATCGATTGGTTCAAAAACCCCATTCCTACCCTTGATGCTTTTGAAGAAGGCAACATGGCCAACATTTCCCCGACCATTAAAATTGACATTTCCATCAAAAATGACATCGTCGAGGAAATCACTATTGGTGCTACTTGCACTCCTCAAGAAATCATCACCTACAAAACTCTCTTCCAGGAATATCGAGATATTTTTGCCTGGTCATACACGGAAATGCCTGGCCTTGATCCTTCCATTGTCGAACATCGCATCGACACCTAGCCCGACATTACACCCATTCATCAAAAACAACGACTGCTACACCCTTCCAAAGCAGCGGCCATCAAAGCTGAGATTGACAAATTACGCATTGTCGGGTTCATCTACCCCATCACCTACACATCATGGGTTTCCAACCTTGTATCTATTAACAAAAAAAAGGGCATTATCCGCATCTGCACCGACTTTCGCAATCTCAATCGCGCATGTCCCAAAGACAACTTTCCAACGCCTTTTATCGATCAAATCATCGATGAATGTGCAGGCCATGAAGCTCTCTCTTTCATGGATGGCTTCTCTGGTTATAATCAAATTCAAATTCACCGAGCCAATCAATACAAAACCGCATTCACTACCCCTTGGGGTACTTTTGCATATCGTGTCATGCCTTTTGGCTTAAAGAATGCTGGCGCAACTTTCCAACAGGCAATGACATATATTTTTCATGATCTAGCTCATATCATCCTCGCATACTTGGACGACCTCACAGCTCGATTCAAGAAATGCACTCAACATCTAGATGATTTACGAATTATCTTCCAACGGTGTCGTCAGTACAACATCCACTTGAATCCCCTCAAGTGCGTTTTCTACGTCACCACAGGGCGCCTCCTCAGTTTCATCGTTTCCCAAAGTGGTATCACTGTGGACCCCATCAAAGTCCAAGCTATCACTGAAATCCCCCCTCCTCAGAATTTATGGCAACTCCAGAGCCTACAAGGCAAGGCAAACTTTCTGCGATGATTTGTCCCTGACTACGCCATCCACGCACACAGTTTCCTTCACTTACTACATCACGACATCCCATTTCACTGGGACAAACATGCCCAACAGTCATTTGACGATCTTAAAATGGCACTCTCCAACGCCCCTTTAATTAGTGCACCTGACTATAATCACGACTATATCCTCTACATATAAGCATCAACTGTCTCAGTAGCAGGAGTTCTCGTTCAGCTAGGTGATGAAAATCATGAGCATGTCATTTATTACGTTAGTAAAAACCTCTCAGGGCCACCCTTGAAGTATAAAAACGAAGAGAAACTAGCTCTTGCAGTCATCCTTGCAGTCTAGAAACTACGTCACTACATTCTACTACGCACAACTAAGGTCGTAGCAGATTCCAACCCGATGCAATACTTTCTCAGTCGTCAGAAAATTAACGACAAATTTGCTTGATGGATCGTCATTCTTCAGGAATACAATCTTGAATTTTCAACACCCAAGAGCAAGAAAGCCCTCGTTCTCGCCGAACTTGTCACGACCCTCCCCTCTGACACAACTAGTGCCCCCGTAAATACTAACTTTCCCGACGAACACCTCTTCTACATCACTTTGGATGATCCTTGGTACGACGACCTCCTCGTCTACCTCCGAACTCAAAAAATTGGTAACCACCTTTCACGTGATGATCATCATAGTATTCGCCACCAGGCCCCTCACTACCTCCTCATCGGAGACATCTTATACTGACGAGGAGTCGACACCATTCTTTGTCGATGCTTAACCATTGACGAGGCTGATAGAGTCTTAAACAACTTCCACAACGGTGCTGCAGGGGCCATCTATCGAGAATATCCACTGCTCAGAATATTATCCGAGGAGGTTACTTTTGGCCTACCTTGTTTCACGATTGCATTCACACCATGAAACGATGCGAGCAGTGCCAACTTTACGCCAACAAAGCCCGAGCACCACCTGCTCTTCTTCATCCAGTCATCACTGTCGGCCCTTTTTGTAAATGGGGCATCAACTACATGACTTGTAATCCCCCCTCTAGCAATGGCCACAAATACATTGTTGTCGCATTCGATTACTTCACCAAATGGGCAGAAGCTATGCCCACCTTCAACAACACAGCTAACACTGCAGTGCATTTTTTCTTCAACCACGTCATCTCTCACTTTGGAGTACCACTCCAACCTATTTCCGATCACGGGAAGCACTTCGAGAATGAGATCTTCGTCGAACTCTCATCTCGGTTAGGATTCTCTCACGAGTTTGCTTCACAGTATTACCCTCAATCTAACGGACAGGTCGAAGCCGTTAACAAGGTTCTCAAGACCATGTTACAATGCACGGTTAACAAACATAAGACCAATTGGCATCATATGTTGTTTTCCTCCCTATGGGCTTACCGTACGGCCGTGAAAACCACTACTGGTTTCACACTTTTTCATCTAGTCCATGGAGTTGAGGCTACTCTTCCCACCGAGTGCGAAATTCCTACCTTACGCACTGCAATTGAGCTATTACCCGACACTGCTCAAATGGAGCAGCGCTTGCTGAACTTAGAGTCTCTGGATGAAGATCGTCGATCTTCGTTACAAAACAATGAGGCAGCTAAAAAATGATCAAAGGCTACCTTTGATCAACATGTCAACCTTCGCTCATTTCGCGAAGGCGACCTTGTCCTTGCCTACGATATCGCTCATGATACCTTTGGACATGGCAAATTCGAGTCACTATGGCATGGCCCATACATCATTCAACATTTCCTCACCAAAAGGGCATATTTTCTGGCCTCTCCTGAAGGCCTCTCTCTCAAAGACCCCGTCAACGGGTTATACTTAAAGAAATTTTATGCTTAAACGTAGTCATTCTACTTTAGGTTATTTTCTTTTTAGTGTTTTTAATCTTTGTTCTCCATCCCTCACATCTAAACTATCATTTGTGTTCTTGACAGATGCTTCCTCCACCATCCTACCACATTGGTTACACCGACGGCAATAGCCGTTGGACACAAAATCTCACTTCGGCCGCTTGGGCTCTCTACACCCCCTCACATGAAATGCTCCATTCGAGCGGCATATGTTTGGGTTCAGCGACCAACAACCAAGCTGAATACACTACCATCATTGGCCTCCTGATCGACGCCCAACATCATCATATTCATCAGCTTAACATCTTCCTCGACTCCCAACTAGTCGTTCTCCAGCTCAACAATGTGTACTGCATACGCGATCCCTGCCTCTTTCGCAAATACCTGCAGGTTAGACTTTTATCTCGACATTTTGATTCCATTACATTCACACATATTCCAAGACAATTGAATCAGATTACAGATAACATAGCCAACATTGTGTTAGATTGGCATATATCCCATCACGCTACCTCTACACATACATAAACATGTCAAAAACCTATCACAACATATATAGAATAGACATCATCAAAACATTAACAAAATGCATGTAAACACCACATAGATATCAAAAGTGTATACTCATGTATATATAAAAGGTCCACAGTGCCATCCCAATGTTTACATACAAAAATGCAAGCATCCGCAGGCCAGTACAACACCTCAGTACAAAATGGGCTCACCAGCCTATATACAAAAAATACATCAAATACATAGAGCACCACTCATAGTGCCTCTAGAGCCCCACCACCTGTCCCTCCCTCAGGTGGTGGTCGCCCACCCCCTATTGGTCCCTCCTGCCCTGGAGGTAACCATCTGGTCATCGCAGCACCAGCTACTGTTGCCCACCGTACTACAGACCGCCATGGCGGCGGAATCCCCACACATTGCTCCAGGATACCCTCATCCTAGATGCAAGACCACATTCCCTCAGGAACGTCCTGTAACACCACCTCTAGGCGATGACGTATGTCCTCAAAATCAACTCTGGCAGCCACCGGAGGAGCATGCGATGGCCCAGCAGTAGGGTTATCAAACCAGCATCTCCTCACTACCCTCTCTGGATCAGCTGGTCGCGTCGCGGTGTCCTTGCGCCACGACATCCTCACACCGTCGTCTCTCTCCCCGCATTAGCCTCTATTGCTCCTACCGAGCCAACGCTCTCTGCAACTCCACCTCGTGTCCGCAAGGTGCCACATCTGCACATACACACAAACAATAGATAGTATCAACACCTATGTCATATACATATATCATTCTATCTCAAAAATTGAAAAACATATATATCAAAATCATCAACATACCTCGACGGTCAAACACCTCCCCTGGAGGTAGTACCATGTACGGATCCTCCCGGAAGTCAACCCCGGCATAGGGGTACCGCAATATCACCTGCGGGATTTGCTGCCACACCTGCGCCGCCTCTGCAATAAAGAAGTGGCCACCCTCGCCACCAACATGGTGAAGCAAAAATGTCGACCACCACCGCAATCACGGCTCTTGCGCCCCAGTCGCACCCAATAACATCCTAGGGTGCAGCATCGACACCCTCTCTAGAAACCAAGCCACTAGGATAGACTCGAAGGAAAATTCCAGAGTATCCGTGGACCGGCAGTGGTCCAGCTACCCTACCATCCTGGCATACAGTGTAAGTCCCCAAACAAAGTGCTCCCCAGCCAACACTCTCTCCATCACCATCAGCTGGCCCCCACTGATCCGCTGCATCGCCAATGACCCATAGACTCTCACAATCATCACTACAATACAGCGATGCGCCAGGGCATCCATCGCCCCAATGCTCACAACCATACTAGACATAAAGTTCTACCCTGAACAATATCTCCTGCCAATGATCGCTACTGCCAGATCCCTCGGTAGCACTGGCTCCGCCGGTAGGGGCACACCTCGAAACGAGAGCCCAGTCAAAAAGTACACATCCCCCACCGCAGTGAATGTGATCTTCTCTCCCCACACTATGAAGTAGTGCAGGTCTGGACTCCACATCTGGATAAGGAATTGCAGGAGATACTCCTATGCCCGTATCAATGGGCACTCAAAAAACTTTAGCAACCCATAGGCTACCAAAGTCGCACGTACACCTGGCTCCTCAATAGCCATGGCAATTCGCAGCTGGGACCAATCTCACTCTCTCCAACCCACTGGCATCGTGCACACTGCTCACCTACAGCCACATCAAAAATTCCTATATCATCCCAAGAGACCATCAACAACATCACAAAGATAAGTTTTACACCTGTCAACTTTGCCTCTAAGGCGTGGCTGTTTAAACCACAGGCGCGCACACGTGCACACCTGTTCACTACACAGGCATGCATGTATGCATGCCTGTTCACTGCACAAGCATGCTTTTAGGTGTGCCTGTTCATTACACAGGCGTGCTCTCCGGCGCGCTTGTATTTCCTTCAGGCGCGCTCTAGTGCACGACTGTCCATTCCACAGCCATGCACAAATGCGCAGTTGTACAGTCGACAGGCGTGCACATAGTGCACGCCCTTTTCCCCCTCACCAACGCACCCATGCGTGTCTATCTGATGGGTAGGCATGCACATATGCGCACCTACTTCTGGATCGCCTACGCAAGTGGGGTCCACACCCAGAAAAATCCTCTGTATGGCCCTCCATACAACCCCTACCCAAAAAATGAAACCCTATTTCTAGGAAGGATGATCAGACCACTGACCTGAAGCTCACTAATCGTCGATCGAAAGCCTCGTCCTCCCTAAATCTCCAAATCTCCTTTGAAAATTGCTCGTCCAGTCACTATTGCCGCAAGTACAAATGAGGTGGCAATGTGGGTCCTACAGCTATATATAGGCCTTTTTTCCAAACTTCCACTCACCATTCCGGGAGCTCCGGGTGTCCATTTCTCGATCCGTCTTCAGCCACGGGATCAACATCCCATCATCTACATCACAATAGTCTCTGGGCCTCTTTTTATCCTGATCTTCCGATACGCCATTTTTTTCACACCCTGACCAGGTACGCACGCACATATTCAAAATTGTCAAATACATGCTCATATATTCATTTCTATTCAGATACTGTTCACGTCGGGTATTTTTTTTTCATGTGTGCAGGTACTTGGTCATCATCCTCCAACACAACCCCTTCAGGTATATGCTCGGCACTGGCATGTAGTCATTCCCTCTTAATCTCACTTGCATCTCCAGTCACACCCTCTGACGTTCACCTCTAGAATCCCCATTTTCGGCTCTGTAGTACCAATACCTCCATTTGCATCTTCGATACTGTCACCCAGTAGCACTCTTACCCACATGAGTTGTCCCATTCATAGCACCCTTTTGCGCTTTTGACAGTCATGTTGTTTTGTTATCACCCTTTAGGGATGGGAGTCCCGATAGTCTTACATCATGTCACAAATCAGCCACATACTCCTTCTCCTCATTATGCTAGCTTTCCCAATGGACTCCTAGATTATCTCTTCACAGTTCTATTTTTTGACTGCACCTCCGCAGTATCATGATCCCTCCATTTCATCCACAATCAGTTTTCCCATCTGCAAATTTCCCTTCATTTCATTTACCTCATACAGAAACCCACCCATGGGGCCCCCACCCTCCACCAGTTCTCCAAGAACATTGCGCCCTACCCAGGCAAACCATATCACACTGGGGCACCCATTTCTGTATTTGTACACTTCTCCCAAAAATATTCTTTATTTATTGTACAAAGGCCTTTTGTTTCCAACAATTATATTACCCTTTTTTGTTGTCACCTCTGGCGACCTTTTCCCCTGTTTTGGAAAACTGCAACCCATGTCACCCTTGCTTGGGACACTACTTACCATCTACCCTTGATGACATTGTCCATATCTTCAGAGTACCCCACCGACCACTTATCACCGCCCTCTGAGTTTATTCACTTTCTCCCGCCTCTGGAACAACTTATCCTTTGTCTTGTTGTCCCCCTGACACTCAACCTCGTCGAATGGCTGCGGCCACTTTTATCTCACATATACTCCAACCAATGGCAGTCTTGAGTCTTCCCACATCTTGACTTCGTCCATGTACCTCCTCCACTTCCTAACCTCACCTAGTAGCTTTCACAAAGCCCTCTGATTCTGAGAGTCGCGTCCCCCTTTTGTTGACATTAACACAATTTTTCAGATGGGCGACAGTATCTTGATTCTCATTCAACATCCAATGAGAGATCTTGGACGGCACAGGGAGAATCACAATTGCTCCTTGCTGTCGTTGGCCCCCATAACATTCGACGTCAACACTTTCTCATGTTACGATGGGTCTTACTTTGAGACTATTGCAGTTAATTCTAATACTTGCCGAAGACCTCTGAACTTGGCTAGGCTCTCAATGCCTACAACATCCGTTATACTTCTGTCACTGCCTACTATTCAGAGTATGTTCTGATCAAAATCTGGACCAGGGGTCAAAATTTAGCTCAAAAATCAACGTTCTTGGAATTGCCTCAAAACGAACGGATGCATAGCCCTCATTGTCACGAACCCAACGCAACTCGTTTGGGTTCAAACGGACATCGAATGAGAGAGATATCGCAATATGTTCGAATCGCCAAAAAGGTAAAAAAAATGGGCTGACTGTACAGTCCATACGGATGTTGACATGGCAGAGGTCGTACGCTGACATGGCATGTCCATATGCTGAGTTGGCATATGCTGATGTGGTAGTTTCAGATTGGTAAATGTGGACGAGTGATGTTTCGACATGTGGCATTTAATGGGCAAATGGTGTGGTGCCACATGGCCCAGTCATGGGCTACCACGTGGCATCGTTGTAATTGGTTGTTGGTTCAAAATTTTATGGGGTCCGTGGGGATCGAACCCCAGAGCTCCTCTCCCATCCAAGCTTTAACAAAGTCCACCCTACCAACACACCACACATTGTTACTTATTATCTATATGGTTTAATATATATTTAAGTTTGGTTTATTGTATGGTTGGCGTGGGCGTCAGGCTGGGGCTTAGCCCCAACCCCTGATTTTATGTGTTTTAATGTGACCGACCATGGAGTTTTGGCACGCATATTATAAACAGAGCTAGCCCTGGTCTCATACATAATAGCATATGACCGACGATTCATTTGCGCGGGGATTGTCAAATGGTTAAGCCCATGGTTTTGAATGTTCCTCCCATGCAACCACTACCAAGTATATATGCGGGAGTTTCAAATGACCACAACCATGCACCTACATTCACCTGGACACTTGTCAACCTATGCGCTCGCCATTTGTCAAGTGCTCATGCCATTTGGCATTGGAGCCCTTTTGCGCGTTAAGACTTGGTCCTATGACTCACATGACCACGACCTTGGCAGTTAGGGGCTGGGCGTGCCCTAACTGTTCGACAGTTTTACCATTTTTACAGTTACGCATGTGTGCTAGGTTTTAGCATGAATTTTATAGCGTGTTCTTGGTTGAACGTCCAAAGGTGCATTTTGACGAACCAAAGATAGCAAGCTTGAATGAAGAAAATGGCAGGAGGCCTATGTTCTTCATTTTTTGGCCAAATGAGGTGCCGAAAAAACCCAGCTAGGGGTTTTTGGACGTTCTAAATCCATTGGCATTGTTTTCACAACCATTTGAAGACTTCTTTTGTAGGTTTTTAACCATTGAAGTTTCAGAGAGCTCCAAGGAGCTTGAAGCCCTCATTGTTTGAGTTCATGCTCATATGAGCCTATGTTTGTTTTCTGTGATTGAATAATCATTTTTGACTAATTATTATTCTCTGAACACTTTGGGATAGGTTTTAGATCCATTTGAGGACTTTTACAGGTGTTTTTGCCACAGAGAAGCTCAGGGAATCTTAAGGCCACATGTAGAAGAGGTCATAACTGGTTGAGCCATGATTCGTTTTCAGAGTTCTATTAGTCATTTCTGGGGTTTTTATGTATTCTGAACCCAATGGTACAGTCATAATTTCCATTGGAGTTGCACAACATCTTGTAAAAGAATTTTTGACAAATTAATCCCAGAGAGCCAAGTCCATTGATGGAGGCTCAAGGAGATGTAGCCCAGAGAGGGGTGAACTCCTTTATCATGTTGTTCTTGTTGTGAGTTTGATGGTTTATTTGCTGAAAGTTATGTTGCTGTGTATTTATTTAAAGCACATATTTAACCATTTAAAAGAACATTTCTTCACACATAAACATTTAAAAGAAGATTCATAAACTTGGCACATAATTTATCTTGCATATTTTAACACATGGAACAAGGTCCTGTAAAGTTTTGTTTTAATGAAGTAGAGGGTGCTTGCATAGCATAACAAGTCAGCCCACTATTTTTAGATCAGATGGTATTAGAGCATAGTTTGTTTTTCTCATGTATTTTCCATTGATAGCTTGAGATTTAATTGTTGATATTTGTGCAAGTTTTGTGTTGAAGTTTGATATCTTGCAAGGATGGAGGAAGCTTCAAACATTGATAGTTCTCATACATCTTCATTATCTAAGTTCTTTGACAAAGAGATGTTGAAGGAATTACTAACCATGAGAGATGTGATGAAAGAGATGTGGGAAGATAGAAAGGAGAGCATTTCCCTTGAAGAGCAGTTGATGGCCATGAAGGAGGAGAAAGACCAGCTTCTTGAAAAGTTGCATGAGATGGAGACTCAACTTCATGAGGCAAAGGAAACCCTTACCAAGTACATGAATGAAAATGAGGTATGTAATGTTAGTTTATCTTCAAATTCCTCTCAAGATGAATGTTTTGGTGTTTTTGAAAATCACACAAGAGGAATAGGGTCCAAGTTATTGTTAAAAATGGGCTATGAAGGTAAAGGGTTATGCAAGAATGCACAAGGCATTGTTGAGCCTATTGTTGTTGAAGAGAGACCCAAGTATTGTGGTCTTGGATATGAATGAAGAGATGGAGAAAATTCCAAAGTTGAGGAGACAAGGGAAAAAGTTCCAAGAACAAATTTTGTTTCAAGTTCACCTCCTCAAGAAGGATATAAAGGTGAAAGTTCAAGAACTTTTGTTGAAAGTTCAATCCCTCAAGCATGCAAAGATTGTGTTCAATATGAATGCAAATGTGTGAAACAAAAGAGTTGTGACAACGATGAGGACAAGAACACTATTGTTGGTATTCAAAGGAGAGCTTGTAACTCTTCAAAATCACCTCCTCAAAGAGGTGATAAAGGTGAATGTTCAAGGTATAATTCTGCTTATCATTCAATTGCTTTTGATTATGTTAAGCATGATAAATTTGTATGTAAAAATGGAAGAAAAAGTCCATGTACATATTGTGGTTTATATAATCATCATATTTCAAAATGTTGGAAAAGATTGGCCACTTTCAGGAAACTTTCCAAGCAAAGCCAACGTGAAAAGAGGATGCAAAAGATTTGCACTCATTGTCAGAAGAGGGGTCATCTCATTGACCAATGTTGGACATTGCATCCAACCACTCATCCATAGCATAAGAAGCAGATGGATAAAGAGATTGGCAAGAATGGAAGAGGAGATTCCATCATTGATGTGTGCCAAGATGATTCACAAGAGGACGATTTTCAGCAGAAAAAGTCACCGTTGAGTTGGCTTGGTAAGAAATGGTTGGATTTCTTGAGCAAGTAAGGCTTGCATTTTTCTGTTGTAGATGCATATTTCAGCCTTATGTATGCATTTATGTTGAGAGTATGACAAGTTGCAGCACTTTATCATAACTTGTATGATGCAAGTTTGCATGTGAATGCAATTCATTTGAAGGCATTCTTGTTTTTTGCACAACTTCGCCAGGAGGATGTAAAAGATGGGTATGATGTTCACTTGTTACAGCCATATATATTTTTCATATTCAGCTCTTATGTACCCACATGTTTCGGGTTTATGTACTTATGTTTGTACTGGAAGGAGAGTTGAAGAGTCATGCACATGCCTGTGTTTTTGTGTGTGCATAAACAGTGAACTTGGTGATAGTTCATCATGAATGATTCATGATTGTAACATGATTGTGTATCATGAATGTCGACTTGTCAGTTTGGGAAGGTCGATATGTTTCAAATGAGTCTCGACTAGTGTCGATGATTGTCTGACAACTATGTTGTGTCGATCATGTTTTTCGACTTGTGTTTAGTCGATGGTGTTTGCTGGGTTGTAAGTTGATTTTGAGTACACCGAGATACAAGAAAACACCATGTGCTTTGATGAAGTACAAGATGCGACAGTTTTCTTGAATAACAAAAAGACTTTGTTGGCATCATTTTCAGTCTTGTATAAATTTGTTTTCAAGATTGATGGTTTTCTTGGTTTGTGACAAGATGTCGCAGGGAAGTTTTGCAGCCATTGTAGAGTGAATTGTGTTGACGCCGAGAGTTCATAAGAGGGAATTGATTCTCAGTGGGAAGGTTGGCAGTCTTCCAAGCACAAAGAGAACAGTGGGTTAGCAGCAGCTAGAGGACAATGGTTGAGGGACATAGCCAGTTGCAGTGCAAGGCATGTCAAAGTATCCAGGTGATTGTCAAAAAGATTTTTCAAGTAGAATCAGTTGATAGAACTTGAAAGTAGAGGAGTATTGAATATCAGATAGATAATCATAAGATTTTGTGGGTCCAAAAGCCTTTCAATGGGAAGGTGTGATCAAAATCTGGACCAGGGGTCAAAATTTAGCTCAAAAATCAACGTTCTTGGAATTGCCTCAAAATGAATGGGTTTGTATCCCTCATTGTCATGAACCCAACGCAACTTGTTTGGGTTCAAACGGACGTCAGATGAGAGAGATATCACAATATGTTTGAATCGCCAAACAGGTAAAAAAAATGGGCTGACTGTACAGTCCGTACGGATGATGACATGGCTGAGGTCGTACGCTAACATGGCATGTCCATATGCTGAGTTGGAATATGCTGATGTGGCAGTTTCAGATTGGTATATGTGGACGAGTGATGTTGCAACACGTGGCATTTAATGGGAAAATGGTGTGGTGCCACATGGCCCAATCATGGGCTGCCATGTGGCACCATTGTAATTGGTTGTTGGTTCAAAATTTTATGGGGTCTATGGGGATTGAACCCCAGACCTCCTCTCCCATCCAAGATTTAACAAAGTCCACCCTGCCAACACACCACGCATTTTTACTTATTATCTATATGGTTTAATATATATTTAAGTTTGGTTTATTGTATGGTTGGCGTGGGGGTTAGGCTGGGGCTTAGCCTCAGCCCCCGATTTTATGTGTTTTAATGTGACTGACCACGGAGTTTTGGCACACATATTATAAACAGAGCTAGCCCTGGTCGTATAGACAATAACATATGACCGATGATTCATTTGCGCAAGGATTGTCAAATGGTTAAGCCCACGGTTTTGAACGTTCCTCCCATGCGACCACTGCCAAGTATATATGCAGGAGTTTCAAACGACCACAACCATGTGCCTACATTCACCTGGAAACTTGTCAACCTATGCACTCATCATTTGTCAAGTGCTCATGCCATTTGGCATTGGAGCCCTTTTGCGCGTTAAGACTTGGTCCTATGACTCACATGACCACGGCCTTGGCAGTTAGGGGCTGGGCGCACCCTAACTGTTCGACAGTTTGACCATTTTTACAGTTATGTGTGTGTGCTAGGTTTTAGCATGAATTTTTTAGCGTGTTCTTGGTTGAACGTCCAGAGGTGTGTTTTAGCGAACCAGAGACAACAAGCTTGAAGGAAGAAAATGGCAGGAGGCCCATCTTCTTCATTTTTTGGCCAAATGAGGTGCCAAAAAAACCCATCTAGGGGTTTTTGGACGTTCTGAATCCATTGGAACTATTTTCACAACCATTTGAAGACTTATTTTGTATGTTTTTAACCATTGAAGTTTCATAGAGCTCCAGGGAGCTTGAAGCCCTCATTGTTTGAGGTCAAGCTCAGATGAGCTTATGTTTGTTTTTTGTGATTGAATAATCATTTTTGACTAATTATTATTCTCTGAACACTTTGGGATAGGTTTCAGATCCATTTGAGGACTTTTACATGTGTTTTTTCCATAGAGAAGCTCAGGGAAGCTTAAGGCCACATGTAGAAGAGGTCATAACCGGTTGAGCCATGATTCGTTTTCAGAGTTCTATTAGTCATTTTTGGGGTTTTTATGTATTCTGAACCCAATGGTACAGTCAAAAATTCCATTGGAGTTGAGCAGTAGCTTGTAAAAGAATTTTTGACAAATTAATCCCAGAGAGCCAAGTCCATTGATGGAGGCTCAAGGAGATGTAGCCCAGAGAGGGGTGAACTCCTTTATCATGTTGTTCTTGTTGTGAGTTTGATGGTTTATTTGTTGCAAGTTATGTTGCTGTGTATTTATTTAAAGCACATATTTAACCATTTAAAAGAACATTTCTTCACACATAAACATTTAAAAGAAGATGCATAAACTTGGCATATAATTTATCTTGCATATTTTAACACATTGAGCAAGGTCCTGTAAAGTTTTACTTTAATGAAGTAGAGGGTGCTTGCATAGCATAACAAGTCAGCCCACTATTTTTAGATCATGTTCCTACGCAGAATTGTCTTCTGCCTTTATTTTTCGACCGCCCCTGAGGTTGCTGCAATTGTCTACATCAACATTTCATCCATCCTTTTCGGGTTACATGAAACGAGCATGGGGAATGCCTACCTCATTTGTACACAGTTTATTTTTACACACCTCATGGAAGTTTGGGTTCTACAGGTTCCCTTTTTCCTCCAACGGATCACTCTGGACGATCCCACTATTGCTTTCTCTTACAAACAACACACTCAGTAGAAGAAACATTGATGGATTTCGGCTATACGTATGCTTCTAACCTCATCCATCAGGGCGCATATGTTATCACTGAAATTTCGTCCACAAATGGTTACAAGAATTCAGCATCATCAAACAGTTATGAAGACATCCATGGACCTGAATTAACACAAAAGCATTCATAAAGGGTCAAAAACTATACAAGTAGTTGAAAAATTGAAAGGCACTATACAGACATTGGGCGCGTGCGCACATGCGCGGAACAGAAACACAAGAATCACACAAATGCGCACGATGCGCGACTGTTATCACAAAAATCCGTGCACCTGAGAAACAATGCATTTATGAGAGTGGTCGGCCTCCCAACCACTTCTGGTTCAGCTCCCAAGCTGATTTGACACTCAAATCCGAACTGGATTCAACTGGATGGCTGGTCAAAGACCTAGAAATGCCCTAATTAGCCTCTTTACACACTACAAACTAGTTGAACAATAGCTCAAAGGAATGCTATAAAAAGGCCATGGATACACTTCATTTTTCAAGGAATCCAAAGAAAAGTTATGCTGCCATTATTCTCTTAAGGATCCTTCTATCCTTGCCAAGAGTATATTTGCACCATTGCATTGGACAATCTATCCCACCCCTTGAGTGGATTAACAAAGAATTCTTTCACCATTTTCATTTCTTTTTCTCATGGTTGTAAGAAGAGCATACTTGTGGGGGTCCAAGAGCCCTCCCTTGGAGGAAGAAGGGACTCATAGTCCCCTTGCTTCTTGGTGTTTTCTTTCACTAATATCAGTCTTATCATTGGTGACATGGGTCTAATTGTTTCTTTTGTCCTTATGTCCCTATGTTTGTTAATTTAGTTGTAGTTTTATTTCTTAGTTGTTGTTTTATATTTCTTTTTCTAACTCTTTTCCTTGTAGTTGTCTTGCTCAGCAAACCCAACTGAGCTTGCAAGCACCTCCATTTTGTTCACTAAGGTGACGAAGGAGGCGCAATAGATTGTCAACTCCACTGAGGAATAGGTATCAATTTCCTCCCCCAATTGGGTTTTTATTGCTCTTATTTTAGTTTATTTAACTTGCAGGTGCATCAACCGGCCTAAGCCGACCTGCCAATCATCCAATTCCAAGGAGAATTCAGAAAAATCCATCCAGATTTTTCATTCTCAGCCTCATGTCACCTATGCATGGGTATTTTACCCCACAAATGCACATCGGGCATGCATGCGTTTAAGTAATAACTTTGTTCTCTACACGTGCACTTTTTGACTCTTCTTTGTTTGCGCACATGTGCTCTGTGCGCCTCTGTCACCATTAGGACCCGCGCATCTGTGCAAAAATTCCCATTGTAAAGTTTTTGAGATGTGGGGAAGGCCATTTTCCTTCTTAAAAAATATTTCAAGCATGTTTTAAAGCTGCACCACACTTAGTCCCCTCATCATATAAAGGGGTGAGTCAAAAAACACATAGGCACTTAGGAGGTTAAAATCAATTTCCTCTTTTTGCTTTCATTTTCGCCACATGGATGGCTTGTTTTGACTCATAATCTAAGTTGGAAATCATTTTTAATCACATTTAACTTGCATTGGGACCAGAATTTGAGTAACAATCACTTAGTATGCTCTTCTCTCGTGCCTCCAAGCGACATTGAGAATCGGAAAAAGATTGTGAAACAATTTCATCTCCCTTAAAAAGATTAAAACCTTTAGGAGAGGACAACAACCCTTTTTTGGGACTCCTCTTAGTTTACTTTTTCAAACACAGCTTAATATTGTAACGGGCCCATACATGCCCACATGCTACAAAGATAGGATAGTGCTTGAAGTTTACTTTCTTAGATCAAAACACTAGGAAAGTTTAAAGGTTTTGTAACGAGCCCACACATGCCCACATGTTCAATCTAGGATAGTTTCAAATCTTTTCTTAGGTTACATCACAATAGGGAGTTAAAGGAATAGTAACAGACCCACATGTCCACATGCTAGCTTCCTAGCGACTTTTGAATTACGCAAGGTTGTACCAAAGGCACTTAGTTAATTAGGTAATCAACACTTGTGAGGACCAAGCGAAGTCCACATGCAGCAAGGTGACACCTAATTCACTAAAAAATTGGCACACTTTCAATAACACACAAAAGTCACTTATCACTCACATAGCTTCTTCTTGAAACGTGGAGGTCAAAGCAAGTTTCCTCCAAAAGGATTCCGAAAACACCCCACCCTTTTCTTGACAAAACTATCCACTCCCATTTTAATTCAACGGGGTTGGCTCGCACCCCCATCCTCTCAAAACAACTACATATAAAATATTTCTAAAAAACTCACTAAGTTTTTCTCCACAGAAGGTGCCAAAAGAAATTTTTTAGTCTAGGTAGGATTTCGAGGATAGGCATCCAAATAACTCCCCGTTATCTGGTTCTCTCATTTTCAAAACAATAGAAGTTGTCAAATAGGGAACTAAAAATCCTCCAAGTCAAGTGTTCATAACACCATAAGGCAGGGAGATACCTGTGAAGGGTTGAAGGCTGAGGTCCAGTTGTTCTGTGCGTCCCACCTTGAGGCACCCACCTCTTGGACAGGATCCAGCCCATGACCCATTTCTTAGGCCGAAAATCTAAATGTCGCACTTTGACCGAGGTACCTAGTGACCAAAAGTAGGACATCTACCCAGGTGGCAATTGTGGGTTGTAGTTGCACCTTGATTGGATTTTGTGTGGCTATTGGGAAATATCGCCAGCTCTTTCGGGATATGCCCCCTTTACCCCTCATTATAAACAATTATTTCATCCTTCACTAGTTCCTCTTCCGGTGGCTTCAGACCCCACTGTTGAGTACTATTGGAAGGTCCAGTGCTATTTGATAGGAAGGACATTACATCTTTTAGGACACGAGCATTTGTTTCCTTTTGATTCCCCACGCGGACAAAACCCACTTATCCACATATATGCTTCTTTTTCAAATTTTTTTATGTATGATGCACTTCTGACTACATTTTGATTTGGATATATATATTGTGTAAAGTTCAAAGTTTTGCAAAATGGCTCTTGTTTCTTCATTACTCTCATCACCATTTGCACACATTTACTCAACTAATTGGACATCATAGGGGACCCACAGAATCCTCGTTGTTCTCGATGCTTACTCAACCTCCCTCCTATCCTAGGGGGAGTGTCTGGCCCTTCCCACTCATCGGCACCACCTTCACACACTCCCGTGAGTGCTACTATTTTAGGATCAAATTTTCTTGGTTCCACACTACTTGGGTCCACTTCCGAAGGTCCTCCGTCCACTCGCTCTCCTTTACACAGAAGCGGGGGACCAACTTCCTCTCAAGGGGGAAGTACCAACCCACCTAGCCCTCCTCAAGGGTCAGGTTCACAACATAATCACACCATGGCAAGAGATAATCCTCCACCAACACTCTTGATGCCATATTTGGCCTCTCTTAACATACCATATCTAAGCAAACTTACCAATGATCCTATATTGCATGACCCCACCTGGCCTGCAATGCCCACCAAACTACCTTCAGACATACCCAAGTTTGAAGGAAAGGCAGGTGATGACCCTGCCAACCATGTCATGACCTTTCACCTATGGTGCTCTTCCAATAGCATTACAGATGATTCCATTAGACTGCACTTATTTCAACGCACACTTACTGGCCCATCGACCAAATGGTATGTATATGAGAAGTCAGGGTCCCATGCGAATTTCGAGTCCTTGGCCAAAGCATTCTTGAATTTCTTCCAATTACCAATCCGCCATGACAGTGGTATCGAGCTACTCTCTAACTTCAAACAAACCTTATCCACACATATCGCTGATCACATTCACGAGTGGCGTAGGCGACGTAGTTTATGCAAAGCAGAAACCACCAAACAACAATTTCTTGACTAGTTTCTACGATCACTTGTCTCTCTCCTTGGTAAGGATGTAGCTTCCACTTTCCCTTAGTCAGAAGAGGAAGCCATCAACAAATCTCAACAATACGACCTCATCTATTCACAGTCAGGGTACTTATACACGGTACTTCCTGATCTCCCAAAACCTGTGCCATTTGGCCAAAACAAACCTAGGATGTCTCACTCAGCAGATGGACTGATTGGAAACACCACTCACCACGGTCCACAACCCCAACAACCACCAATGTATGGAACACCTGAATACCCACCGGCATATGGGGGCACTCCTTATTACCCCCCACCACCTTATCAACAACCTTACCCTGTTTCTATACCGCCACCCATTAGTGGACCACCACCGGCACCCCCCATACATCCACCTATTCAAACGAGTTCTGGTACCCCCTCTACCTTAGCTTATATTACTAGTGAAAGAACCATGCCTTCCTATGTACCTTATGGATCGTTACCCCCATAGAATCCATACTTTCCATTTTTTGGTCCCCCACAACCCATGGCTCCCCCACACCCTCATGCTGGGGTGAATTTTGTTCAACCTTCTTCCATTCAACAATATAAAAATTTTGAACAACTGAATACGAAAAATCCGACACATCCTTCGAACAATGCCAAAAAGGAAGGACGAAACAGGAACAACAACAACCTAGGTCAAGGCGGGAATCCACCCCAACAGAACCAATTTACTGGGGGCAACCAGAACCAGGGGAATCCGAACCCCCAGGGGGAAAATAATAATAGGCGTCAAGGGAGAAATAACAATAATGTTAAAACCAACTTGCCTTGTGCCCTTTGTGGTGAGTTCAGCCATTACACTCATCATTTCCCCCAAATCGCTAATTTCAAATGGTTGAAAGATTCCGACAGTCTACCCCATCCTCCAACACCGTCTGCCCCTCAGTAGGCACAACAACAATATGTTCAACAACCCCTCCCTGTCGTGCTACAAAATCCTATTCTTCACCAAGGTGTGATAAACACCCAATAGGATATGCAGCCTCCCCCACCTTAGGTGGGACAATAACTCAATCCGAACAATTTACAGATCGCACGATCCTCCTCACTAGCGAGGAAGAAATACTTCTGTAAACACGTAACCATTAGTATCATGCACCCACTGAGTCTCCTCCAATCCCTCCAGAGACTAACCCCGCACCAATGGGACCCCCATTGGTGATCCCTCGCCCTAACACCGAGCCACCTCTTCACATCCCTCGCATCCCAAATGTATAACAAATTCTTGGGTGAGTATTCATAGCTTCGGTCCATTGTATGGGTAGGGTATCTAAGCATGAATCTCAAGAAGAACCAAGGTACTCCAAGAACCCCCAGATAGGAATAGAACCCCAGAAATATCTCTAATGATAGGAAGGTATTGGAGGGATATCTCTTCAACCAAATTTATGTGACCTTGTGCTTAACTTGGGTGTTAGTAGAGCCTCCCAAGGACACCAATTATAGAGTGGGTTTCACTACTCCCTGGACATAAACATATGTTGAATTTTGTATCCTTAGAGAATTTTACTCATAAAATCCTATTCAAGGCCCTAAATCCTAAACTTGTTTGTGTACCCCAAAAAATAAATAGTTTCTAGTCAATTTTAATTATTGAGCGTTAATTTTATTGGATTATTCTTACTTGTAATGTCCCCTAGACCTCCCTCTCCAGGGAAAATGCCACTAGTCCAAAACCAAACTTCTCTAATACCACATTGTAACCTCTCTCAGACCACCCTCGTCGGGGACAACGTCACTGCTCCAAAACCAAAATACTCTGATACTAGATGATTAAACATTGTCCATTCCCAGGCATAGACCCACTGGGATATGGAAGACATATCTCTTTGCGCAATAAATCACATATAAAATTAACATAAATAAATAGATATAACATGAAATCATACATGCAACGAAACATGTGATATTATTATAAGAACCACATACATGTACTAAAATACATCATTAACCATTAATCACAGAATGATACTTATCTCTTAATTGTAGTGCATTGATTGCATGTAGACCTCCCACGAACCTCCCATCCTTAGACCACACTTCTCATCACTCTCAGCAGTGGGTCACCCCCGAGTTGGGACTAGAATCCACTAGGAAATGGATTCCTAGGCTAGGAAAGGACAACAAGAAGTTGCACCAATCTACAAGAAGGATTTCGTCCAAGGAGCCACTTATGCCCACCACTCACATACTCTCATTCCCCGCATTCCTATCCCAACCTAGGTGTTGGAACACATATATTTTTTCAAATACTCCAGTTACCAAAAGGTTGAAGCCGCATACTCTTTCAAATAACAAAAACGATAACCATAAACCTCAAATCTCGGATTTCAGGATTTCGCAGATGTAATGGTTGTACATATCAAAGCACTCAGTTTCCTGACATGTGAAATAACGAAGTTGGGATAACTTTAATCATGATCATCGAAGCATTAAGCAGTGATTATCACTATTTTAATGCATCATGCTTTCACAATTCGAGAGTCACACCTCGAGTGACCCTCGAATGTCTGATGTGCGAAGTTCCGAAGGTGACTTAAGATAAACCTGGTTAATTACAAGACTAATGATAATTAACGTTATTTAATTGTTATCATGACTTCGCGACTCAACGATTTTACCTTAGAAGGACACCTTTGCAACCCCAATACTCGAGGTTGCGAAATTTATAAACTAATCATGATCAAATAAAAACTTAAGTTTGATCAAATTTAATTAACCAAATTGCAATATCGCAAATTTGGTGTTCATGGCCCAAGACTAAGAATAAAATCGTCTTAGACTACGAACACTGAAAAATGATTAAGAACTAATTGTGATTAATTAAAGGATTAAATTGGGTTAATTAATATCTTAAATAACTTTTAACCTATAAATCTTACAGGTAAAGAATTAAATGATTCTACGATCATCCCAAGTCACGAAATATCAAACATTTATGGCATTTATAAGTGAATTAGGGAAATGATTGAAAGTAAGATCTTTCTTTATTTCCAAATCTTTCTATTCAAATAATTGAAGTGTTATGTCAGCAAGGACCCGCATAGACTTGAGTACTCTAAGCGAAAGAATTTCCGTCATTATTTGAATTTCATTCTAGTTTCACAGAGCGAGTTTAGTGAGATAAACATTGTTTGTATTTCCATCCTATGTAATAGGAAATATAATCCCAATATTTTATATCATGGCTCCACGAAAAACTCCTAAAACAACTGGTGAAAGTTCAAGTCAGAGTTCAGATATTATTTATGATACCTCGCCTAGAAATATCGACACAGTCAAAACATGGACACAGGTTTTCAACATCTTGCAATATGAGCTGATAAACTGCACAGATGACTTGAGCGACAATGATAAAGAAGACTTGTATATCAAATAAAAAGTGGTTTCTCAGTCAGAGATGCAAAAGGTAGCAACAAGTTCGTGGATTTTCCCCTATTGTGATATGGTTAAATGGGTGCTGGGCCACATAGATATCCCGACTAGGATAATATTTAATGCGTAGAAGGTGGTTGTTGGGACATTTAGGCCGGAGCATCTGCAGGCTATGTACAAATTGTCCCCCACACCCAATTTTACCTACAATGACGAATTCTTAGAGGGTTTCAAAAAGAAAGAATGTGAGAAATTTGGAAAAAGATTATCCGACATGATCAAAGATTGGTGCTCATGCCCTGAAAAGTTTAGAGCGAACACTCATGGTATATACGCAATATCTTCATTACAACCACAATTTATTTATATAGCAATGATGGTATTCAGGCTTTATGGAAGAGAGAATACTGCGCAGTTTTTGCTCCCATGGGTACCGCTTATCCACATAGCAGTAGAGGGGTACTCTTTTGACTGGGCTAAATCGATGTCAAACAATCTAGCCAGCTAAGTTACAGAATATCAAGCACAAAGGGCAAGTGGGAAAGAAACTTCATTTTTCATGTCTGCTTACATTATGGATGTCGTTTGCTTCATGACACCTTTTCCATTAATGAGCTGGAGATGGAATCCAAATAATGCAGAGCCTATTCATGTGTACCACTCCAAACTTTGGGAATATAAAGCCAAAGACTTCATCTATGATATTTTCAACTGTGTAATGGTACCAATGCATGTCATTATCTTCTGCCATCCACCTCCCAGGATTTCAGATAAAGTCATGGAAAACTTAAACAATGTGGAAGACTGGTACATAGAAGAACAATTATCGTATATTAGGGTTTTTGGCTGCTCTATTCCCCCATATGCCCTGCCACTATTCTTACCAGACAAGCTAGTATGTCGAGAAATCACCATGCAAACTGTGCTCGACGGGATAAGAAAATAACTCAAAGGATTTTAGAAAAAGGTATGGCCATCCTTTCCCATACACATTGGTACATATTCTTTATTATATTTTGACCATGCCAAAGTGGAGGCCACAGCCTTGGAGGAAATGAAACTAGTAGACATTGAATTTCATAAACATGATCCTCATATGGTCGTGGGTAACCATATGGCAAGTTGTGGTCTAAAAATATATGAGCACGAAGCTTCCCCCCATGACAAAATGTTCTAAGGAGTGAGATCCTACTCACAAGTCTTAAGTCAGGTTCAAGATCTACTACCTGGAGATATGGTCAATTTCTACAAATTCCAGGAACACTAGAGAAGTGGCCCTCCCAAATTTTTGCAGGGAAAAACCTCAAAACCTCTAGGTACACAACAAATAGAATCCCAAGGTTCAACGGATACAAATCCTGGCAAACAAAAAACTCATGAGAACACAGAAGAAACTGAGACCTCAAAACAGGAAACCAAGATCCCAAGCTAAGAGGAAAGACTCCTAGAGATATATACACCAATTAAATAGGTCAAGGATCAAACAAATACCCCCTCAAAAGGGGTAGGAGACACACCCTTGTCTCCATCAAATGAACCGGTCACAGATGCTATCATGAAACAAGCATCCAAAGAAATTGGCAGTCCCATTCCATCCGTCACACCTTTACAATATACAAAGTGGAACCCCTATGTAGGGATAATATTTAGAGAGGATTTAAAACCCATCTCTATAGAATAATTTCCTCCTAGTGATTTCCTTTTTAGAAATAAAAGAAAGGTCGTGGTGAAGCAAGAAACATACCAAAAAGAGGGTGCAAAAGCTAAAAAGTACAGAGTATTAACAGATGGAGAATCCTTAGAAGAGGAATAATTCACCGATGAGATAGTAGGAACATTGGGGGCTTATGCAACAACCAACCAATATTCAGTTGGAACCTTAAAGGAATGGTTGAAACAAAAGGAACTATTGATTAGCAAATTACAGACTCAGATAATAGTTGTAGAGAAGAATTCTAGGAATGAGGCATACAAAGACTTTGAACAAACCAGAGAATCCGACCAATAGGAAATAGAACATCTCAAATCCAATCTCGAACAAATGCATCAGTCGGCTCAAACGATCCAAGCACAGGTAGATCAACATGCGAAGTTAATAAAATAACTACAATCTAAATTAAATTCTATTGAAAGACAGGTCATAGATATAAAGGTATTCCAAAATGAAGCCATGAAAATATGAAAGAATATAGAAGCAGCTCAACATAGTCTACTTACTAAATTAGAAATCATCCAGGATCATTTCCAGTTGATAGATCAAGCCTTAGACAAAATCACCTTAAGAGAGAGAGAAGCTAAGGTGGCTCGAAGTACTTTCCAGGAGGCTATTATATCAATGGAGAAAGAGGAAATGGTCATCTCTTCTAGATTATCCATTCGAGAACAAACTAGAGGTAACATCTTACTAAAGGCATGGGAACACAATATAGCATAAAATAGAAAAATGGCTAAAGAGGTGAGAGATTCTTGTGAAGAAATATTTGGTCTAATAAATAAAAATTTGTTAGATATTGATAAGGAAAGTAGCTCTGGAACATTGGGAAAAATAAATATAGTCAAACATTTGCTTGATATTAAGGAAAACAAGGAGAGAGACCAAGTTGAACTATCTCAGGTAAGACAGGTTAACAATGCTCAGGTAGCTAAATGGTTAATAAAACCAAATCTACAACTACTGTCTATCATCATAGAAGATAGACAAGTAGGAGAAAGATTGCCACAACTGGAAAATAAATGTTACATATTTGAAGCAAACGACCAAACAAAGCCTTCCAAGTCGATAGCACAGTTGGTTGAAAGGTGTCTTTAATGTATTGGACAGGGGAAAGGAAATACTTCTGGAGTCAAATAATACAGTTGCACGTATTACCTAATGTTGGAGCTAGGAGACAAAGAAAGATTAGCATCTTGCCAGCATGAGAGACGACAAGGGATAACAAAGTGAATCATTTCACCTTCTCATTATGTAACCCAAATTCTTAGAATGATAGAATTGAAAACACCTAAATCTCGTATAAATATATATTTTAAGAATGCACCAAGGGATGCTTTTTTCCGATTGTAAAGGAGAAGACTCTCTTTACTGAGAATTAATACAAATGCAGGCCAAATATTCTACATTTCGTCTATTCTGAGTTATGTGTTCTTTGTCTTTCCATATTCCAACATACTTTCATATATTGTCTTTGATGAATGTGAATCACAATTTAGTACAACCTCTATTGTGGTTATGTTATACTCAGTAATCTAATAACAAACAAATTTTCCTCTGTATTCACTATTAGTTAATACAAGACCTGCATGTTAATTAGATACTATATTTTATACTTCATTGAAGATTACATCAATCACTTTCTTCATCTGTTACAAAGTAAGATTCTTCAACATTTGATGCCTTTCTTTGATTAACAACTTTACGTTTTTCTTTCCATTCATTCTATATTTTGATTTTAACTCAGGTGCAAGAAACAACCTTTGAGTTGTTATAATATTAATTTGTTTTAAATAAATTTCTCTTGTTATTTATGTGGTGAAAGGAAAACATTGAAAACATTTCCCTCATTTCTTGATGCCTGACATTATATTTCAAGCCCATGTATAAACTCAGGAACAACACCAGGAGTATACACCTTCACTATCACATAATCCATCGATTTCTCCACCTCCCTTCCAGGGCTTCAACAACATGCTAGATAGGAATTCTCAGAGTTCTGTAGCTTCTACTGGACTCCCTCCAGGAGAAATCATTTCCCTAGAAAATCTCTTACCTAAAGAGATTTTCTCACAAGCCTGACAACATGCTTATTCAACCACAGACCTGAAAACCCACCTCTTCAAAACACAACAACAAATCAGCTCAGGAAAGGGGATGACTCAACAAATTACAAAGGTTCACAATGGTGGAAATGGCTCTGGTTGCATGCTTGTTCAATGCATGCATGAACTGCAAAAGGGATGGAAATAATCCTGAGGATGAACTCCTAGGGAAAATGGCCAGTCAAAACACATGCAACCCCTAGGGTACAGGTTCAACAAGATATTCATTCAGCTTGTTGAAAAGGTTTGGTATGGTCGAGGGTTCAACAATGATGGAAATGGCTCTGGCTGTGTGCTTGTTTAGTGGGCGGAATGGCCAAAAAATCCCCAAAATAGTCAAAAACCCCTCATATATTTGCATGTTCCTGAGATGACACATGATGCTCATGAAGCGTGTTCCTCTTCATTTGGAAGCCATTCTCATTCCCAAAATGAACTTAGGATAAATTCATATCCTCCTTACAACATTTATAACAATAATATGTATTATTCTCTGAGTTTTAAGCTCTTAATCTTAGCCCCTTTTCCATACTCTCATCCCCCTCCCTTACCCAACCTAGTGGAGCCTAGTCCCCCATACGCTTTCATCATGGTCGATATACACGTAGTGATTCTTTTATATTAATGAGTTGAATGATTACATATACAAAACAGGATCTCGGGCTTAGCATCCTAGGATCTCTGGCCCAACTATCACATAATCTTCCTAGCTTATCATTACTTGGATCACCATCCTATGAAACATGTTTACAATTCATGATTAGAAGTTAGGGGCTTGACCTTGGGGTATTATAATCCCCTCCCCTTATTTTTGCACTGTTCTTAGCGCAATTCTTTTACACCATATCAACAAGATTATCAAAATCTTAAAAAGGATGTGGGTATTCTTCCCACATTGCATCCTCATGCTCCCAAGTAGCGTCCTCAGGACCGTACTAGGTCCATTGGACCTTTACAAGACCTATGGATTGATTCCAAAGTTGCTTGATTTTCCAATCCAAAATGCATATCAAATGCACTTGGATAGCACCTTCTTGCTCCACTTGAATCACATTCCAATCAATTACATGATTAACATTAGGTATATATTTCTTGAGAAATGATACATGGAATACATTATGAACATACATAGATGTAGGAAATGCAATCATATAAGATAATGGACCAATCCTTTCTAGGATTTCAAATGTTCCACAATATCTAAATGTCAACTTGGAACAGTTTCCCAACTTCAATGAACTTTTGTTGGACTTAACCTTTAAGAATACATGATCACCCACTTTAAACTCCCTGTGAATTCTACCCTTGTCAACATAGGTTTTATTCCTATCTTGGGCAACCTTTAAATTTTGTTTAATCCTCAACATCTTCTCTTCCATTTCTCTGATAAATTATGGCCCAATCACTACTCTATCAGCTGGATTGTCCCAGCTTACAGGAGTGTTGCATTTTCTTCCATTAAGTGCTTCAAATGGGCTCATCTTGAGAGATGCTTGGTACCCATTGTTGTAAGAAAATTCTACCAAGTGTAGATATTCTTCCCACTTTTATGGTTTTTCCATCACATACATTCTGAACATATCTTCTATTACTTGGTTTACCCTCTCTTTCTTCCCATCAGACTCAGATGATAGGATGTACTGAAGTTCAGATTGGTTCCAAACCCCTTGAATAATCCCTTCCAAAATTTTGAAGTGAATTTTGGGTCTCTATCAGACACAGTTGTCTTGGGAATATCATGAAATTGGGCCACTTCCCTCATATAGATATCAACAACATTGGTTTATTTTTGAGTAGTTGTCAATGGAATAAAATGGGCATCCTTGGTAAGCTTGTCCACCTCTACCATGATAGAATCATGATGCTTACTTTTCCTTGGTAATTTGGTGATGAAATCCATTGTCACCACTTCCCACTTCCACTCAGGAATGGGTAATGTCTACAACAACCCAGTTGGGGGTCAATGCTCAACCTTGACCCTTTGACACTCCATACATTTGGAAATGTACTCAACAATTTATTTCTTTATACCTGGCCAATAGTATTGGCTCCTGACTATTTCCACTGTTTTCTGATATCCTAGGTCTCCATCATAAGGAAAATTATGCATCTCCTTCAAGATCATACTTTTCAATTCCACATAATTGGGTACAAAAATTATGTTCCTGTATAGGACAATTCCATCATCTCCCAATTTATAGTCTTCGACTATCTACTACATTTTACCTTGCTGCAATTTTGTTACCATCTCCACGTACTGCAAATCTTCTTTTGCAGCTTCAGAAATTTTACCTTTAAGATCTGTTTGGTACATGTTAATGGTTGTAGCATGTAACTCATTCACTCTCCTATTGAGTTTGTCAAACACCTTGTTCTCCCTTCCTTTGATGTTCTTGATATCAAAGTCATACTCACAGGGGAATTCCAACCATATTCTTTGCCTCACATTTAAAGTTGGTTGATCAAACAAATACCTCAGACCATTATGGCCTGTCCTCAGTTCAAATTTCTTTCACATGAGCTAGTGCCTCCACTTCATTAAGGCATGCACTATTTCTTCCAACTCCAAATCATGATTGGCATAGATTCTTTCATGCTCCTTCAGCTTTATGGATTTAAAACATACTACCAAACCCTTCTGACTGAGGACTCCACCAAGTCCCTCTTTCGCTAAATTTCACTCATGGGCTAATTTTCCATGGTTTTTCCAAAAAAGAGATTCACTATTTTAAAAATTATTCGCCCAAATTCTATAGGATAAAATTATTTTACCTTAAAAATCACCAAAATTTTATAAAAACTATATAAAATCCTTATAAATTTGAATATTTTTACAAAAATATCGCCAAACATTTATAGTTGGCATATGAAGGATTAGTAAGATTCGCCAAGGTTTCTACATTTAAAAAAAAAAATCCATCCTTAAAATCATCCTTGCTTTGCATGCATCTATGCAAACCATGAAGTCCAAATCAGGAACTGAAATTCTCAGAATCAGAGCACTGGTTAAAAGGTGCTTCAATGGCTAGAATCTCCTTTCACATTCTACTATCCATTGAAAGTTCACCCATTTCCTTTGCAAGAAAGTGATTGGGTGAGAAATACTTGAAAGCCGTGCAATGAACCTTCTATAGTAGCCAACCAGACCCATGAAGGATCTAACTTCTGTCACATTATTGGTTGTTGGCCATCCTCTAATGGCCTCTATATTTTCAAGATCCATTGCTATCCCTTCTTTGGATATGATATGCCCCAAATAATGAATTTGGTTCTCATAAAATGAGCACTTGATCAATTTGGCATACAATTGGTGTTCTCTTAACAATTGCAACACCATCCTCAAGTGATTCACATGTTCTTATTCTGTCTTGGAATATACAAGGATGTCATCCAAAAATACAATGAAAAACTTTTCTAAGTACTCTCGGAAAAAACCATTCATCAAACACATGAAAACAACGGGTGCATTTGATAACCCAAATGGCACCACTATAAATTCATAGTGACCATACCTTGTTTTGAAGGTAGTCTTGCTAATTTATTCATATGTAATCCTTACCTGATGGTATCCTGACCTGAGATCAATCTTTGAAAATATCCTTGCATTCTTCAACTAGTCAAAGAGATCATCAATCATTGGCAAAGGATACTTGTTCTTCACAATTACTTTATTTAAATGTCTAAAATAAATACAAAATATCAAGGTCCCATATTTCTTGTTCATAAATAACATTGGGGCACCCCAAGGTGACACACTTGGGTGTATGTACCCCTTCTTAAATAACTCTTCAATATGCATTTGCAACTCCTTCAACTCTTGAGTACTCATTCTATAGGGAGTCTTTGACACTGGAGTTTCTCTAGGAATCAAATTTATAGAGAATTCAACATATCTCTTTGGGGGTAGTCCTGGTATCTCCTTAAACACATCCTCAAACTCTTTTAGGATTGTTTGATCTTCTAGATCCAACACCCTTTCCTTAGGTGTTTCCTCCATGTTATCACTAAAAAGTTGTCTGAAACATTGCACACAATGGTTAAAGAAAGACATCAATGCTAGCAGCAATTAGTACACCTACAACACCAAAATACATCAAAAGGCACAAAAACTATACACTTGGTTCAAAAATTAAAGTGCGTAAATTCACCAAAGGGAGTGCACGCACAGTGCGCATAATGCATGGGCTAACACAAACCTTAACGTGCATTATGCGCAAGATGCATGACTATCTACAAGAAAATATGTAAACTCCTCATGAACGGTGCATTTATGAATCTTGTCGGCCTCTCAACCACTTCTAGTCTGACCCCCAACATGATTTGACACTCAGATATGAGAAAAATCTAGCTTGGAGGTTGGTCAAGGGATATGAAGTTCCCTAAAAGGCCCCTTGTTCACACTATGAACTAGTTGTATCTTTCCATGAATGGACACTGTTGACAATTAAAATCACAATGATGAGTTTTTCCCGCAAAGGATTGATAAGAGCTATTATTTATTTATGATAATAATATTTAACTAGTAGGTGGGACCCCCTTGTAGACTAGAGGCGCAAAGATAGACATGTTATTCTTATATGTTGTTGTTTTTGTTATGATATTTCTTACACAGTCCTATACAGTTGATGATGTAGTATTGGTTTCATTTTATATGACAAATGGGTGGTTGATGCATTGTTGCTAAATGTTGTTGATATTCACTTGTGATACAAGGCAGTGCCATGGGTATGAATATTATGTTGTTTATAGGTGCTATGTTATGTTATGTTATGTAATAACATTGATTAATAATCCATATATGATTTATGAAAAATATAATAAAATGGGAGATAGATCAAAACAAAAAGGAAAAACTATGGATAAGTTCTAAATCTATGGAAAAATATTATTGTTGGCATAGGGGCAGACCCAGGGTTCAACGCTACAACAACACACCAAAAAATTCCTAACTACTGACACTTTCGACAACACCTACGAAGTAGATGAAGTCTCACCCAAGGTAGAGGTAGGGGTGGTTGTAGAAATCAGGTGTCTACAACCTTAGTTGGGACATTGATATGTGATTGTAATACTTAGAAGAGCACTTAGCACTGACAGTTCATCAATATTTAACCACTATCTACTCCGCAGATAAAATAGACCATCACATCATTCATTCAGATATGATGTATCTAAGCACTTATCATAGATAAGTAGGCTAGATCTAACAGATTTAGGCACTAGCACATTCATATAAGTCATATCTAACATCCATATACATCATTAGCACAAATCATAAACATATCTATCTATATATATCAAAGCACTTAGCAAGTAAAGACATAAACACATCAACACATTGCAAAAGGTAGAGCAACAAAGCATATATGTGGTTCACGCCCACCCTGGGGCTATGTCCACGAAATCTTCTTATTTATTATATTCTTCAATGGGTTATATGCACAGAGCCTCAAAACACTACTCCACATAGGACAAGAGATCCGTGCAGCTCGTTAGATCCTCCTTCCCTGAGTAGATATAAGCACGCAACTTTCCACATCCTCTTACAATGACTTGCACTTAGCTCTGCAAGTCTCACACAGTATGCACAAAGTGCTTACTATCCTTCAATCACATAGATCTATCACTTAGCCATTTGTAACTGCCTCTTTCTTACATTTCCTAGACATCTATTTATACTTTACAAAATAGGCCTAAACATGGGTAAACCCATGGGTCGACATCCCATACCCTTTACATAATCCCAAATCCCAAAAATGACCCAAAAAGGGTCCAAGATCCCGTGATCTCTGCTTCGTCTTGAGATCCTCCTTCGACAGGCTATAAAAGTCCCAAAATAGGTCAAACTTCACCAAGGATCTCCCAAAACTTGGTCAAGGGCCAACAGGCCCCCAACACTCACCTGTGACTCATCCTGCATCACTTTGATTTGGGTAGTTCTGCTTCGAAAGCCTCGAGCTTGGCTCGATCTTATTCAAAATGTTGTTGTGCCATGACCTCCTGTGCAACAAACGTTTGGATGACTACCTCATTCACAGGTCCATCTAGGCATTGTTCAGCTGTAGTAACAACCTTCTCCCATTCTTATCCTCGACGTTCAACCTCTTTGAACAATTTGTAAGCCTTATATTGTACAGGTTGGAGCCTCTGAGTTACTTCCATAACTCTACTCTATATAGTGTGGATCTTTTGTTGGGTGACGTGTTTCTCTTGGGAGCACTTCATTATTTCCACAACTGATAGGGGCTTCAGCTGTGCTTGTATCGTTTCAGCTTGATACTTCGCCTCTTGGACATGTGAATCCAATGCCTTCACTTTCTGGATTCTCAGTGAGTTTCTCGTAGGTCTGGGCACTGCGATCAGTATGTTCCTTACATTCCATAGAAAGGGTTTTTATTATCTCAACTGTGCTTCAAGCAGTTGCTTCTCTTTGATCCCTTACATCTTGTGGAGTCTCGGGCACTGCGCAGAGCTCTAAATCTGCTATGCATTGTTGTAGCTCCTGGATAAATTCTGTGAGCTTCTCTACTTGTTGTGTGACTCGATCCTCTGCCTTTATTTCTATGAATGTCACAGATCAAAGTGCTCTGCTAACCGCTTCTTTCACTTCGATTTTCTCTGCAAGAAACTATTCTTTTTCTTGTTGTATCTGTGATTTTGATTCATCGAACTTTTCTTAGAGAGTAATCTTTTCCTGTTCTACAGCTCGATGCTTCTCTATAAGTAATCCTTGTACTTGTTCCAAATCCTGGGTTTCTTGTTCTATTTCCTCTTGTGCTCATTGAAGGTGAGCTTCGACTGTATCAGCTAGTCGGTGGAGTTGGGCTAGCTCATCTCCCAACTCTGTTTCTCCTAATGGCAGAGGCATAGTTGAGACTACACGGCTAGACTGAAGAGCTTGCTACACCCCTCGGAGTTTGATTTCAATCCTATCATACATTTCTTCCTTCTTCTCTCCTTGTTTCTTTGCTATCTCTAGTGAATCATCTTTCAGGGCTTCTATGATGAAGTCAAAGTCATCAGAGGTGAGGAAAGTCTACATCTTGGTCATGGTGGCTTCCGATTTCTTCCGGGAAGAAGGTTTCAGGGGGGAAACCTTCCTCTTCTTCAAGGGGTCAACCGCGTCTTTGGTCGGTGTTACTTCATTGGGATTCTGTTCAGCTTCTACTTTGTCACCACTGCCTCGGTTAGGTGACATGGACGCGGTATTCACTGAGGTGTTGCTTAAGTTTTGGACCTCCTTAGTCTTCTTCTGTTTGCTGGTCCTGGGTGTATTATGTTGTTTATGAGTGTCCTCTGGGCTGTCAAGATCAGATATATCTATGGGGTTGGTAGGGATAAGGAGGTTAGAGGACCATTCCTTAGTGATTTCCTCAAGGTCTTCTTCTTTAAGCTTATAATATGACTAGAGTTTCTCTTTATGTTCATCTGCTCGCACTGTAATGTAGATAAAGTGTCGATCTATGCTGAACTTCATTATTGGTCGGAACCTCTGTAAGGTGTTCAGGGTCATGCGAGGCTCAACTTCAATGGATCCCTTTAGTTGGAGGTAGTATGTATGAAATAGAGCATTCGACTTCCACTGTTTGTTCATATCAGTTAAATACCACAGGGTAGTGAACTTCGTGGAAAGCGGTTCAAATGACTCTATGTCAGTGAAGGTTGCTCCTTCTGGCATATCCTAGGCAACAAATGCAATGAGGAATAGAAGCCATCTGAAATGAAATTCATAACCATGGTCCTCTGCTTCTCGACAATCTAGTTCCAACTGGTTAACTAGGTACTTCACCTAGTTCATTTGTAGGCCTTCCACACACTTCCCTGCAAGGTCAACAACAAAGCCTGTGACCTGCGTAGGTTGGTTCTTACTTACTAATTTTCTAGCTATAAATTGACATGCTAGGCGAACTGCGCCACTCTATATGGAAGCTACATTGTAGCCTCTTGTTCCCTTCTCAATGTCTCCATATGTATCCTTGATCTTCTGTGCGAGTGCGTGATCTGCATCTTTTCTTCGATAAAAGTCCTGCGGGTCGGGTCCTTGCATACTCAGGCTTGTGATCCTATGGATCAGCTTTGGGTCAACTGTAATGTGGTGGTCTACCCATAAGTAGCCCCCATGGTTACAATATAGTAGCATCTTGACACAAGCATTGAATTCCTGGTGTCTTCTAAAGTGTGGGATCTTCATGACATTCAACAAGGTGTACTGCGCGCGGTTCATTGTCCATGAATGAGGGATGATATTCAAATTCTTACCCTTAGTTCTATTTAGGTACTTGTATGGGGTGAGCATACCATATATATTTCAATCTCTGGGGTTGAAGTCGTTGAACTTCAACACTATGATCTGATCCTGCTTTGCTCCAATTGCGCGTATCCCCTTCGGGAGGTACACAGTGACCATGGTGTACTTGAATTCTCTTGGCACACTATCATGATTAACCACGCCAGCCAGAGGCAGGATGTAATCGAAAAATATGGATGGAATCAACTTCACGTTGGGTAAGTCGTCTTTGTGCTTGGTTCTCGTTTCTGCTGATGGTTGGGATGGCCCTGATCCATGACAGTCGACGGAGAGGCTTGCACTGTTCTCATCGATGAAGATTGTATAGTTGTAGACATCGACATGACTCTTTCAGTCATGAGGTCTATCATAACTTCTTTGAAAAATTTCTTTGCAACGCTGAACTCGTCCGGCATACACGCTCGGGGTTGGAAATCTTTGGGTTCGAGGAGTAACTTAGACACTATAATAGGATAGAGGTAAATAGTGCAATGATCATTGTGTAAAATAAGCAAGTCTATGGGATCAGATTCACGGTTAGAAAAAGTGTTCTTGGTGCATGGCGCAACGGGATAAATAGATAACTTGAAAATGGATTGCTCGCAATGGTTTAGAAGCCTTCATTAACTCTGTTCTTTCTGTTATGGCGCAGTTCAACGGTCTGGTGGCGAACCGTAAATGCCTTTCTACCCATTCAGACAGTCAACCAAACAATTATATTATTCCCAATGACTATATTGCTTCACCATGGATAAGTGCCATGTGACACTATTCTGTTATCCCGATGAAGCTCCAATTTTGCAAATTTTCCTTCTGTGAAGCTCCCTCTGGAACCTTCTGTAACTTGTCGATCTTAGCTCTCTTCTTACGTAGCTTTCTAGATTTATTTCCAATGAGCTTCGTCTCGGTATGCCTTTTTCCATTCTTATTCTTATCTTATTTTGGCATAGTTACTTCGCGTGGTTGAGATTCTTTCCTAATATTTGAGGGTGATACTTCTTCTTTATCTAGGACAGGTACTTCAATCTTCTGTGGGTCGTCTAGTGTTCTTGCAACTTCGATATCTAGGTATTTGGTGTTAAATAGATTTGATCTATTCTTTTGTTCTTCAATTAAGTGTGTTCTCCTTCTAGTCATGAAATATTTTAACTCTTCCTTCTTCTCTGCTAAAACTTCTTCTTCTTCTTGCCATCTGGCCTGATTTATTTCAATCCAAGGTTTTCCTAGTAACATGGTAAATGGGGCATTGTTCTCAATAAATTTAATAATCTCAAAATATTCCTCTGTCGAAGTTCCATTAGCATTCATAGATATCTAGGTGAGATTTCCACATAGGTTTATCAACTTTCTTTTGAATATTCATATTCCTCCTAATGAAGGAATCATAGCAGGCCTTCCTATATTTTCCCAAGTTCTTTCTGTCATGATATTCACCTGTGTTTCCTCATCCAGAACATAGTCAATGTCGAAGTATTCTATTCTTTCTTCAAGTAATTCTTTTTCTTTGAATATCTTTGATAAACTAACATGTCGGTGATCATTCAGGGTTTCTTTCATCTGTAACAATACTTTCTCTGATTCTTTCTGGGGTTCTACCATAATCATGGTTTTTGGATCTGCCTTAGGGTTTTCTTTTCTAATTTTCATTTCTTCAAGCTTAGCAATCATTCTAGGGAAATCCAATACTTCATGGTCCATATCTTTGCAACAAATACAACTAGGTCTTCTTCCAGAGCATTCCTTAGAAAGATGCCATGGTTTTCTGCAACTGTAACAGAGGGTTAATCCTCTCTTTCTTTTAAATGATTCCTAGCTCTTTCTATACTGCACGCTAGGGTCATGGTAGCTAAACTGTAAACATTTATTTCTAGGATCCTGCATCCACTGGTTAGTCCAAACATTCTTTCTATGCATAGGTATAACATATTTTTCACTATTCTTATTAGGTCTATGCATATCAAACCTTCTTTCATCTATTAGTGCCCTAGTTTTGAAGCTAGGACAAAATCTGTCAAACATACCTGGATCCATACTTTTGAAACAAACAATTCCACTTATCTTACTCCTACAGAGCACAAAGATTTCATATATAGAACTTTTCACTATTCTTAGCTTTATCAGAGTACAGAGCTTGCAGATCTTACCTCTTTTAATAAAACATTCTAACTTTTAAATTTCTAAGAGCACAAAGATTTCAGATCTTACCTCTTTTCTTCAGATCAGACTTTGTTTCCTTAGCACAGAGCTTCTCAAACGAAGTAGAGTATTGTGCACTAGGGCAACAGAGCTTTCATAGTTTTAGGACAGATCTTTGCACAAAGATTCTTCTTCCTTAGTTCCCAACAATCACAGTTTCAGGTCCCGAAAACAAAACCATTTGTTGGCACAGAGGAAGACCCAGAGTTCAATGCTACAACAATGCACCAACAAAACCCTAACTACCGACCCTTTCGGCAACACCTGCAAAGCATATGAAGTCTCACCTGACGTAGAGGTAGGGGTGGTTGTAGGACTCAGGTGTATGCAACCTTAGATGGGACACAGATCTATGATTGTAATACTTAACAGAGCACTTAGCATCGAAAAGTCATCAATATTTAACCACTGTCTACTCTGTAGATAAAATAGAGCATCGCATCATTCATCCAGATATGATGTATCTAATCACTTATCATAGATAAGTAGGCTATATCTAACAGATTCAGGCATTAACACATTCATATAAGTTAGATCTAACATCCATATACATCATTATCACAAAGCATAAATATATCTATCTATCTATATCAAATAACTTAGCAAGTAAATACATAAACACATTAACACATTGCACAAAGCAGAGCAACACAACATATACATGGTTCACCCCCACCCTGGGGCTATGTCCACCAACTCTTCTTCTTTATTATCTTCTTCAATAGGTTATATGCACAGAGACTCAAAACCCTACTCCGCATAGGATAGGAGATCTGCGCATCTTGCTAGATCCTCCTTCACTGAGTATATATAAGCATGCAACCTTCCACATCCTTTTACAATGACTTGCACTTAGCTCTACAATTCTCACATAGTATCCACACAGAATTTACTATCCTTCAATCACATAGATCTAGCACTAATCCATTCGTAACTGCCTCTTTCTTACATTTCCTAGACATCTATTTATACTTTACAAAATAGGCCTAAACATGGGTAAATCCATGGGCCAACATCTCATACCTGTTACATAATACAAAATCCCAAAAAGGACCCAAAAAGGGGCCAAGATCTTGCGATCTCTTCTTCATCTTGCGCTCCTCCTTCGATAGGCTATCGAAGTCCAAAAATAGGTTAAACTTGACCAAGTATCTCCCAAAACTTGGTCAAGGACCAACTTTCCCCCAACCCTCAATTGTGACTCTTCCCGAGTCACTCTGATCTGGGTAGTTCTACTTCAAAAGCCTCGAGGTTGGCTCGAGCTTCTTCGACTTGCTGTTGTGAAATGACCTCTTGTGCAATGAACTTTTTGATGACTACCTTGTTCACAGGTCCCTCTAGGCATTTTTCAGTTCCAGTAACAACCAGCTCCGGTTCTGCTCCTCGAGCTTCGACCTCTATGAAGAATTGGTAAGCCTTATCTTGTACAGGTTGAAGCCTCTAAGTTACTTGCATAACTCTACTCTAGATAGTGTGGATCTGCTACTAAGCAGTGTGTTTATCTTGGGAGTGCTTCATTCTTTCCAGAGTTGACAGAGGCTTCAGCTATGCTTGTATCATTTTGGCTTGATACTTCACCTCTTGGAGCTATGACTCTAGTGCCTTCATTTTTGGATTCTCAATGAGTTTCTCATAGGTCTAGAAACTACGATCAGTAAGTTGCTTACATTCCATAGCAAGGGTTTTTATTCTCTCAACGGTGCTTTGAGCAGTTTCTTCTCTTTGATCCCTTACATCCTTTGGAGTCTCAGGCACTGTGTGGAGCTCTAATTATTCTATGTGTTGTTGTAGCTGCTGGATAAATTTTGTGAGCTACCATACTTGTTGCATGACTCGATCCTCTACCTTTATTTCTATGACTGTCACACAGTAAAGTGCTCTGCTAACTGCTTCTTTCACTTCGAGTTGCTCCGGGAGAAACTATTATTTTCCTTGTTGTATATGTGCTTTTTCTTCATCGAACTTTGCTTGGAGAGCAATCTTTTCCTGTTCTGCAACTTGACACTGCTCTACAAGTACTCCTTGTACTTGTGCCAAATCCGGGGTGGATTTTTCTGTTTCCTCTTCTTCTCATTGAAGGTGAGCTTCAACTGTATCAGCTAGTCAATGGAGTTGGGTTGTCTCATCTCCCAACTCTGGTTCTCTTGATGGCAGGGTCCAATGGAGACTACGCGGTTGGACTAAAAATCTTATTGCACCCCTCGGAGTTTGACTTCAATCCTATCATACATTTCGTCATACTTTTCTCCTTGTTTCTCTTCCATCTCTAGTGAAGCATCATTCAGGGATGTTATGATGAAGTCAAAGTCATCGGAGGTGAGGACAGTCTGCATCTTGGTCATGGTGGCTTTCAATTTATTTTGGGAAGAAGGTTTCAGGGGGGAAACCTTCCTCTTCTTCAAGGGGTCAACCTTGTCTATGGGTGGTGTTAATTCACAAGGATTTTGTTCATCTTCTACCTCGTCACCACCCCCTCGGTCAGGTGACATAGATGCGGTCTTCACTGAGGTGCTTCTTAAGTTTTGGACCTCCTTAGTCTTCTTCTATCTGTTGGTTCTAGGTGTATTTTGTTCTTTATGAGTGTCCTCTGGGATGTCAAGATCATATATCTTTGTGGGGTTGGCAGGGATAAAGAGGTCAATGGACCATTCCTTAGTGATTTCCTCGAGGTCTTCTTCTGTAAGATTATAATATGATTGGAGCTGCTCTTTATGTTCATTTTCTCACGCTATAATGTAGATAAAGTTTCAATCTGCGTTGAACTTCATTAGTGGTCGGAACCTCTATAAGGTGTTTGGGGTCATGCGAGGCTCAAATTCAATGGATCTCTTTAGCTGGAGGTAGTATGTATGAAACAAAACATTTGACTGCCACTATTTGTTTATATCAGTTGAATACCACAAGGTAGGAAACTTTGTGGCAAGTGGTTCAAACAACTCTACGTCAAGGAAGGTCGCTCCTTACGGCATCTCCAAGGAAACAAATGCAATGAGGACTAGAATCCAATTGAAATAAAATTCATAACCCTGATCCTATGCTTCTTGGCAATCTAGTTCCAACTGGTTAACTAGATACTTCACCTAGTTCAGTTATAGGCCTTCCGTGCACTTCCCTGCAAGGTCAACAACAAAGTCAGTGACCTGCATAGTTCGGTTCTTCCTTAATAAATTTTCATCTATCAATTGACATGCTAGGCACACTGCACCACTATGGATGGAATCTACCTTGTATCCTCTTATTCCCTTATCAACGTCACCATATGTATCCTTGATATTATGTGCGAGTGCATGATCTGCAGCTTTTCCTGGATAAAATTCATGAGGGTCGGGTCCTTGCATACTCAGGCCTTTGATCCTGTGGATTAGCATTGGGTCAACTGTAATGCGATGGTATAGCCATAATTAGCTACCATTGTAACCTGATAGTAGAATCTTGACATAGGCGTTGACTTCCTGGTTTCTTCCAAAGTGTGGGATCTTCATGACATTCAGCAGGGTGGACTGCACGAGGTTCATTGTCCACGACTGAGGGATGATCTTTGAATTCTTCCCCTTAGTTCTAGTTAGGTACTTTTATGGGGAGAGCATACCATAGATCTTGTGATATTCGAGGTTGAATTTGTTGAACTTTAATGCTGTGATCTTATCCTTCTCTACTCAAACTGCACGTATCCCCTTCGGGAGGTACGCAGTGACCATGGTGTACTCGAATTATCTTGGCACACTATCACAATTCACTGTGCCAACCAGAGGCAGGATGTAATCAGGAAATATGGATGGAATCAACTTTGTGTTGGATAGGCCATCTCTATGCTTGGTTCTCTTTTGTGTTGATGGTCGGGATGGCCCTGATCCATAAGAATTCGACGAAGAGGCTTGCACCATTCTCGTCGATGAAGCTTGTATACTTGCAGACATCGACATGACTCTTTCATTCATGAGGTCAATCATAACTTCTTTGACAAATTTCTCTATAGCGCTGAACTCGTCCGACATACACACTCGAGGTTGGAAATCTTCGGGCTCGAGGAGTAACTTAGAAACTACAATAGGATAGAGGGAAATAGCACAATGATCACTGTGTAAAATCAACAAGTTCGTGGGCTCATATTCAGGGTTATCAAAATTGTACTTGGTGCATGGCGCAATGGGATAAATAGATAACTTGGCAATGGATTTCTTGAAACGGTTGAGAAGCCTTCATTAACTCTGTTCTGTCAATTATGGCGCGGTTTAACGGTTTGGTGGTGTACCATAAATGCCTTTCTACCTATTCGTAGGGTCATCCAAATGATTATATTATTCCCAACGGCTATATTGCTTCGCTATGGTGAAGTGCCATGTGACGTTGTTCTGTTATCCTGACAAAGCTCCAATTTTGCAAATTTTCCTTCTACGAAGTTCCCTCTAGAACCCTCTATAACTTGTTGATCTTAGCTCTCTTCTTACTTAGCTTTCTAGCTTTCTTTCCAGTGATCTTCATCTCGGTATGGATTTTTCCATTCTGATTCTTATCTTCTTTTGGCATAGTTACTTCACTTTGTTGAGATTCTTTCCTAATATTCGAGGGTTTTACTTCTTCTTTATCTGGGACAGATACTTCAATCTTTTGTGGGTCATCTAGTGTTCTTGCAACTTTGATATCCACGTCTCTAGTGTTAAATATCTTCGATCTGCTCCAATCCTTCTAGTCATGAAATCTTTTAAATATTGCTTCTTATGTGCTAAAACTTCTTCTTCTTCTTGCCTTCTTGCCTGATTTCTTTCAACCCAAGGTTTTCCTAGTAACATGGTAAATGGGGTGATGTTCTCAATAAATTTAATAATCTCAAAATCTTCCTCTATTGAAGATCCATTGGCATTCATAGATATCTGGGTGAGATTTCCACATAGGTTTATCAACTTTCCTTTGAATAGTCCTATTCCTCATAATGAAGGAATCATAGTAGGCCTTCCTATAGCTTCCCAAGTTCTTTATGTCATGATATTCACCTGTGTTTCCTCATCTAGAACACAATCAATGTCGAAGTATCCTATTCTTGCTTCAAGCCATTCTTTTTCTTTGAATATCTCTAATAAACTGACATGTTGGTGATCATTCGGGGTTTCTTTCATCTGTAGCAATACTTTCTCTGATTCTTTCTGGGGTTCTACCATAATCATGGTTTTTGGATATGCCTTAGGGTTTTCTTTTCTCATTTTCATTTCTTCAAGCTTAGCAATCATTCTAGGGAAATCCAATACTTCATGGTCCATATCTTTACAACAAAGACAACTAGGTATTCTTCCAGGGCATTCCTTAGCAATATGTCTTGGTTTTATGCAACTGTAACATAGGGTTAATCCTCTCTTTCTTTTAAATGATTCCCAACTCTTTCTATATTACGTGCTAGGGTCATGGTAGCTAACCTACAAAGATTTATTTCTAGGATCCTATATCCACTATTTAGTCCAAACATTCTTTCTATGCATAGGTATAACATATTTTTCACTATTCTTATCAGATCTACGCATATCAAACCTTATTTCATCTATTAGTGCCCCAGTTTTCAGGATAGGACAAAATCTATCAAACATACCTAGATCCATACGTTTGAAAAAAAACTTTCCACTTATCTTACTCCTCACTATTCTTACCTTTATCTAGAACTTTCAGATCTAGAACTTTTCACTATTCTTACCTTTATCAGAGTATAGAGCTTGCAGATCTTACCTCTTTTAATAAAAAATTCTCACTTTTACCTTTCTCAGAGCACAAATCTTTTAGATCTTACCTCTTTTCTTCAGATCAGAATTATTTTCCCTAGCACAGAACTTCTCAAACTAAGTAGAGTACTACGCACTAGGGAAACGAAGCTTTCACATTTTTAGGACGAATATTTGCACAAATCTTCTTCTTCCTTAGTTCCCAACAATCACAGTTTCAGGTCCTGGAAACAGAACCATTTGTTGGCACAAGGGAAGACCCGGGGTTCAATGCTACAACAATGCACCAACAAAACCCTAACTACCGGCCCTTTCAACAACACCTGTGAATCAGATGAAGTCTCACCTAAGGTAGAGGCAGGGGTGGTTGCAGGAGTCAGGTGTCTACAACCTTAGCTGGGACACATATATGTGATTGTAATACTTAAGAGATCACTTAGCACCAACATTTCATCAATATCTAACCAGTATCTACTGCATAGATAAAACAAAGTATCAAATCATTCATTCAGATATGATATATCTAAGAACTTATCATAGAGAAGTAGGCTAGATCTAACAGATTTAGGCACTAGAAAATTCATATAAGTCAGATCTAACATCCATATACATCATTAGGACAAAGCATAAATAGATCTATCTATATATATCAAAGCACTTAGCAAGTAAATACATAAACACATCAACACATTGCACAAAGCAGAGAAACACAACATATACATGGTTCACCCCGACCCTCAGGCTACGTCCACCAACTCTTCTTCTTTATTATATTTTTCAATAGGTTATATGCACAGAGCCTCAAAAACCCTACTCTGTATAGGACAAGAGATCTTCACAGCTCACTAGATCCTCCTTACCTGAGTAGATCTAAGCACGAAAACTTCCACAACCTCTTACAATGAATTTTACTTAGCTCTTCAAGTCTCACATAGTATGCACAAAGAACTTACTATCCTTCAATCACATAGATCTAGCACTTAGCCATTTGTAACTGCCTCTTTCTTACATTTCCTAGACATCTATTTATACTTTAAAAAATAGTCCTAAACATGGGTAAAATGATGGGCCGACATCCCATACCTGTTACATAATCCCAAATCCCAAAAATGACCCAAAAAGGGGCTGAGATCCCACGATCTATGCTTCGTCTTGCGCTCCTCCTTTGACAGGCTGTCGAAGTCCCAAAATAGGTCAAAATTGACCATGGATCTCCCAAAAATTGGCCAAGGGCCAACGATTATATATAAACCTTGTGACAAATGTGAAATGGTCGAACTAGCTACTATATTATGTGTTTTGGTTAAAGGATTATGCAATTTTTATTAAAGAGTTGTATGGAGGAACATATGGTAATGTTAACATATGGTGGTGACATGTTTCGGGTGGCGCACTGTTGGCATGGGGGAAAACCCTAGTTTCAACTCTAACAACACACCAACAAGCCCTAACTACTGGCCCTTTCGGCAACATGTGTGAAGTATATGAAGTCTCACCCAAAGTAGCGATAGGGGGTTGCAGGACACAGGTGTCTACAACCAGAGGAACTGAAAAGTGGATCCATGGAAACTCTCACACATAGATCTAGTTATTCTTTATATTCCTTAACCCTACTGCATGAACTATATCTCATATCTAACAAAATATTGCATTGACAATATATCATAGATCAGAAGAGCACAACATCAATCACACACAACAACAAGATATACGTGGTTCACCCTCTCCCTAGGGCTACATCCAAAGAACTGCACTTTATAATATATAAGATGAAATCATACAGTTCTATCTGCACTCTTAGCTTGTAGATCTCTCTTTCTTTCTCTTCTTCTCTCCCCTCCCTACGCACCCAACTGCAGGGTTGATCTTCGCACCCAACTGAACATCTTACAACACAATACTTCTCTCTCAAGAATAACAACAATCACTCATCAGAACCTAATTGAACCCATCTCAGGTCCTCTTAACCTTTATTTATACATTACAATGACTCTTGGAACACCTTAGACCAAAACCTAGGTGTCAAAAACCTAAATACCAAAACCCTAGGTGTCTAAAACCCTAGGTCAACTTGACCCACGTTTTTAGGGCTTCGCTAGCATATCTTTCCTTCTTTCATACGAAGTGCTCCAAAGAATCCATTGGTGTATTTTTCTTCTTACTGAGTTGTCCATGATCCAACTTCCTTACTGATCTATCTTCCTCGATCTCTCCATCCAATGACTTTCTTTCTCTTACTTTGCTCCATCTTTTCTACTCTTTTGGCCACTTTGACCCACTCTCAGTAAGCTTGTCTTCTGTGCAGTTCACACTTCATGCTTATTTCCTTAATCTTCACAACCTTCCATAACTAAGGGACAACATGCCCCCAACACTCACATGTGACTCGTCTTGAGGCACTTCAGGTCTGAACCTTATGTTTTTCTTTGTCTTCAGACTGCGCGGAGAAGCTTGTGCTTTCTGCTCTGTCTCTCCCTTCCTCATGTAGACTATCTTTTTTGTGTCTAGTACCTAGTTTCAACTGCACCTAGTACCTATACCCTTCTTCTCATGCTTTTATTGAGAGATGCAAGGTAGGTGGTTGTCATAGTACAATTTCAACCAGCTCCCATTCACTAAACCTTCCTTCCATACTCCATTCAAAGTATTCAACTGCACAACTCCTCCTTCTATAACATAATAAACCTCATATTTCCCAAGACAATGTGTCCTAAAATTCCCTGGATGATTCAAGAACTTGCTATCATATACCAATACCAGATATCCTCTCTTAAAGGCTTTCTTCTTGATGTGCCTATCATGATAGGCCTTTTCTCGTTCCTTCTGTACCTGCTGATGAAAACTTCCAATAAATATGTCTTCTACCAGTTCTACCAAATGAGCGAGCCTCTCTTGGACAGTGCCATTGTCATCCATATATGTGAATGTTGCAATTCTTAAGCTGAGAACTAAATATTCCATGGGGACAACTTCTTCTAGACCATAAACCAACTTAAAGGGAGTTTGCATTGTCAGCTTCTTGCAAGTGGTTCTATAGGACCATAACACTGCTGATACTCTCAAATCCAAATCATCCATATTCACACTACAAATCTCCGTCAGCTCTATCTCCAAGATCTTATTGAAATATTCGACCGTCCTGTTCGCTTGTGGATGGTAAGGAGTACTCTTCTGATGGTGGAATTCAAATTCTTGAGTCAAAGATTCAATGGTATTATTAATAAAATGTGTACCTTGATTGCTTATAAGGGTCTTTGGGCATCCAAACCGGGTTATGATATCATCAAATATAAATCGCGCAGTTTTAGTTGCACTACATTCCTTCACTGCTCTTTCTTCTTCCCATCTGGTCAAATAATCTATCACATTGATGATGTATCTAGATCATGTGCTCTTTCCTGGTGGGTTGATAGGTCCCACGAAATCGATTTCCCATTTCTCAAATGCCTGGAAATTCAGCTACAGTGCTAAAGGAATCTCATCTCTTCGGGAAGGCTTCCCAACTCTTTGGCATACATCGTAGGATTTATAGTGTTCCTTGGAATTTTATGTAAAGTAGGCCACCAAAGGCTATATCTAAGAACCTTCTTCGTTGTTTCTTTCCGTGCATAGTTTCCTCCTACGATGCCTTCATGTGCTTCTGCTAAAATCAATGGTCTTTCTTCCTCCATAACACATCTCCTCAAGATCTCATCAGGTCCCATATTGTATAGTTTTCTAGCTATAAGTGAAAAATCAGTAGCACGAACTACCAGATGTTTCTTCTAGATGATTGTATATTCACTAGGTGCCATTCTTATTGATAGGAACTGGACTATCTCAGCGAAGTGATCATCAAACCTTATGAAGGCCAAAAATTGTGCATCTGGTAGTGCATCCTCCAAACTAGTAGGTTCCTCTCCATGCATCAACCTAGACAAATGATTAGGTCCCTTGTTGATTCTCCCTGGCTTGACCACTATTTCAAAATCATATTCCTAGAATAAAAGTAGCCATCTGCATATTATTACCCCCAACATTGTCTTCTTGACTAGGTATTTCAACGTAGAGTGATCAATGAACATCTTAAAATGTCCTCCCAACAAGTAGTGATGAAACTTTTGTAGTGATTACACCATGGCTAAACCTTCTCTCTCAGTGGTAGTGTAGTTTATCTCAGCTGTAGATAGCTTCTTACTAGAAAAGGCTAATGGATGGTTAATATCTCTTGCTCTTGGTTGTGCTAACATTTCTCCAAGTGCAATATATGAAGCATCGACATGCATATGAAATTCCTTGATCCAATCTGGGAAAACCAGAATAGGTGCAGTAACCATGTTTTGTTTCAGTGTGTCAAAGCTCTGTTGACATTCTGTTGTCCATGGAAACTGACAATCTGTATTTAATAAATTCTCCATAGGTGTTGTAATCTATGCATAACCCTTAATAAACTTCCTGTAGTATCCAGTATGTCCAAACGCAGTGTGCAGTTGTCTGACTAAGGTAGGGGGGTATATCAACAATAATGGAAATCTTGGACGAATCTACCAGCTATTAGCGATAAAAAATGATTTGCTAATTATTTTGATATCACATGATAAATCATTATAAGGTATAAGATTTATTTATAAATCTTAAAATCTCTGAGATAGGCATTTAAATATATTATTCAAATGAATAAATCAATTCCTATCTCGAAAAAAACTAAAAATAAATTTTATCTTTCGACGGCTAAATGGTTTTTTCACAGTGTAATGAGCCATTGAATGTGAAGAAGATTCCAGAAACGTCTTCTTTCTACCCAGATTGTGATTTCTTGATTCCAAGACGCATGGGAATGATCATAAATAAAGGGTAATAATTAGGAGAATACATATCAGCTTCCTAATCAGGTTTTGAAGACATGTGGTAAGGGAATAACACCAAATGGAATGATTAATCTTGACAGAAATCACCCATCCATCAAAGACAAATTTCTGAAGCTGTGATTTTCATTAGCAAATTGCCAAATAATGCTTCAGCTGTCAAATTCAATTTATATTGATTAGATTAGATCTTATTGGTTAAATGTTATGTTATTTTAGGTATTTCAGATCCATTAAAATAGGATATTGAAACCTTGATGTAAAGGCCATAAATCCTAAGACCTTTGATACACCAAGGGGAGGAAGAATAGTCTGAGGAATGTGGTTATCTTCTTGAAGACTTGTACATTTCATCCTTTGGAGATGTCCATTAATATATCTTGACATCGAGATTCTTTCACTGTGTTACTTAGTTTTCCATTTCCTTTCTTTCCAAGTTTATGTATATTCAATGATAGAAGGTTGTCATCCCATCTCTTCGTTGGTATACTAAACTTATATACTTTGCTTTTGATGTTTGTCTTAATTCCAACTAGTTGTTATCCTATTGGTGCATTCATAAGCTAAAGTTGCAAGTATTTACCTATTGGGTCTGGCCATATATTATATGCAATCTTATATATGTTTTTTCTGGTGTGAAGAGTATTTTACCTATCATTATTGGCCATTCACATATACTATTGTATAGGTATTTATGTTAGCATAATATGTCTTCTCCATGTTTCCACACATTAAATTAAAATTTCTGAGTTACATAGTTGAAATCCTTAGTCTTTCAAGTGACTGATGTATTTCTAAATGGATATGAGTTTATAATGTCATACGATCTAATCTTCGTTTCCTCCACATTATTGATCTTTTTAAATTTACCAAGATTACACCCTTCTACAGTCAGGGAGTGATTTCTTGGAGTGATAACAAAATGGCATCATTGCCAGAGAACGAAAGTGAAAGAAAAGTTTCCCTGGGAGAATGGAAAAGATTTGATTCTTGATGGCAGACAAGAGACAGACATAAAACTTGACTGTAATCATCTGCCTAGTGAATCCACATTAAACACTCCACTGGGGAGAATCCGACTAATAGAAGATGAAGAGGCTGAATTCAAAATCTAGGTACCAGTTCATCATTTTACTTTATGAACTTTTGTTATTCTTTATCATCTCCTTTATACTTTTCCCTTCACATGTTAAAATAATTATACTCTGTTTTGTATATTCTGAATATTATCAACCATCTTTTATAAATCCATCTTTAGAAGAAGATTTGCAGCCTGCTTGTATTGTAGAATTTAAATCAATTTTTGTGCCTTAGTTCATTTATAAAAATGACCTTTGTATTCAAATTCCTTATGAATCTGATCAACCATGTAACCTTGAAGAAATAAAAAATGATTCAAAACCTATACAAAGATCAACACTTGTTTCCATAACCTCTTAACCTTGTCAGCAAATTGCTATCCCTCATGATCAGCCCACAACCTCTCAAATCAAAATCAGGATGAAGATTTTTAATCCATTAAAGATGCCCTCTCGTCTTCATCCTTATCCTCTTGACTGTTATGAATATCTCCCTTGTTTTTTTGGAGAGAATCAATCTTCAGCTAAGATGTACTTGGAATCTTTTGAAGATTTTATTGACTGTTTTCAGATTGTTTATGAGGATGTTATCATGAGATTTTTCTCCAATTCATTGATTAGAGATGTTTTTATATGGTTCAAGAGTTTAAGAGATGACTCCATTGGCTCTTGGATAGAATTCACTGATGTTTTTATGAAACATTGGGGCGAACATAAATCACTAGATTCTTACCTTGCTGATTTCTATACTTTGAAGAGAAAACAAAATGAAAATTTGTCTGCTTTCAATCAGAGATTTTGCAGCATCTATCATGGCATGTCATTACAGATCAGGTCCATAGAGACAGTTGCCATGATATATTATGTGATGGGACTACAGTAAAAAATTGCCCTTCTTTTTCTAGAAAGGAAATCTTCGACATTAAACATTTTGTTTGAAGATGCTTTAGAGGTGGAGGAAAGCATTTGTGCTTCAAGGAAAATCCCAGAGCAGGTTGATTTTGAAAACCATCATCTACCTGAGCCAGCAGAATGTCAGAATGTTTCAGATTGTGAATCAGATTCTTCAACATTGGCAGAGCATTCCAGAGACATGTATTCATGTAAAATTTATGATCAGTTTACAAAGTATGTTGAACCTATGATAATTAATGATTGTATAGACAACTACATTTTTAGAGATGACCATAATATTTGTCATTTAAACCCTGCTCTATCATCATCTACTAAACACTATTCTGAAGATAAGGTCATAGTGTTTGATGATCACAAGGTAATCACAAAAGAACAAGAAAGTAATCAATATTCTAACAGAGAAGCAGTCATAGATATGCATCTTTTTCCTGAAGATCAAGAGTTTTCTTATTTCAATTTCAAAGATCCAGTAGCAGCCTTCATAGAATCATACCTTTCAGAAAATTTGAAAGTTTCAGACTTAAGCTTCCACATATTTCTTGTTGAGTTTGGTTTTGTGAAATATTTGTATTCAATGTTGTTTAATTTCAAAAATCAAGTATTTATCAATGAAAATGATGAAATCATTTCAGTATTAAAATTTCTTGGCTGGATGCTATGGAAATCAACCTTTACCTAACCAAATCATAGAGTTGGTTAGGGTAGATAGGATAGGAAATAATCTCACTTCTCGATCATTTCTTTTCTTTCACTTTACAACAGGTGCAGCAATTACCTTGTGTGAATAAAGACAGTCTTGAAGTTGTACAAAGATCTTTACACAGGTCATGAAATATTTTCAGAAAGAGGTGAATGGATGAATCTATGCCCAATGGAATGTTGACTCCATGCCCAATGGAACACTAGAGACTAAGTTATGGATTTTGTTTTTCCAGGAAAGGTATTAGATCTGTGGTTCTTGGAAACCTCGCAGGGAGGTCTCCATCCCAGTTGGAGCCAGATGTTAGCAATAAAAAATGATTTGCTAATTATTTTTATATCACATGATAAATAATTATAAGGTAAAATATTTATTTATAAATATTAAAATCTTTGAGACATGCATTTAAATATATTATTCAAATGAATAAATCAATTCCCATCTCAAAAAAAAACAAAAATAAATTTTAGCTTTCGGCGGCTAAATGGATTTTTCACAGTGTAATGAGCTGCTGAAAGCTTTCCTTTTTGGAAACCAAAAGAGAGGATACAGAGAAAAAGAGCCTCTGAATGTGCAGAAGAGTCCATAAATGTCTTCTTGCTACCTAGATCGCAATTTCTTGATTCCAGGACGTGTGGGAATGATCACAAATAAAGGGTAATAATTAAGAGAATACATATCAACTTCCTAATCAGGTTTTGAAGACATGTGGTAAGGGAATAACACCAAATGGCATGATTAATCTTGACAGAAATCACCCATCCATCAAACACAAATATCTGAATCTGTGATTTTCATCAACAAATTGCCAAATAGTGCTTCAGCTGTTAAATTCGATTTATATTGATCAAATTAGATCTTATTGGTTAAATATTATGTTATTTTAGGTATTTCAGATCCATTAAAATAGGATCTTGAAACCTTGATGTAAAGGCTATAAAGCCTAAGACCTTTGATACACCAAGGGGAGGAAGAACAGTCTGAGGACTGTGGTTCTGTTCTTGAAGACATGTACATTTCATCCTTTGGAGATGCCCATTAATATATCTTGACATCGAGCTTATTTCACTGTGTTACTTAGTTTTCCATTTCCTTTCTTTCCAAGTTTATGTATATTCAATGATAGAAGGCTGTCATCCAATCTCTTCGTTGGTATACTAAACTTATATACTTTTCTTCTGATGTTTGTCTTAATTCCAGATAGTTGTTATCCTATTGGTGCATTCATAAGCTAAAGTTGCAAGTATTTACCTATTGGTTATGGCCATATATTATATGCAATCTTATATATGTTTCTGCTAGTGTGAAGAGTATTTTACCTATCATTACTAGCCATTCACATATACTATTGTATAGGTATTTATGTTAGCATAATAGGTATTCTCCATGTTTACACACATTAAATTAAACTTTCTGAGTTACATAGTTGAAAGCCTTGGTATTTCAAGTGACTGTTGTATTTCTAAATGGATATGAGTTTATAATGTCATCCGATATGATCTTCTTTTCCTCCACATTATTGATATTTTTAAAGCTACCAAGCTTACACCCTTCTATAGTCAAGGAGTGATTTCTTGGAGTGATAACACCAACAACCCTTTCTTACACATAATATGCCCTAACAACACTCCAAAGGGTGAAAATAATAGGCACTTCTTCAGGTTCAGGGAAATCTGACATTTCCTACACTTATCCAACATTAGTCTTAAACATTCAATATGATTCTTTAATAAGCTAAAAATAGTCCAATCATTAAAACATGCTTCCAGAAATTTGTCTAAAAACTCCTTAAATGCTTTGACCACCACCCTAGAAAATATGGTTGGTGCATTCTTCAATCCAAAAGGCATCATTGTGTACTGGTAGGATCTCCATTCTGTTGCAAATGTGGTCTTGTGGCGATCTTTCTGGGCAATTCTGATCTAGTTATAACCTGAAAATCCATCTGTGAAGGAGTAAACTTCTTGACCTCCTACATTATCTAACACTTTTTCTGTAAACGGTGTAGGGAATGGGTCATGCAAACAAGCATCATTCAGCTTCCTGAGATCTACACAGATATTGATCTCTCTTGTCTTCTTATCTTGTACCACCATAGGACTAATCCATTTTGACTCTTCCACAGGTTCTATGATTCCTACTTCCAACATCCGGTCTAGTTCAATCTTTAGTTTTTGTTTATATTTAGGATTCAATCTGTAGGGTCTCTGCTTAACTGGCCTAGCATCTGGCTTCAAGGGGATCTTCATCTCTCCCATGGGCCCTTTTATGCCCTTCATATAAGTGAAATTGGTTGGGAACAAGTCCTGATATTCATGCAGTAGTTCTGTGATCTTATCAATGGTGGCAACATCCCAATAATCTCCAAAATTAGCAATATTACGTTATTTCTCTAATCCAATATTAACTTTCTTTATTTTGATCGGCTGTCCTAAGAAAGTTAGTTCGAAGTCTAATCCTTCTACATTTCTCCGTCCTTCTTTTTCTGTGATGTTCACATTCCTAGGATCATCATCTTCATCAACATTGATATTGTAACATCCTTGCAATTTCTGACAAGGTTCAGTCCATTCATCCTCTTCTTGCTCCATAGGGAGGCTAGGTGCCTCCTCAAAGACTTTATGTCTAACAAACTGTAAAGCTTGATCCACCGTGGGATACTGAATCTCAAATAAAAATGTAGCTACAAAGTTATGAGTCATACCATACCAATATGAAGTGGTGAGGCACAATTCTTCTTGAAGATACCAATTGATAGGAATTGTGTCCAGAGTGTTGAGGAAATTATGCACCCATTGTTCTTGAAAAATGCTTCTTCATGCCTCCTCAGAACCTCGCACATGGTCCTTCGGACAACTTTGACCTGTGTATCAAACTTCACATCCTTATACTTGTTTTGAAAAACGTATTTCTATCAAAGTGAGACATTGCATCCAGTCCACGATGTTATTTTTATGTATCCCCCACCATCTTGTTGGAGTTTCTTTCAAAGCCTCATACAATGCCAACAATCTCTGTTGTACTGGTACAATTTCTTCAAATTCCAGTAAGACAGTTTCTAAGTGATTCAAACCATCAAAGGTGGGAAAATTACTTATTGTTGTGTTGATCCATCGAACTTCTCTAGTCAATCTAGCACACCTCCACGTAAAAAATTCATACATTTTGTTCTACTAATTCTGCAGTGCTTCTTCTGAGCCCGATGAGCATGCATTGTCACTTCACCAGCTTAAATTCCCATCTATTGGAGGATTAATGTAATCCTGCTATCTCGCGGCCAATTTGTATATATTCTCTAGCTCATATGCACGGTCTTCTTCTCCGATGGGTTCTGTGTATCTTTGACCTTCATCAAGATCTAGAGGTGCAATGAACCTAAGGCCATCAAATTCGAATGTCATTCTCCTTTTCTTTAAGTCAACAATAGTGGAAGTTTTGAAAACCCAATCAATGCCTAACAACGCAGGATAAGGAAAAATATCATCAACTATCTCAATCACCTCGAATTCCACAAATGTTCTTACCCCGTTGATGTCCACATGGACATGCTCTCGTCTTCCAAAGGGGATTACTTCCTACTAATTATACATCCTAAGCCTAGTAGGGGATTCAATTAACTTATGTTTTCCCATCAGTGGCCAGGCCTGCTTCGTCATGACATTGACTTCTGACCCTAAGTCGAGGACCACATAATCTATATCATAATTTCCAATTTGAGCACTAAGGTTTAGTTCCTTATTTTTCCTTCTCTTTTCGGATAGTTTATGTATTGCTTTATTCAGTACAGGATCTACCCTTCCTATCCCATACTGTCTGATCAAATTTTGTAGTTCTTGTATGGATTTTTCATCCTTAATCAAATTAATGAAAGTACATAAGAATTCCATAAGCCTGCTTACCTCTTTTCCTTCTCCAGGTGAAGCAGACTAATCAAAGGCCAGGGGCATTCCACATTCTCTCACTTCTGTTTGTGCCTTTGATGAAGAATCATGATCTCTTCCAAACTCTTTTCTTTCCTCTTCAAATGTCTTATTTTCTTTCCTCGGATCAAACTCTTATGTCTTCTCTACAACTCTTCTAACTCTTGATTCTTTTGTATTCTTCCCCAGGATCATTCTGTATTCTCTGCTAACATCACCTCCTATAGTGATAAATATGACTCTGGGATCATCTCCGTGAGGTTCTGCTGAGATCAATTGTACTTGTGGGTTTCCTCCTTGTGTCTCTTGAAGTTTGGCTAACAACACGGGACAATCTTCAATAACATGTTCAAATGAGTTGAAATAGTTGCAAGTGGTACAACGGTTCTAATAGTCCCTTGCCAAATGTCACGACTGTGTGCATTTATAACAAATGATCTGACCTCAACCTCGACCCATACCTCCTCCTCATCCTCTTCCTTTGAATATACTATGAGGGTTGAATTTTCCTCTTCTTGGGGAGTTAAATTGCGCAATATTTCCTTCTTGTTGTACTTCACCTTGAATTATATATGTGTCTCTTGATATTTCATGCAAGAGGTCATAAGCCCTACAATCCTTCTCATCATGCCCCATATATTTACAAAATGTGCAGTAAAGGTTGGTAGGTGCCTGGACATATTTTTGCATGTAATAACATTCTCCAGGGTGATTTCTATTTATACATACCTCGCACCAAGGTAGATTAAGCTGCTTCAGAGAGCTCGGGGCTCCTGAAGCAAAGTACTCATGAAATAGAGGACAATGCTCCTTGTCATGACCTTCTGATTTTCATCTAATACACTAGATGTCTTATCTTTTATATTTTCCCTTGTCTTTCTTCATATCTTCAACCTACAGTGATAAGCTAGTTAGTTGACTCAAAATTTGACTCATACATGAGTTGGACTCTACCATAGGGGATAATTCTAGTTTCATGGTGATCTCCAATGCCTCAGGATGCAAAGTGATCTTATGTTGCATCATAGGGAATCTGATGTGTGGTAAGAGGGAAAAGATGAACCATTCTTTATTCTATTCATCTAGAATATAAAAACACAAATGACCTATTAGGGTCTCAAACCTCTGATCAAACTACCAAAGAGGTTCAACTACTTTCTATTGGACAACTGAGAGGGGCGGTGAATCAGTTGTTACCGTGCTTAAACAATTATGCTTATTTTAAAATATTTACAAGGCACTCAATGATGATCACAATAATGCAGGGAAATAAACAATGGCACATTCAACATCAGTCACATATATGAGAAACACAGAGACATAAATTTCCCGAGGAAACCCATACAGAGTAAAAACCTCTTCTTCTTTATATGATAAGTATATTATCATACATATGAGCACCAACTCATTATGAGGCTACAACCTCTGTTTTTGCAAGCTGTAACTTGCTTAGAGCACCAACTCTCTGTTTTCTCTAGCACCCACTAGAAGGAAGCACCAACTCCCTGGATTCTCTAGCACCAACTAGAAGGAAGCACCAACTCCTTGGTTTCTCTAGCACCAACTAGAAGGAAGCACCAACTCCCAATCATACAGGCACCAACCTGTATAATAGAGAACAAGAGTCCTCCCTTGCACCACCCTGCCACCCTCGTTTCTCTGGCTGCAACCAGATGGAAGGTACAAATCCCTGTGTTCAAGAACCCACTTGAACCTCCGAGGACAAAAATCCTCCCTAGCACCTCCCAACCACCCTGAAAAATAAATTCCTTGTTACTAAAACTTATTACAGTGATATAAAGTTATTCAATGGATTACCAGCCTTGTCACTGTTTTGTTACACTTCTCTGCCCTATTTGCATCAGTGTCTTCTGCACACTCCTTGCACTTTCTGTTCTTCTGCCTTTTATGCTCTTTGCGCCATATCCCTTCAATGCAACATTCCTCCACTGTTCATTTCTTCTCCTACGCTCTGCCTCCTTGCACCCTCCTCAATTCTCCTGCACAGTGAAAACCCTTATCTCTTCTTTATTTCACATTCTTATAGTCTCTGTTCTCTTTGTGCATGCAATATTCTCCATGCCTCTACATGCTCACTCCATGCCAAATTCCTCCACATCTTAAGTGCCCTGCCTCATCATCATCGTGACTCTTCAGCTTCTTTGGTAGTTTTTCCCATGCGTTGAGAATCACTGGGTGTTATGCTGAGATTCCTCAGCCTCTCTGAGAGTCAAGACTCTTTGTCTTCTCTGTTACAGTAGAGCTCACCCTCTCTATTGCAGTTACAGGATCCAACACACATCCAGCTATCAATCGCCTCCATGAATAGTCTTTGTTCTACTGTCTAATCCCTTGAGACTCTTCACCTCCTCTGTCAATCACCTCGAAGTGTCTTCAAGTCCTCTGGTAGAACTCATCACTGATTTCTAGCAGTTTCATTGTGTCGTGCAACAGTAGCCCTCTGATCTCCTTCAGTTTCATCTACACCATTGAATGATCTTCATTAAACTTGCCTTTATTTCGTATTTCGGCATTTCGGATTTCTTGTGGCCAAGTGTCTCGTCAGTCCATGTCGTGACTCTGAAACTCTGAAACGAAGCTTTTCTACACTAGCTCCTTCCTTTATATGACCATGGCCATGAGCAAGCGCTTGTTCATAATGTTCTTTTCACGATTTCGCATTTCTCCTTTTCGTTAATCTTGTTGTGAAGTTTCTCGACTTTCCAAGTCACGATCCCTAAAACGCCGAAAAGGAGCTTGTCTGCACGTACTCTTCTCTTCAGCTCTTCGATGGTGTGACCACCGGCTGAGACCACAGGCCTAAATTATTTCACAATTTCACATTTCATCATTTCGAGACTCCTGTGGTTATGTTTATTGCTTCTCCAAGTCGCGATTCGAGAAACTCTGAAATGGAGTTGGATCGATGGTCCAGATCGCACCTTAATCTGATGGCTACAATTAAATCGTGATTTTTCATATTGTGATTTTGGCATTCCTGTGGTGAATGTTCTTTTACATCTACAACTCCCAATCCGCGAAACTCTGAAATGGAGTAGGATTGACGATCCAGATCGCCACCTTGATTTGACGGTTGATAAGATTTCGCGATTTCGCATATCGCGATTTCGAGAGGTGAGAGGTTGGAGCATTTCTAAAATTTGACTTTCCAGTCAGCGAAATGTTGATCTAAGTCCATGTGTCCTGTCTAAAGATGGACAATCCTCCTTCTTTCGGGATTTTGTGAGCCTGCTACTCCTTTCACTTTAAAGAACGTGGAGGTTCTTCCTGATCCAACGATGGTCGGAACATATGCTCAGATATGACGATTGAGATCTGTCCTCCTCCTCTGTGTGTTCTTCTTGTCTACAATTATATCTGACGGTCCTCCTTCTTCCGGGAATTTAAATGGGATCGAATGATCACTGATGTTTCTCCTCCCGATCCTAGGCACTGTGATCGACTCTGTGCTAATTACTCCCGAGCTTACATTGTTCCTATTTTTCATCGATGCTTACTCTGATCTTGTCATCAATGACCTGCCTACAATCCTTTGCACATTTTCTTCCATCTTTGCTGTTGTACTTGCCATCAATGACAAGCATATACTGTCTGTAAAACATGCCAACAATCTCCCCCTTTGGCATTGATGGCAACAAAGGCACCCCTATTCTTTTCTCCCCCTTTGACATCAATGTCAAAGAAAACATGCTCTCCCTGATTTGTTGCATTAATTTTAGGAGGTATCGGATATGAAACAAATACAGGACTCCCCTTAACAGGATGAACTCTCTTAGATGTGAGACAAGATGGCACCCAACTTCTATCTGAGATATTCAAATCATGTCCTGGCTAAGGGTTTTGTAAAGATGTCTACAATTTGTTCTGTAGTGGGAATGTAATTGACCAGAACAATCTGATTGGTGACCTACTCTCTCAGAAAATGATATTTTATGGGAATATGCTTGGTCTTGGAGTGGAATACATGATTTTTAGACACACTAATGGCACTAGTGTTATCACAATGAATTGGGATCGGTGCAGTGTATTTTACCTCTAAGTTTGCAAGTGTCTGAATCATCCATAATACTTGAGTGCAACAGGTAGCAACAACAATGTACTCTGCCTCTGTGGTTGATAAAGAAATGGAACCTTGCTTTTTACTAAGCCATGCTACTAAAGAATCACCCAGGAAGATTGCTCCTCCATGGTGCTTTTTCTCTCATGAACACAGTTTGCCCAATCTGCATCTGAATAAGCAGTTAACTGAAAATTATGATTTCTGGGATACCATAGACCATAAGTCATTGTTTCTTTTAAATACCTGAATATCCTTTTGACAGCATGCAAATGACTCTGTTTGGGTGCAGCCTGATATCTTCCTACCATTCCTACATCACGCATTATGTCTGGGTGAGATGCTATGATGTACAACAGGTTGCCTATCATTGATCGATATGAGCTTTGATCAACATCAGGTGAATCATCATCCTTGCTTAATTTACATCCAATTACCATAGGTGTACCCACAAGTTTAGAATCTTCCATTTGAAACCTTTTAAACATTTCTCTTAGATATTTTTCTTGAGAAATGAACAGTCCTTCGGACCTCTGAGTAATTTGCAGACCAAGAAACAATGACAGTTCTCCTATCATAGACATTTCAAATTCAGATTCCATGGCAGAAGCAAACCATTGTAACAATGAATCCTTATTACATCCGAAGATGATGTCATCTACATAGACCAATACGATGAGCAAATTATTATCCTTTGTTTTAATATACAGATTGTTGTCAGTTGTTCCTCTCTTGAACCCTTTGTCCTTGAGATACGTATCTATTCTATGATACCAGGCTCGAGAGGCTTGTTTTAACCCATATAAATCTTTCTTCAGATTGCATACTAAGTCAGGGTTATCAGACAGTTTGAAACCCTCTGGTTGTTCAATATAGACTTCTTCAATTAAATCTCCATCTAGAAAAGTTGACTTGACATCCATTTGATAGACTTTAAACCTTTTATGACAGGCATAGGCAAGAAACATTCTGATAGCTTCTAATCTTGCTACGGGTGCAAATGTTTCATCAAAATCCAGTCCTTCTATCTGAGCATAGCCTTTACAGATAAACCTTGCTTTGTTCTGATAACTTTCCCTTGCTCATTCAACTTATTCTTAAAGATACATTTGGAGCCAATGACGTTTTTACCTTTAGGTCTTTGAACCATCTCCCACGTATTGTTTTTCCCAATCTCATCAAGTTCTTCATTCATTGCTTTAACCCAGTGGTCATCTTTGTTGGCTTCATTAAAATTCTTGGGTTCCATCATGGGTATGAAATTTATATGTGATTGTTCGGTGTTTTTGATTAGCTTTCTCCTGGTTTGTACACCTTTGTCTTTTTCTCCAATTATCTGACTTGCAGGATGATTTTTTTGAATGATTCTGGAGGAGGAATTTGTAGTTGACTGCTGATTTGAGTCTGTCTGAGTGTCTGAATCTTCATCTGATTTAGAATCTTCATTTTCTGATTCTTGGACCTGGTCATCTTCAGCTTTAGCTGTGTCTTCTGTAGAAGACTCATTACTGTACACCTCTCTTGCTGGGATTCCTTCATCAATTTTTACATCAATCCAATCAACCATTTTATGTAGCCTCTTATTATAGCATCTATATCCTTTACTATTTGTAGAATACCCTAAGACGATACCTTCATCAGCCCTGTCATCATATTTTCCAAGTTTCTCATCATTATTCTTTATGTAGCATTTACTCCCAAATACTTTGAAGTGTTTGATTGAGGCATTTACCCAGTAGGTTTGACCAATGTTCTTCTCATTCATCATTGACCTGGCCATTTCCTTCACTGTTCTGTTTTTCTTCTCAACAACTCCATTTTGTTGTGTAATTCTTGGGATTGTGCATTCTCTCTTGATCCCATGCTCATCGCAGAATTCCTTGAAGTCTCTTGACATAAACTCTCCTCCCCAATATGATCTTACTACCTTTAACCTCTTGCCTATTTGAGTCTCTGTTAAAGCCTTAAATATTTTAAGCTACTCAAATGTTTCATCTTTTTCTTTGAGAAAGGAAACCCAAGTAAGTCTGGAGTAATCATCAATAATCAACATGAAGTAGTTTTCTTTCCCTGTGGCTTCCTGTCTTGATGGTCCACATAAATCCATATGAACTAGTTGGAGTGGTTTCTCTGTTGAAGTAAAGCTCTTGGACTTAAACCGTGTCCTGTTTTTCTTCCCTACTTAACAGGGTTTACACATTGAATCTTGGCGCTTTGATATTCTCAGAAGATCTTTTACTGCCTCGAGGTTTTTGAGTTTGATTAAGTGGTCAAAGTTTAGATGTCCAAGTCTCCTATGGCATAACCATATTTCATCATGTTTTCTTAGATAACATTCTTCTCTATTTTCTTTCAGCACATATACATTATTTTCTGTCCTTATGCCTTTGGCCACAACTTGTCCTGAGTTTACAAACTTTATCTTGCAATCCTTGGACGTGAACAACACTTCGCATCCTCTGTCACACATTTGACTTACACTGAGCAGATTATGTTTCAGCCCATCCACAAGTAGAACATCTTGGGCTTTTCCTTTTCCATTACTTAAGCTCGCCAATCCTTTGCCCTTTATTTTCCCTGGAGCATCATTTCCAAAGGTTACGTTTCCTGATTTTCTTTCACTTAGAGATAGAAAATTTCCTTTGTCTCCCATCATGTGTTTGGAGCATCCACTGTCTATATACCAAAGGTTCATTTTTCTTTGAGCGGATAATACTAATCCACACTTTTCACTTTCCTTCTTCTTCCAAAACTTGACATTTTCAGCAGGGGATTTCGAATCTGGTTCAAAGTTCCTTAATCGACAGTCAATAGATTTATGTCCAAAGTTATGACAGGTCTAGCATTCAACCTCATTATTCAATAGGTCAAACTTATTGTTGTAGTTTTTTCTACTTATTGATTGTTGATTATTTCTTGGCCTCCTTAGTTGTATGTGTCTAGACTTAATTTGGTAATTTGCAGTCCATGAAGGATTATTACTTGACTGTATCATTATTTGTTGCGGGGAGTATTTATTCCTTTGAAATATTAATTTCTCATGTCTAAGTCTTAAGGAACAATTTACAGCTTTGTGACCAAAGTTAGAACAGTAGAAACAATAGCCATGGAAAAATTCTTTGTAACTGAGAAATGGTTGTCTTCTTTGTGGAAATCAATTTTTCCAGGCTGATGACGTCTTTCAACAGTGAGCGCATTACTTGTTTGTTCTACATATTCAATTCTGGCATCTTTTACCTTACTCATCCTAGGTTGCTGATTGTCTTCCTTCGTTGTTGTTATTGGTTGTACATTTGACAAACTTGATGGGTTCTTCGTTTCTTGGCTTGCCTCTACTTGATCCCTCTTCATAACCCAAACCAGTTTCCAACATTGAATTGCTTTACTGATTCAGGATGGTGGTTAATCCTTTTGAGGCTTTGATACTTGTCAGATTCTGATTATACAAGGCTTGAAACTTCTCCATCTCTTTCCTAGTTTTCACTACTTCTTCTTCTAATGCTTCACATCTCGCCTTCTTTTTTGATAACTATCGTTTCAGAATGTCTTTTATTTTCTTTGCCTCTTCTAATTCTACTTTTAGTAGGACAAGGTCTTCATCAGGTTTTTTACTGTCTTTCTCGAACTGTATCAACAATTTTCTTTGCTTTCTGTTCTTGATTCTTAGTCTGTCATTCTCTTCCAGTGCACTGATCAGTTTTCCTTCCATGTCAACCACATCTTCTTCTTCATTAACATCATTCCCTGTGATTTTATTATCATAATCCTCTTTGGCCATAAGTATGAAGTCATTTAGTTTATCTTCAATAGAGGAGTCATTTTCTTCATCATCTGAAGGATAATCATCATTGTTTACACACAGACTTTTATTCTTAAAGTTTTTCTCTTTAAAGAAATTTATGTGTTTAAACTTCTCTTCATCATCACATGTCTGATCCTTTCCTTTGTGGGGACATTTATTTTCAAAATGACCTATCCTACCACAGTTGAAACATTTGAAAGGCAGTTTACCTTTGTATTTTCCTTATGCCTTCTTCAGTCTCTTCACAAATTTTGCTTCAATTTCATCAGGCTCAGAATCCTCATTCTTGTCTACTTTAAATGATGCTTCTATGGAGGTGGGTTTATCTTTAACTATTCTCATTTCATATGCAGTCAAAGTTCCTAGAAGTTGATCAAACTCCAAGGGTTTTAGATCATTAAGTTCTTCTATAGCAAAGACCTTCGGGTTGAACCTATCTGGGAGAGATGTCAAGATTTTCTGAACTAAAGAAGGTTCCTCAATTGTTTCGCAGAGTGCCTTCATTGCATTTACCATTCTTCTAATCTCAAAAAGTATTTTCCAACAGTTTCATCTTCTTTCATCTTCAACTGTTCAAACTATATTCTGTAGGTTTTAAGCTTTGCATCCTTTACCTTCTCATTACCCTCATAACTGCTAATGAGTTTGTCCCACATTTCTTTGGCAGTTCCTAGGTGCATAAGTTTTACGAATTCTGCTTCTGCAAGCCCACTCAAGATAGCATTCATAGCCTTAGCATTGAAGCTAAATTCTAGTTTGTCATCCTTATTAGCTAGCACAATTGCCTTTACATAACTAGTATCTACCACATCCCAGACATCTGCACCTAAAGCCATTATGTAGGTTCTCATTCTAACTTTCCAGAAGGCAAAGTTTGTTCCATTGAAAAGAGGGGCCTTATTGGTTGAATTTCCTTCATGGCTTGACATGTTTAAGCTCTAGGATCTACCCTTAGATAAAAGGGGCCGTCTCTGATACCAATTGTTGGACAAATGAGACGGGGGGTGAATCGGTTGTTACCATGCTTAAACAATTATGCTTCTTTTAAAATATTTACAAGGCACAAAATGATGATCACAATAATGCAGGGAAATAAACAATGGCACATTCAGCATCAGTCAGATATATGAGAAACACAGAGACAAAAATTTCCTGAGGAAACCCATATAGGGTAAAAACCTCTTGTTCTTTATATGATAAGTATTATTTACATTCTTTACATTATCATACATATGAGAACGAACTCATTGTGAGGCTACAACCTCTGTTTTTGCAAGCTACAACTTGCTGAGAGCACCAAATCTCTATTTTCTCTAGCACCCACTAGAAGGAAGCACCAACTCCCTGGATTCTCTAGCACCAACTAGAAGGAAGCACCAATTCCCTGGTTTCTCTAGCACCAACTAGAAGGAAGCACCAACTCCTAATCATACAGGCACCAACCTGTATAATAGAGAACAAGAGTTCTCCCTTGCACCACCCTACCACCCTGGTTTCTCTGGCTGCAACCAGATGGAAGCTACAACTCCCTATGTTCAAGCACCCACTTGAACCTCTGAGGACAACACTCCTCCCTAGCACCTCCCAACCACCTTGAAAAATGAATTCCTTGTTACTAAAACTTATTACAGTGATATAAAGTTAATCAATGCCTTACCAGCCTTGTCGTTGTTCTGTTACACTGCTCTGCCCTGTCTGCATCAGTCTCTTCTACACACCCCTTGCCCATTCTGTTCTTTTGCCTTTTATGCTCTCTGAATCATATCCCTTCAATGCAACATTCCTCTACTATGCATTTCTGCTCCTGTGCTCTGCGTCCTTGCACCCTCCTCAATTCTCCTGCATAGTGACAACCCTTATCTCTTCTTTGTTTCACATTCTTATAGTCTCTATTCTCTTTGTGCATGCAATATTCACCATGCCTTTGCATGCTCACTCCATGCCAAATTACTCCACATCTCAAGTGCTCTCCCTCATCATGATCGCGACTCTTCAGCTTCTTTGGCAGTTTTTTCCATGCGTTCAACATCACTGGGTGTTATGCTGAGATTCCTTAGCCTCTCTTAGAGTCAAGACTCTTTGTCTTCTCTATTACAGTAGAGCTCACCCTGTCTGTTATAGTTACATGCTCCAACACACATCCAACTGTCAATCACCTCCACGAACAGTCTTTGTTCTACTAGCTGATCCCTTGAGACTCTTCACTTCCTCTGTCAATCACCTCAAAGTGTCTTCGAGTCCTCTGGTATAACTCTTCACTGATTTCTGGTAGTTTCATTGTTTCATGCAACAGTAGCCCTCCGATCTCCTTCAGTTTCATCTGCAGCGTTGAATGATCTTCATTAAACTTGCCTTTATTTCGTGTTTCGACATTTCGGCTTTATTGTGGCCAAGTGTCTCGTCAGTCCTTGTCGCGATATTTGAAACTCCGAAATGGAGATTTTTTGTGCTAGCTCCTTCCTTTATATGACCATGTCCATGACCAAGCACTTGTTCATAACATGCTTTTCGCGATTTCACATTTCACCTTTTCGTTAATTCCTAAGTTTCTCGACTTTCCAAGTCGCGATCCCTGAAACGCCGAAAAGGAGCTTGTCTGCACGAACTCTTCTCTTCAGCTCTTCAATGGTGTGACCATCGGCTGAGACCACAGGCCTAAAGTATTTCGTAATTTCGTGTTTCGGCATTTCGCGACTCCTGTGGTTATGTTTATTGTCTCTCCAAGTCGCGATTCACGAAACAATGAAATGAAGTCGGATCTACAGTCCAGATCGCACCTTGACCTGATGGTTACGATTAAATAGCAATTTTGCATATCGTGATTTCGGCATTCCTGTGGTGAATGTTCTTTTACATATCCAACTCCCGATCCGTGAAACTCTGAAATGGATTTGGATCGATGGTCCAGATCGCCACCTTGATCTGACGACTGAGATGATTTCGCGATTTCGCATATCGCGATTTTGAGAGGTGAGAGGTTGGAGCATTTCTAAACTTTGACTTTCTAGTCAACGAAATGTTGATCTGTGTCCACATGTCGTGCCTGAAGATGGATGGTCCTCCTTCTTTCAGGATTTTGTGAGCCCACTACTCCTTTCACTTTAAAGAACGTGCAAGTTCTTCCTGATCCAACGATGGTCGAAACTTATGCTCAGATCTGACGCCTGATATTTGTCCTCCTCTTATGTGTGTTCTTCTTGTCTACAATCATATTTTATGGTCCTCCTTTCAGGAATTTAAATGGGATCCAACGATAACTTACACTTCTCCTCCCGAGCTTAGGCACTGCGATCGACTCTGCGCTAATTACTCCTGAGCTTACTTTGTTCTTGTTTTTCATCGATGCTTACTCTGATCTTATCATCAATGACTTGCCTACACTCCTTTGCATGTTTATTGTCATCTTTTCTGCTATACTTTCCATCAATGACAAGAATACACTGTCTGTAAAACATGCCAACAATCTCCCCCTTTCGCATTGATGGCAACAAAGGCACCCCTGTTCTTTTCTCCCCCTTTGACATCAATGTAAAAGAAAACACACTCCACCTGAGCAGTTGCATTAATTTTAGGAGGTATCAGATATGAAACCAATACAGGACTCCCCTTAACAGGATGGACTCTCTTAGATGTGAGACAGAATGACACCCAGCTTCTGTCTGAGAAATTCAAATGGTGTCTTGGCTAGGGGTTTTGTAAAGATGTCTGCAATTTGTTCTATAGTGGGAATGTAATTGACCTGAACAATCTGATTGGTGACCTGCTCTCTCAGAAAATGATATTTTATGGGAATATGCTTGGTCTTGGAGTGGAATATAGGATTTTTAGACACACCGATGGCACTAGTGTTATCACAATGAATTGGGATCGGTGCAGTGTATTTTACCTCTAAGTCTGCAAGTGTCTAAATCATCCATAATACCTAAGTGCAACAGGTAGCAACAACAATGTACTCTACCTCTGTGGTTGATAAAGAAATGGAACCTTGCTTTTTACTAATCCATGATACTAAAGAATCACACAGGAAGAATTCTCCTCCACTGGTGTTTTTTCTCTCATGAACACAGTTTGCCCAATCTGCATCTGAATAAGCAGTTAACTGAAAATTATGATTTCTAGGATACCACAGACCAAAGTCATTGTTTCTTTTAAATACTTGAATATCCTTTTGACAGCTTGAAAATGGCTTTGTTTGGGTGTATCCTGATATCTTCCTACCATTCCTACAACATGCATTATGTCTGGGCGAGATGTTGTGATGTACAACAGGCTACCTATCATTGATCGATATGAGCTTTGATCAACATCATGTGAATCATCATCCTTTCTTAATTTACATCCAGTTACCATAGGTGTACCCACAGGTTTAGAATCTTCCATTTGAAACCTTTTCATCATTTCTCTTAGATATTTTTCTTGAGAAATGAACAGTCCTTTGGACCTCTGAGTAATTTGCGGACCAAGAAAAAATGACAATTCTCCTATCATAGACATTTCAAATTCAGACTCCATGGTAGAAGAAAACCATTGTACCAATGAATCCTTATTACATTCAAAGATGATGTCATCTACATAGACCAATACGATGAGCAAATTATTATCCTCTGTTTTAATATACAAATTGTTGTTAGTTGTTCCTCTCTTGAACCCTTTGTCTTCGAGATACATATCTAGTCTGTGATACCAGTCTCGAGGGGTTTGTTTTAACCCATATAAAGCTTTCTTTAGCTTGCCTACTAAGTCAGGGTTATCATACAGTTTGAAACCCTCTGGTTGTTCCATATAGACTTCTTCACTTAAATCTCAATTTAGAAAAGCTGACTTGACATCCATTTGATAGGCTTTAAAACTTTTATGACAAGCATAGGCAAGAAACATTCTGATAGCTTCTAATATTTCTACGGGCGCAAATGTTTCATCAAAATCCAGTCCTTCTATCTGAGCATAGATTTTATAGACTAACCTTGCTTTGTTCCTGATCACTTGCCCTTGCTCATTCAACTTATTCTTAAAGATCCATTTGGACCCAATGACGTTTTTACCTTCAGGTCTTTGAACCATCTCCCACGTATTGTTTTTCTCAATCTGATCAAGTTCTTCATTCATTGCTTTAACGCAGTGGTCATCTTTGCTGGCTTCATTAAAATTCTTGGGTTCCAGCATGGATATGAAAGCTATATGATATTGTTTGATGTTTTTGATTAGCTTTCTCCTGGTTTGTACACCTTTGTCTTTTTCTCCAATTATCTGACTTGCAGGGTGATTCTTTTGAATGATTCTGGAGGAGGAATTTGTAGCTGACTATTGATTTGAGTCTGTATGAGTGTCTGAGTCTTCATCTGATTCAGATTCTTCATTTTCATATTCTTGGACCTGGCCATCTTCAGCTTTAGCTGTGTCTTCTGTAGAAGACTCATTACTGTACACCTCTCTTGCTGGGATTCCTTCATCAATTTTTACATCAATCCAGTCAACAATTTTATGCAGCATCTTATTATAGCATATATATTCTTTACTATTTGTAGCATACCCTAAGAATATACCTTCATCATCCCTGTCATCATATTTTCCGAGGTTCTCATCATTATTCTTTATGTAGCATTTACTCCCAAAGACTCTAAAGTGTTTGATTGAGACAGGTCTTCAAAACCATAATTCTTAAGGTGTCTTGTCACTTTGTGGTCTGAGGTGGGCTTTGTTAATCACATGGACTATTGTGTGTATTGCTTCTACCAAGTAGGTTTGACCAATGTTCTTCTCATTCATCATTGACCTGGCCATTTCCTGCACTGTTCTGTTTTGCCTCTCAACAACTCCATTTTGTTGTGGAGTTCTTGGGATTGTGTATTCTCTCTTG
>ML783066.1:532370-576770 GCA_009831015.1 Picea engelmannii
CTATCTAGGAGAGATCTCAAGATTTTCTGAACTAAAGAAGGTTCCTCAATTGTTTCACCAAGTGCCTTCATTGCATTTACCATTTCTTCTACTCTCAGAAAGTATTTTCCAACAGTTTCATCTTCCTTCATCTTCAGTTGTTCGAACTATATTTTGTAGGTTTGAAGCTTTGCATCCTTTACCTTCTCATTACCCTCATAACTACTAATGAGTTTGTCCCACATTTCTTTGGTAGTTCCTAGGTGCATAAATTTTACGAATTATGCTTTTGCAAGCCCACTCAAGATAGCATTCATAGCCTTAGCATTGAAGCTAAATTCTAGTTTGTCATCCTTATTAGCTAGCACAACTGGCTTTACATAACCAACATCTACCACATCCCAAACATCTACACCTAAAGCCATTATGTAGGTTCTCATTCTAACTTTTTAGAAGGCAAAGTTTGTTCGATTGAACATAGGGGCCTTATTGGTTGAATTTCCTTCATGGATTGACATGTTTAAGCTCTAGGATCTACCCTTTGATAAAAGGGGCCAGCTCTAATACCAATTGTTGGACAACTGAGAGGGGGGGTGAATCAGTTGTTACCGTTCTTAAACAGTTATGCTTCTTTTAAAATCTTTACAAGGCACTCAATGATGATCACAATAATGTAGGGAAATAAACAATGGCACATTCAACATCAGTCACATATATGAGAAACACAGAGACAAAAATTTCCCGAGGAAACCCATATAGGGTAAAAACCTCTTCTTCTTTATATGATAAGTATTATTTACATTCTTTACATTATCATACATATGAGAACGAACTCATTGTGAGGCTACAACCTCTGTTTTTGCAAGCTGCAACTTGTTGAGAGCACCAACTCTCTATTTTCTCTAGCACCCACTAGAAGGAAGCACCAACTCCCTGGATTCTCTAGCACCAACTAGAAGGAAGCACCAACTCCCTGGTTTCTCTAGCACCAACTAGAAGGAAGCACCAACTCCCAATCATACAGGCACCAACCTGTATAACAGAGAACAAGAGTTCTCCCTTGCATCACCCTGCCACTGTGATTTCTCTGGCTGCAACCAAATGGAAGCTACAACTCCTTGTGTTCAAGCACCCACTTGAACCTCTGAGGACAAAAGTCCTCCCTAGCACCTCCCAACCACCCTGAAATATGAATTCCTTGTTACTAAAACTTATTACAGTGATATAAAGTTATTCAATGCCTTAGCAGCCTTGTCGCTGTTATGTTACACTGCTCTGACCTGTCTGCATCAGTGTCTTCTGCACACCCCTTGCACTTTCTGTTCTTCTACCTTTTATGCTCTTTGTGCCATATCCCTTCAATGCAACAATCCTCTACTATGCATTTATGCTCCTGCGCTCTGCCTCCTTGCACCCTCCTCAATTCTCCTACACAGTGACAATCCTTATCTCTTCTTTGTTTCACATTCTTATAGTGTTTGTGCTCTTTGTGCATGTAATATTTGCCGTGCCTCTGCATGCTCACTCCGTGCCAAATTTCTCCACATATCGAGTGCTCTGCCTCATCATCATCGTGAGTCTTCAGCTTCTTTGGCAGTTTTTCCCACACGTTCAACATCACTGGGTGTTATGCTAAGATTCCTCATCCTCTCTGAGAGTCAAGACTCTTTATCTTCTCTGTTACAGTAGAGCTCACCCTGTCTGTTGCAGTTACAGGCTCCAACACAGATCCAGCTATCAATCACCTCCACGAACAGTCTTTGTTCTAATGGATGATCCCTTGAGGCTCTTCACCTCCTCTGTCAATCACCTCAAAGTGTCTTCGAGTCCTCTCGTAGAACTCATCACTGATTTCTGGCAGTTTCACTGTGTCATGCAACAGTAGCCCTCCGATCTCCTTCAATTTCATCTACACCGTTGAATGATCTTCATTAAAATTGCCTTTATTTTGTATTTTGGCATTTCGGCTTTCCTGTGGCCAAGTGTCTCATCAGTCCATGTCGCGATCTCTGAAACTCCAAAATGGAGCTTTTCTGTGCTAGCTCCTTCCTTTATATGAACATGGCCATGACCAAGCGCTTGTTCATAATGTGCTTTTCGCAATTTCACATTTTTCTTTTTCGTTAATCCCGTTGTGAAGTTTATCGACTTTCCAAGTCACGATCCCCGAAATGTCAAAAAGGAGCTTGTCTGCACGTACTCTTCTCTTCAGCTCTTCGATGGTGTGACCACCGGTTGAGACGACAGGCCTAAAGTATTTCTCAATTTCATGTTCCAGCATTTCGAGACTCCTGTGGTTATGTTTATTGCCTCTCCAAGTCACGATTCATGAAAATCCGAAATGGAGTTGGATCAACGGTCCAGATCGCACCTTGATCTGACGGCTACGATTAAATCGTGATTTCACATATCGCAATTTCGACATTCCTTTGGTGAATGTTCTTTTACATCTCCAACTCCCGATACGTGAAACTCTGAAATGGAGTCGGATTGATGGTCCAGATCGCCACCTTGATCTGATGACTGAGATGATTTTGCGATTTCGCATATCACGATTTCGAGAGGTGAGAGGTTGGAGCAATTCTAAACTTTGACTTTCCAGTCAGAGAAATGATGATTTGTGTCCACGTGTCCTACCTGAAGATGGATGGTCCTCCTTCTTATGGGATTTTGTGAGCCCGCTACTCCTTGCACTTTAAAGAACATGCAAGTTCTTCCTGATCCAACGATGGTCAGAACTTATGCTCATTTCTAACACCTGATATATGTCCTCCTCTTCTGTGCATTCTTCTTGTCTACAATCAGATCTGATGGTCCTCCTTCTTTCGGGAATTTAAATGGGATTCAATGATCACTGACGCTTCTCCTCCCGAGCTTAGGCACTGCAATCGACTTTGCGCTAATTACTCCTGAGCTTACTTTGTTCCTATTTTTCATTGATGCTTACTCTGATCTTGTCATCAATGACCTGCCTACAATCCTTTTCACATTTTTTGCCATCTTTGTTGTTGTACTTGCCATCAATGACAAGCATACACTATCTGTAAAACATGTCAACACTTTCTTCTCCATTTATTTCAGCTCTGTAATGAACTGCGACTCTGACTTAGGTTTCTTGAATTTGGGAATCAACACAGTCTTGATCTCGTTTAGTGGTTTAGGATGTGCAACGCCTTGAACAAAATTCATGTACTAGCTCAGTGTGTGGTCTCTCAGGGTAGTACTAAACTAATCTCTCTTAACAGTTTCATCGGTGGCATTCTTAATACTCTATATATCTTTGCATAAGAACCAATGTTGATAAGGATATTTAGATCCATCTCCCCTAAAGGTGGGTAACCTCATCTCATTTTCCATAGATCTTCCTAAGGTTATTGACTGAGTATGCATTGAACCACTTGTACCAGTGGTCTTAGCGCTATAATGACTTAGGTTACTCTGGTTACTGACTCTTCTCAGCGAGTTTCTTCAGTCTTCCCTTATTCTACCCTAGCAGAATCTGAATGTTCCTCATTCAATAAGTATTCTTATTATACATTGTAGAACCCTTCTTCTTGTGCTGGTGGTTCATGATTATGCTCAAACAAGTTCACCAGAGGAACTTATCTGAACACTCTCCCACTGTGCATGTGTCTGACCTTTGTGTCGCTGTCATTTTCTTAGTTCTTGAACATTATCTCTTTAATCAAACCAATTACTATATCTTCAATATGTTCTTCTCATTAAATAACATCTTGATCTGCAACTTCAAAAAATGTAAAAATTTTCCTCTAGGCCCCTTAAAGAAATATCTCTCTCCTTGGCTATATGATTCTACTCTATCAATAGAAAATTAAGTAATGTGCCCTCCAATGGTACTATCAAACCAATGATATAATTCTCTTGACATGACATTATCAACTCTCTTGACCTTCTTGATCAACGCCGATGTCTAAACCATAGGTGGTCTAAGCCTGATTTTGAATTTGGTATCTGCTAATCTGGCTAGCCACTCGTATAGATCCTGATGAATTCATCCAAAGAAAATATTGTGTATATCAGTAAATATACACTTTCCCAACCAATCCTCTGTGCTAAGATTAGGGTTCTTATTCCATGCTTCGGTGAAGTCTCTCTCTTTTTCTTATATCCACTTCTGAATCTCTATCTTTGATGGAAACCACCTTGAAATTCCCTCAAGAAGATCTCAGTCCCGACAACATAACCATTTTTTGGCACAAGGGAAGCCCCAGGGTTCAACTCTAACAACGCACCAACAAGCCCTAACTACTGGCCCTTTCGGAAACACCTGCAAAGCATATGAAGTCTCACTCGAAGTAGAGATAGGGGGTTGCAGGACACAAGTGTCTACAACCAGAGGAACTGAAAAGTGGATCCAGGGAAACTCTCACACATAGATCTAGTTATTATTTATCTTCCTTAAGCCTACTGCGTGAACCATATCTCAGATCTAAAAAAATATTGCATTGACAATATATCATAGATCAGAAGAACACAACATCAATCACACACAACAACAAGATATATGTGGTTCACTCTCTCCCTAGGGATATGTCCACAGAACTGCGCTTTATAATATATAAGATGAAAGCATATAGTTCTATCTACACTCTTAGCTTGTAGATCTCTCTTTCTTTCTCTTCTTCTCTCCCCTCCCTGCACACCTAGTTGCAGGCTTGATCCTCGCACACAACTAAATATCTTGCAACACAATACTTCTCTCTCAACAATAACAAGAATCACTCATCGGAACCTAATCGAAACCATCGCAGGTCCTCTTGACCTTTATTTATACATTACAATGACTCTTGGACAACCTTAGGCCGAAACCTAGTTGTCAAAACCCTAAATACCAAAACCCTAGGTTTCCAAAACATTAGGTCAACTTGACCTGCATTTTCAGGGCTTCGCCAACCTGTATTTCCTTCTTTCCTGTGAAGTGCTCCAAAGCATCCATTGGTGGATTTTTCTGCTTGATGAGTTGTCCATGATCCATCTTCCTTGCTGATCTGTCTTCCTTGATCTCTCCATCCAATGACTTTCTTTCTCTTACTTCACTCCATATTTTCTTCTCTTTTGGCCACTTCAACCCACTCTAAGTCAAATTGTCTTCCATGTAGTTCACACTTCGCGCTTCTTTCCTTAATCTTCTCAACCTTCCATAACCAAGGGCCAACACACACTATACAATAGATATTGCATCAAATCTTTACGATGGATATGGCATTGAATTTATGCAATGGTTATATGGTTGAATTTAATGGTTGATGGACTAGCTAGTACGTAAAATTGAATAGGGCCATGTGAGGAAGCGATGTGCATTTATTGCACATCACTCCAAACCTCCCTTGAGCCTGTCACCCTAGCATAATATATTTTTTCTCTGTTGGTTGTGGAAGCTCTGTGATTTCAGGTTTTGGAAGGGGAAAAATCAAACCAACTCATCATTGAAGCAATTTTGCACAGGTATGAATCTTGATTTCCATCCATGATGGAATCTCTATATTATGAATCAAATGGTGGATCCAGATTGCATGGGTTATGTCTTGTCTTGAGTTTTTGACGAGGTGTAAATAATTTGTTATGGGTTCTCTTTGATTAATGATAATAATGGTGCAATGAACTCTGGGTTTTATTGTTGTGGGGTTTTACCACCAGTCTAGGTATCAGTTGATGTCACCCTTTTTTTCATCTCGGTCATTGTTATGGTTCTTTATCCAGGTTGCGATGCAACTGTCCACACTGGTGTGGTTAGGTTTAGCTAAGCCTGAGATATTGTTTGTATGGCTTGTTCTTTACTGTCATTTCACCAAAATCATTCCATATTCCAATATTGTTTTTCCCAAAATGTTTAATGGAGGCATGTGTATGTATCGAATGGATATGGGTTGTGCTCTGTAATTCCTTTTACAATAATTTTTAAAACTCGCTCCTCTCATATCTGCTTTAATGGCCGACCATTATGTTTGTGGGCCTCACTGTCAATTGTGTTTCAAGGGTTAACGACCTCCTAGGTATTCGGAAGAAACATGGTCTCTCTTTGTTTCGAGGATTCTTCATTGTTTACATCAACCCTCATTTCCTCTCTGCAATAAAATTTTAAGAGGCATATGTGTGTGCATAGGTTGTTAAGCTTGAATTGTCTTGTTTCTACTCAGGCATTATCTTTATGGCTCTGTCAAGATAGTGGGGTTATAAGTTGAAAGACTGTGGTGTTTTCAAAGGAGCACAGGTCCCTGTTCTTCCAAGACTATAGTTGTTTACCTATGGTTTCTTATCGACGGTAAATTATTTAGGAGGTAAAAATATTATGAGTCCTCTGTGTTTTGAAAGGTCAAAAAACATTTTGTTACCTCTCTACAATAAAATTCTATTAAAACTGACTTGGTTCTATTGAGCCCGAATTGCTTCTATTTTCCTCGGGCAGCTTTTGGGTTTTGTCAAGATTTTGGTTTACCAGTTTAATGATTGTGGTAATTATAAAGGGAACGAGCTCTCTAATTTCATTACCTTTCTTGATTGAGTCTTTGTGTTTCCTCGTTGTGATTAATTTGTATGGGGTACCTACAACCCGAGAAATTTTTGTTTGATTGAATATGGATTCTCTACTCATTGTTTTGCTAAGTCATAGAATGATCATGATTTTGTCAATATTAAAAGAGAGACATGTGTGTCGATATGGTTCTGTTATCTTCATGCATCTTATGGCTCTATCATTTATCGAGCGTTTCTTTTGGAAGGAAGTCTGTATATGTTGATGAGTGAGGATATCAGGATCAAAGCTTCATTTTTGGTTAAGTATTGTTGTCGAATTAATAATGGTATTTATGATTGTGACATCCCCAAAAATAAAATGTTTTTATTTTTGAAATAGGCTGGAAATTTTTTTTTGTTTTTGGCAAATTCGAATCTGGAAATTTTTTCCATTTATGGCAATTCCGAATTTCAAATTTAATAATTGTATTTAATTATTGTGACTGTTAGGCAGAGATTTGTTTGGACTCAACTAACTATTTGACCATGACACTTGTATCACAACAAAATATTTATATTAATTGCAGGAGGACAAATGGAACAACCATGTTAAAATTAGTTGACCATGACTCCATGAGTGGGGAACATGTTGGAACTGCCTCTAGGATGATTATGAGAAGTGGAAAATCAGAGATTTGGTCACTAGCAACCCCTGAAAATCAGGGATTAAGAAAGCTGCGAAAATCCCAAAAGCAGGGAAAAGACCTAGGAAAAAATTTGATAAATAACATATGCGAGGAGGCAAGACATTGCCAAGTATGTTGGGAAGGATTTTTGGAGCTCTCTTGCTGTGACTAACACTGCGGATCAAGTGTGAGGCAAGAGAAGTCTGCTAGAAACAAAATCACCTTGTTGTTATGAGCACTGTTGAATAAGTGTGAGGCAAGGGGGATAACTGTTGAAAAATATGGAATATTACCGAGGAGTCTCCAAGTTCGCCCTCATGGATTCATGGTCAGGCTAGGGGGTGAATCGTGAAATAAGTTGTGGCTGCCCTATTCTATGGTTGGGAGGAACGTGGTTGTTCCCTTTGTCTTCCCATGGATTGGATTCAGATATGTTGTTCTACCCCTCTCCATTTTGGCTATGTTTTCATTGATGGCAAGTATCTGTTGTGTGATTATATCTAATTGCATTAATGTAAATCTTTCCTTCTCTGTTCTTGGGTGTGTTGTGTGTATTTGAGATTTCGCATCAAATTGTTCTCTAATATGAAGTAACTCTGTCAATGGATGAAATTTATCTTGGTATTAAATGTACAATCACAGTCTAGATTCTGGAGTGGTCCCTCCCTAAATCTGGAAGTGCTAGGCAAATTTATTTTGATAGGAGTTGAGTTAAGAAAATGTCGGTCCATCTATGGGTTAGGTTCAATCCGAAGTCAAGAGATTAGACGTACAAAAATTCAGAAGGTTAAAGAATTCTGGAAACCCCGGAAAACCAAAATTCAGATCCCTTGGATCATTAATTATAATTTCCAAATTCTGATGGAGTGATATTCTTATGCATGTATTTACATATGTGCAGATCTAGTACTGTTGACGTTTTTTTTTTTACTTGACTAAAGGGGCCCTGAGTGAACTTAATAGAAATTATCTTTTCAGAACCTGTTACCCTATTGTGCCCCTTTTTATAGATTGTATGCGTATAAAAGTCAGAAGTTAGATTTTTGTTTGGAATCTTGATAAGTAAATGGATTTTTAGTTTTGATCAGAAAAGCCACAGTGTAGTCATTAGATTGTCGACGTTTCGGATCCAGATCAGGATCCATCTTCAGGACAAAGAGCCTGGGTTTTAAGAGAAAGGGAAGAGGTGGTATAAATACTAGAAGTGGGAAAGTTTATTAGTGTCGGCTAAGTAGAAATATTTAATAGATTTATTTTATAAAATATCACTAGGGTTTCTTAAATTCTTGTTTATTAAAGGTTATGATAATTTTAGGGTTTTTTTATTTATTTATAAATAATTATGTTTTGGGGTTTTGTTTGAGGTAAATTAAATTGTTAATTCTAGGGTTAGGTTAATAAGGAGTGCTTGTCTAGGGTTTAATATTAGGGTTTATTATGTTAAAAGGAAATTTAATGGGTTCTAATTAGTTTAAGGTAGTGTACTAAGGTCTCTAAATAAATTTCATTTTCTAAGGTTTAATTTATAATTAATTAATTTAATTATTTTATAGGGTTTAATTTATATTATTTTATAAGAAATTACTAGGGTTTATTGAAATATTGTTTATTTGAAGGTTAAGATAGTATATTTAATAATATTAGGGTTTCTTATTTAAAATTAATTATTAGGTTAATAAGATAAGAGGTTAAGGTGTGCTTGTTAAGGGTTTAATATTAAGGTTTAACTTGTTATAAGGTAAAAAAAATTTGGGTTCGAATCCAAAGTTTAATGTTGTTTTTTGTGTAACAGGGGGAGCCAATTTTCGCTCAATTCTAGTCCACTATCTCTGTTAAGGTTACTAGGGTGTTTACGGATTTCAATGGCTTCTCTAATACGACGTTTGAAGAGGTGATTCTCTTTGGCGAGGATTTTGGTGTCTTCTAGGCGAACATGGTGTCTAGTTTTGATGGAGTGTTCAGCTAGGGTGGAGGTGCGGATGCGTTCGTTCTTGATGTCAACTCCATGTTCTTTTATCCTAACTTGGAAGGAGCAACTGGTTTCACCAATGTAGCATTTACCACATGAGCACTCTATTTTGTAGATTCCTTTGCCATTGTGAGGGTTAAGTTTGTCTTTAACGGATCTCATGCTCTGTTTGATGGTTACAAGGGGTTTGAAGGAGGTTTTAATCTCTTTTTTACTGAGTATTCTTGCAATTCTATCAGTTACTCCTTGGATGTACGGAAGGTAGGCACTTCTATTAGGGTTTTGTTCTTTAGGGGCACTGTGGTTATTGCGGTTTATTTCTAGGGCTTTGTTTATTGCGTTCTTAATGTCTTTTTGTTTATACCCTATGTTCCTAAAAGTCTTGGTAAGGTGATCTGTTTCCTTATCTAGGTGTGTTTCATCAGAGATTCTTATGGCTCTAGTGGCCAAGGTTTTTAAGACACCTAGTTTTTGGTTGGGGTGGTGATGGGAATTGGCGTGGAGATAGTTCTCAGTGTGGGTCTTCTTTCTATACACCGCATGTCCAAGATCACCATTACTTTTCCTTTTGATAAGAACTTCTAGGAAGGGGATGCTATTGTTCTCTTCGAGTTCCATGGTGAATTTAATATCTTCGGATATGCTATTTAGGTTTAGAAAGAATTTCTGTAATTCATCTTTTCCATGGGGCCAGAGAACATTTGTATCATCAACATACCTTTTCCACCTTGAGGGTTTTAAGGGAAAGGATTCTAGGGCCTTCTTTTCAAAATTCTCCATGAAAAAGTTGGCAACAATGGGGGACATTGGGGAGCCCATTGCTACGCCACTGGTTTGTTCATAGAACTCTCCTTGGTAACTGAAGAAGGTGGAGCGTAGACAGACTTCGACTAGTTTAGCTGTATCCGGATCGGTGAGTTCATTAACAATTTGGATGGCTTCTTCTAAGGGGATTTTAGTGAAAAGAGAGACTACATCAAAACTTATAAGGGTGTCTTGGGGCCCTACCTTTTCATTTTTGATGATATTAATAAAGTCATTGGAATCTTTGATGAAAGAGTCGGTGTGGCCTACTAGGGGGCTGAGGATCTTAGCTACGTGTTTCGCCAGTTCATAGGTTGGTGAACCTATGGTATTCACTATGGGTCTAAGAGGGACGTCCTCTTTGTGAATTTTTGGAAAACCGTATATCCTAGGGGTGATCTTGTTGTTTGAATCCTTCTACACCTACTGTCTCATAGAACAAAGGTAAGAATACCTGTACAAGGCAAAAATCTTAGAATTATGAAAAATAGTGTGAATTTCGACATTCGGGACTTGCTAGTTACATTGGTATGAAGTTCCCTTGTTGTTTGAAACCCTGAAACCCAAAATCCTGAAATGTTAGTTCCACGTTCTTTCTTTTCGCAATACAGAAGTTGTTGTATGTTGACCCTTGAAACACTGAAATCTCAAAATGTGAGACCCACCTTTCTTTTTCGGCATTTGGGATTTGCTAGTTACATTGGTATGAATTCCCTTGTTGTTTGAAACTTCGAAACCCCGAACCCCGAAATCCCAAAGTGTTGACTCTACACCTTTCACCTTTTAGAATTCGGGCATTGTTGTGTGCTGTGATTTGACATTTGAAACCCCGAAAACCCTAATCCTGAAATCCTGAAATATTATTTCCACATTCTTTTCTTTTCACATTTTCACAATTTCGAGGATTGTTCTGTGCTATCGTTTGACATTGGGAATCCCGAAACCTTGAAATCCTGAATTCTTGGTTTCACGCCCTTTAACTTATCACAATTTTGGGGATTGTTGTGTGTTGTCGTTTGACATTTGAAACCCCAAAAAAACGAACCCTGAAATCCTGAAATGTTATTTCCACGTTCTTTTCTTTTCACATTTTCGGGAATTGTTATTGGTTGTTGTTTTGACTTTTGAAGTCGTGGGATTCCAAACCCTGAAATCCCGAAATGATAGTTCAATGTTCTTACGTTTTTCATTTTCAGAAGTTGTTGTATGTTAGATGTTGAATTTTGAAACCCCGAAACCCCGAAGCCTGAAATCCCGAAGTGGTGGTCCCACATCCTTTCACCTTTTAGAATTCGAGAGTTGTTGTGTATTGTGTTTGGTATTTGAAACCCAAAAACCCGAATCCCGATAGCCCGAAATGTTAGTTCCTTGTTCCTTTTCACAATTTCGGGAATTTGTTTGTGCTCGATCGCATTTCAGAAGATTTGTTTATGTCGATGTTTGGATACCGAAACTCACGAAGTTCGAAACCCTGAAATCCCAAAGTGTGGGACCCACCTTACTTTGTCGCATTTTGGAGGTTTGTATAAGTGGTTGTTTGGGCATATGTATTCACAAAAACCTAAACTTCGAAGTCCCAAAGTACTGATCACCTTTCACAATTTCAAGAAATGTGGTGTGTTGATGTCCGACTCTTGTACTAGCGAAACCCTGAAACTCCGAAATGATGGCCATAGTCATTCCGTATTTCAGATTTCAGAAAACAACAGAATCCTCTATTTCGTGTAGTACTTGTGATCACCAAAACCTGATTGACCTCTGTTCCTTCACTAAGCTGTAGAAACCTAGAAGAAACTTATGGTTATGGGAACAACTCGATTAATGTAATGAAGGGACTGGTAAAAGAACATTAGAGAATCTTCATCCTGGATAGAGGTATGGAAGTAACAAACCTATTCATAAGATGCTTGTATAGATAAGTCAGTGCTGGTGTTATAGGCATCATCAAATAAGAATATATTGATAATTTTTTCACAAGGCTTTAAACAACATTGAAGGGAGGAGTATACACCTATTGTATCGTTGGGTAGGAAGTTTTAAATTGCATAGTAAAGTCAATCAAAGACAATAAGGTCTCTAACAAACTTTCAGACTCAAGCTTTATAACAAAACACTTAATTGCTTGAATCTCGAAACTATGCAAGGATAATTGTACAAATAAATTTTTTTTTATGATGATTTTTGAGGTACATTACATATAGTATCAGATAAAAAGTTACAACACTAGGCCTGAATAGGGACGCATTAATCGCTTAGTATATATTCTGATTTATAAAAAAAAACTAATAAATTTTGTGGATTACAAACATAAATCTTTTTTGTTTTGTGTTGAATAATGGCAACCCAAGAAGGTGCATAAATCAGGGTGGAAGATAATCCGCAACAAGGATCACCTAGAGATCCAAGACAGAACAGTGATGGAAGCTCACCCACGGAGGTGTTGGAAACATTGATAAACCTTATTGTTGAACTACAGGTTTTCACGGTCGACAATGAAAAATTGAAGAAGGCACAACAGGAACAACAAGAGATAAATGAAGTCCTATTGCGTAGTATAGTAACCAAGAAAATCCCAAAAGATGATAACCCTGAGGAAGAGGTCAGCAAAAGGGCCTCCAACAATTCTAGTGCGAAAACAGAAAAAGGAGATAGTTCGTCTGAAGGGACACCTTTAGCTGAAGACAAAACCATACTAGACAAAAAAAGAAAACAAACAGACCACCTTGAAGGAGAATTTAAAAAGATTAAACCAATTACTTTTGATGGAGAGTCTAGGATAGGAGAAGAAGCCGAGGCATGGTTGTTGGACATCAAAAAATACTTCCAAATCTACAACTATTCCAACAACATGAAGTTCAGAAATGACCATCTACAATCTGAAGGGGAAGGCCAGCATTTGGTGGTAGGAACTGAAATTGGCCAAGGACCTAAAGGAGAAATAGTTGGAATGGTCTGACTTCAAGAAGTATTTTAAGAAACAATACCTTTCTGAAAGATATTATGAAAGGAAGACAAAAGCATTTTATGAATTACGACTCGGACAAATGACAATGGATGACCTTATAAATAAATTTTTGGAACTACTAATGTTTGTACCATACATCCGGGAGGATAAGGTAAAGATCCAACAATTCTTAAGTTGTTTATCACAGTCCTACAGGGACATAATTGAGTTTGACAACCCCAAATCCTTGAGTGAGGCATTCAGGAAGGCACGGATGTGCTATGACCAGTATAAATAGTGGGTAGAGTTTCCCAAGACTAGGAAGGATAAGAAACAAGATAGAATGCACCAGCGGAAGAAGGGATACCAGTCATCTTGTCGAAATGTAGCAAAAAGTTTCCCAAGGAAGGATTTTCACTCCAATCATCCAAATATGAAAGATAGTGGTAAACTAGTAAACCTGGGAACGAAGAAGTTTGGGGACAATTCCCATGAGCCATTAAAATGTTGGGAGTGTGGAGAGCCTCACCTAAGGAGGAACTGTCCATGTCTAATTGTAGCAAACAGAGTTGTTGTCCACAATTTGCAGGAAGCCTTGACAGTGGGAGACATGGGTAGAAGTCTGCATCGGATAAATGCAACCATAGATGGTCGACAAGCTGACCACCAGTCCTTGGTGGTAGAAATCGAAGGTAAAATCCATGACACTCGAATTTCTGTTTTAATTGACCCTGGAGCTACATTAAGTTATATTACTCCCGATGTAGTAGAGCTGAATAAACTTAAGAAACAAAAGCACGAAAAGTCTTGGCTGGTACAACTAGCAACAGGTTCTAAGAGAAAAGTAGTTAACTTTATTTCTGATTTTGAGTTCAGCTTAGATGGTCAAAAGATAAAGACCAATCTAAACATCCTACCACTAGGATCTTATGATATGATTATCGGGATGGATTGGTTGGAACAACACAAAGCAGTAATAGACTGCTATACATAGACACTTAGCTATAAAGATAACTTTGGCACTTTTAGGACAGCGCAAGGCATACCAAAACCTGTGTCAGTCAGACAAGTTGCAGCGATGCAACTCAAGAAATGTATTAGAAAGGGATGTCGAGTCTATGCCATCCAAGTGACAAATCTACTAGAAAAAGAAGATAATCCCAAGTTAGAAGACTTTGTTGTCCTATGTGAATTTAGAGACATGTTTGTTGACGAGATACCAGAACTACCTCCTAGAAGAGAAACAGATTTATCCATAGACCTACTACCTGGATCAACCCCTATCTCAAAAGCACCCTACCGAATGAGTCTACCAAAACTGACGGAATCAAAAATACAATTACAATAATTGTTGGAAAAAGAGTATATCAGACCGAGTGTCTCGCCATGGGGAGCACCAGTTCTCTTTGTGAAAAAGAAAGACGGTACTCTAAGACTATGTATTTATTATAAGCAACTGAACAAAGTGACCATTAAGAGCAAATATCCCTTACCAAGGATAAATGATCTATTTGATCAAGTTGGTGGGGCCAAGATCTTCTCAAAATTGGATTTATGATCCGGTTATCATCAAGTTAGTATAAAAGACGAGGACATAAGAAAAAAAACTTTTTGGACAAGATATGGACACTACGAATTCGTAGTCATACCTTTCAAAATCACTAACGCACCAGCCACATTTATGTGCTTGATGAACAACATTTTTAGCCAGTACTTAGACAAGTTCGTGGTAGTATTTATCGATGATATTCTAGTCTATTCAAAAACAGAAGAGCAACATGATGAACACTTAAGAATAGTTCTGCAAACGTTGAGGAAACACAAACTGTACACCAAATTTGACAAGTGTGACTTCTATAAAAAAATAAATACAATATCTAGGACATGTAATTTCAGCAGAAGGCATTGTCGTGGACCCAGAAAAGACAAAGGCCATTATGGAATGGTCGATGCCTAAGGATGTAGTAGATATACGGTCATTCATGGGGATCACCGGATATTACCGTCAGTTTGTAGAAGGGTTTACCAAGATAGCCTACCCTATCACATCATTACAAAAGAAAATAACCAAGTTTAATTGGTCAGAGAAGTGTCAAGACAGTTTTAACAAGTTAAAAGAACTATTGACATCAGCTCCCATTTTGAAGGTAGAAAACCCAGATAAAGACTTCACAGTATGAGTTGATGCAAGTAGAGAGGGCCTAGGTGGTGTTCTAACTCAGGAAGGGCACGTGATTTGTTATGAGTCCCATAAATTAAAGGAACACGAGTGAAATTATGTCACTCATGACTTAGAAATGGCAGCAGTAATACATGCCTTAAAAATGTGGTGACACTATATAATGGGTAGAAAATTCTTACTATTGACGGATAATAGCAGAGTGAAATATTTGTTTAACCAACCAGACCTTAATGCAAGACAAGCAAGGTGGATAGCCTTCTTGAGTGAATTCGACTTTGAGGTCAGACATACCAAGGGTAAGGAAAATAAAGTAGCAGATGCGTTAAGCAGAAGAGTCCATGGATTATTTGAAATAAATATCAGCAAGGAAGAAAGTGACCTGGAACAAAGGATAAGGACGACAGGTATTAACGACAAAAATTACACTAAAATGATGGCAGAATTACAGGACAGTACCGCAAACCCAGGTAAATCAGATCTAAGCATCGACAAGAAAGGACTATTACGATTTAAAAATAGACTTTACATACCAAATTCAGTAGAGTTAAAATTGACAATCTTGGACGAAGTGCATAAGAAACCGTATTCCGGCCACCCGGGTTACCAGAAAACGATAACAACACTTAGGAAACTATTTTATTGGCCTAATATGAAGGGAGAAACAACATAATACTTGGCTAGATTCCAATATTGTCAGCAAGTTAAGGCCGAGCACTAGCATCCAACCGGCCTATTACAGCCATTACCAGTACCAGAATGGAAATGGGAGACCATATTGCTAGACTTTATAACAGGTTTGCCTAAAACTCAGAAACATAATGATTCTATTATGGTTGTAATTGATAAACTCAGTAAGTATGCACATTTTATTCCTGTAAAGTCTACTTTTAAAGCTATAAACATTGTTGAAATATTCATGAAAGAAATTTTTAGGCTGCATGGTATTCCTAAAATGGTGATTTCAGATAGAGATGTAAAAATCACATCCGCTTTTTGGAAGGAATTGTTTGCAGGGATAAATACTAATTTGAATTTTAGTACGAGTTATCATCCAAAAACGGATGGACGGACCGAAAGGACAAATCAAATCATAGAGGATATGCTCTGCGTGTATGTAAGAACAAATCCGAACAAGTGGGAAGACTACCTACACTTGGTAGAATTTGCATAAAACAATGGGTACCAAACTTCGGCTAAGTTGAGCCGTTTCAAAATACTGTACGGTAGAAAGTGTACAACTCCAATTAGCTGGGATAACCTGGCTGACAGACTCATGGTTGGGCCAGAGATGCTCCAAGAAATGGAGAACATGGTAAGGAAGGTACAACGGAACTTGAAAGAAGCACAAGACAGACAGAAGAGCTATGCAGATCAGAAAAGAAGACACGTGGAATTCCAAGTGGGAGACCATGTTTACTTGAAGTTCAAAGCCCGGAAAATCTTGTTGAAGTTAGGAAACTATGCCAAACTGGCACCCAGGTTTTGTGGGCCCTTCGAGATGCTGGCTCGAATTGGACCCATAGCATATCAGCTTGCACTTCCATCTTATCTAAGAATTCATAATGTATTTCATGTTTCCTTGTTGAAAAAGTATATTCATGACCCTACTCATATGATTGATTGGAACTTGGTGCAAGTGGAACCCGAAGGCAAGTTCCAGGTGGAACCCCTATGCATTCTAGACTGAAGAGAAATAACACTACGGAACAGAGTCGTCACTCAGGTAAAGGTGCAATGGAAGCACTTTAGTGCTGAGGAGGCCACTTGGGAATTGGAGGGAGATTTGCGGAAATATCATCCAATCCTATTCCAGGAAAGTAATGAACACTGAGGATAGTGTTTTACTAAAGGGGGAAAGGATGTGACATCCCCAAAAATTAAATGTTTTTATTTTTTAAATAGGCTGGAAATTTATTTCCCTTTTTGGCAAATTTGAATCTGGAAACTTTTTGCCATTTATGGAAATTTCGAATTTCAAATTTAATAATTGTATTTAATTATTGTGACTGTTAGGTAGATATCTATTTGGACTCAACCAACTATTTGACTATGACACTTGTATCACAACAGAATATTTATATTAATTGCAGGAGGACAAATGGAACATCCATGTTAAAATCAACTGACCATGACTCCATGAGTGGGGAACATGTTGAAACTACCTCTAGGCTGATTATGAGAAGTGGAAAATCAGAGATTTGGTCACTGGCAGCCCCTGAAAATCAGGGATTAAGAAAGCTGTGAAAATCCCCAAAGGAGGGAAAAGACTTGGGCAAAAAATTTGATAAATAGCATATGCGAGGAGGCAGGATGCTACCAAGTATGTTGGGAAGGATTTTTGGAGCTCTCTTGTTGTGATAAACACTGCAGATCGAGTGTGAGGCAAGAGAATTATGCTGGAAACAAAATCGCCATGATGTTATGAGCACTATTGAATAATTATGAGACAAGGGGGATAGCTGTTGAAAAATTTGGAATATTGCCGAGGAGTCTCCAAGTTCGCCCTCATGGATTCATGGTCAGGCTAGGGGGTGAATCGGGCAAGTAGTTGTGGCTGCCCTATTATATGGTTGGGAGGAATGTGGTTGTTCCCTTTGTCTTCCCGCGGATTCGATTCAGATATGTTGTTCTACCCCTCTCCATTTTGGCTATGTTTTGATTGATGGCAAGTATCTATTGTGTGATTATATCTAATTGCATTAATGTAAATATTTCCCTCTCTGTTCTTGGGTGTGTTGTGTGTATTTGAGATTTCACATCAAATTGTTCTCTAATATAAAGTAACTCTGTCAATGGATGAAATTTATCTTGGTATTAAATGTACAATCACAGTCTAAATTCTGGAGTGGTCCCTCCCTAAATTTGGAAGTGCTAGGAAAATTTATTTTGATAGGAGTTGAGTTAAGAAAATGCCGGTCCATCTATGGGTTAGGTTCAATCCGAAGTCAAGACATTAGACGTACAAAAATTCGGAAGGTTAAAGAATTCTAGAAACCACGGAAAACCAAAACTCAGATCCCTTGGATCATTATTTATAATTTCCAAATTTTGATGGAGTGATATTTGTATGCATGTATTTACATAGATGCGCAGATCTAGTACTATTGACATTTTTTTTTTACTTGTCTAAAGGGGCCCTGAGTGAACTTAATAGAAATTACCTTTTCAGAACCTGTTACCCTATTGTGCCCCTTTTTATAGATTGTATGCGTATAAAAGTTAGAAGTTATATTTTTGTTTGGAATCTTGATAAGTAAATGGATGCTAGAATCCTTCTACACCTACTGTCTCACAGAACGAAGGTAATAATACCTCTACAAGGAAAAAATCTTAGAATTATTAAAAATAGTGTGAATTTCGGCATTTGGGACTTGCTAGTTACATTGGTATGAAGTTCCCTTGTTGTTTGAAACCCCAAAACCCTGAAACCCGAAATCCTGAAATGTTAGTTCCATGTTATTTCTTTTCGCAATATGGAAGTTGTTGTATGTTGACCCTTGAAACCCCGAAATCCCGAAATGCGGGACCCACCTTTCTTTTTCGGCATTAGGGATTTTCTAGTTACATTGGTATGAATTCCCTTGCTGTTTGAAACCTTGAAACCCCAAACCCCAAAATCCTGAAGTGTTGACTCTACACATTTCACCTTTCAGAATTCGGGCATTGTTGTGTGCTGTGGTTTGACATTTGAAACCCCGAAACCCCGAATCCTGAAATCCCAAAATATTATTTCCACATTCTCTTCTTTTCGCATTTTCGCAATTTCGGGGATTGTTGTGTGTTGTCATTTGACATTGGGAACCCCGAAACCCCAAAATCCCGAAGTCTTGGTTTCATGCCCTTTCACTTATCGCAATTTTAGGGATTGTTGTGTGCTGTCGTTTGACATTTGAAACCCCAAAACCCCGAACCTCGAAATACCGAAATGTTATTTCCACGTTCTTTTCTTTTCGCATTTTCGGGAATTGTTATTGGTTGTTGTTTTGACTTTTGAAGTCATGGGATTCTGAACCCCAAAATCCCGAAATGATAGTTCAACGTTCTTACCTTTCACATTTTCGAAAGTTGTTGTATGTTAGATGTTGAATTTTGAAACCCCGAAGCCCGAAATCCCGAAGTGGTGGTCCCACATCCTTTCACCTTTCAGAATTCGAGAGTTGTTGTGTATTTTGTTTGGTATTTGAAACCCGAAAACCCGAATCCCAATATCCCAAAATGTTAGTTCCCTCATCCTTTTCACAATTTTGGGAATTTGTTTGTGCTCGATCGCATTTCAGAAGTTTTGTTTATGTCGATGTTTGGATACCGGAACTCGCGAAGTTCTGAACCCCGAAATCCCAAAGTGCAGGACCCACCTTACTTTGTCACATTTCAGAGGTTTGTATAAGTGGTTGTTTGGGAATTTTTATTCACGGAAACCCGAACTCTGAAGTCCCGAAGTACTGATCACCTTTTTCATTTTTGGGAAATGTGGTGTGTTGATTTCTGGCTCTTGTACTCACGAAACCCCAAATCTCGAAACTCCGAAATGTTGGCCATATTCATTCCGTATTTCGGATTTCGACAAACAACAAAATCCTCTATTTCGTGCAGTACTTGTGATCACCGAAACCTGATTGACCTCTGTTCCTTCACCAAGCTGTAGAAACCTAGAAGAAACTTATGGTTATGGGAACAACTCGATTAATGTAATAAAGGGACAGGTAAAAGAAAATTAGAGAATATTCATCCTGGATAGAGGTATGGAAGTAATAGACATGTTCACAAGATGCTTGTATAGCTAAGTCGATGCTGGTGTTATAGGCATCATCAAATAAGAATATATTGGTAATTTTTTGACAAGATTTTAAACAACATTGAAGGGAGGAGTATACACCTATTGTATCGTCGGGTAGGAAGTTTTAAGTTGCATAGTAAAGTCAATCAAATACAATAAGGTCTCTAACAAAGTTTCAGACTCAAGCTTTATAACAGAAGACTTAATTTCTTGAATCTCGAAACTATGCAAGGACAATTGTACAAAAAAAAATAAAAAAATTATGATGATTTTTGAGGTACATTACATATGGTATCAGAGAAAAAGTTACAACACTGGGACTGAATAGGGCCGCATTAATCGCTTAGTATATAATATGATTTAAGAAAAAAAATAATAAATTTTGTGGATTACAAACAAAAATCTTTTGTGTTTTGTGTTGAATAATGGCATCCCAAGAAGGTGCAGAAATCAGGGTGGAAGAGAATCCACAACAAGGATCACCTGGAGATCCAAGATAGAACAGTGATGGAAGTTCACCCACGGAGGTGTTGGAAACAATGAGAAACCTTATTGTTGATCTACAGGTTTTCAAGGCCAACAATGAAAAATTGAAGAAGGCACAACAGGAACAACAAGAGATAAATGAAGTTCTGTTGCATAGTATAGTAACCAAGAAAATACCAAAGATGATAACCCTGAGGAAGAGGTCAGCAAAAAGGCCTCCTAGAATTCTGGTACGAAAAAAAAAAGGAGACAGTTCGTCTGAAGGGACACCTTCAGCTGAAGATAAAACCATACCAGACAAAAAAATAAAACAAACAGACCACCTTGAAGGAGAATTTAAAAATATTAAACCAGCTACTTTTGATGGAGAGTCCAGGATAGGAGAAGAATTCGAGGCATGGTTGTTGGACATCAAAAAATACTTCCAAATCTACAACTATTCCAACAACATGAAGGTCAGAATGGCCATCTACAATCTGAAGGGGAAGGCCAACATTTGGTGGCAGTAACTGAAATTTGCCAAGGACCTAAAGGAGAAATAGTTGGAATGGTCCGATTTCAAGAAGTATTTTAAGAAACAATACCTTTCTGAAAGCTATTATGAAAGGAAGAAGAAAGAATTTTATGAATTACGACTCATAAAAATGACAATGGATGACCTTATAAATAAATTTTTGGAACTACTAAGGTTCTTACCATACATCCAGGAGGATAAGGTAAAAATCCAATGATTCTTAAGCTGTTTACCACAGTCCTACAGGGACAGAATTGAATTTGACAACACCAAATCCTTGAGTGAGGCATTCCAGAAGGCATGGATGTGCTATGACCAGTAAAAACAACATGTAGATTTTCCCAAGACTTTGAAGGATAAGAAACAAGACAAAATGCACCAATGGAAGAAGGGATGCCAACTAGCTCCTTATCAGAATGCAGCAGAAAGTTTCCCAAGGAAGGATTTTAACTCCAATCATCCGAATACGCAAGGTAGTGGTAAACTGGTAAACCTGGGAATGAAGAAGTTTGGGGACAACTCCTGTGAGCCATTAAAATGTTGGGAGTGTGGAGAGCCTCACCTAAGGAGGAACTGTCCACATCTAATTGCATCAAACAGAACTGTTGTCCACAATTTGCAGGAAGCCTCGATAGTGGGAGACATGGGCAGAAGTCTGTATCGGATAAATGCAGCCATAGATGGTCAACAAGCTGAACACCAGTCCTCGGTGGTAGAAATTGAAGGTAAAATCCATGACACTCGAATTTCTGTTGTAATTGACCCTGGAGCTACATTAAGTTATATTACTCCCGATGTATTAGAGTTGAATAAACTTAAGAAACAAAAGCATGAAAAGTCTTGGCTGGTACAACTAGCAACATGTGCTAAGAGAAGAGTAGTTAACTTTATTTCTGATTTTGAGTTCAGTATAGATGGTCAAAATATAAGGACCAATCTGAACATCCTACCACTAGGATCTTATGATATGATTATCAGGATGGATTGGTTGGAACAACACAAAGCAGTACTAGACTGTTATACAAAGACACTTAGCTATAAGGATAATTTTTGCACTATTAGGACAACCCAAGGCATACCAAAACCTGTGTCAGTCAGACAAGTTTCAATGATGTAACTCAAGAAATGTATTAGAAATGGATGTCAAGTCTATGCCATCCAAGTGCCAAATCTACTAGAAAAAGAAGAAAAGCCCAAGTTAGAAGACTTTGCTGTCCTACGTGAATTTAGAGACATGTTTGTTGACAAGATACCAGAACTACCTCCTAGAAGAGAAATAGATTTCTCCATAGACCTACTACCCGGATCATCCCCTATCTCAAAATCTCCCTACCGAATGAGTCTACCAAAACTGATGGAATTAAAAATACAATTACAAGAATTGTTGGACAAAGAGTATATCAGACCGAGTGTCTCTCCATGGGGAGCACAAATTCTGTTTGTGAAAAAGAAAGATGGTACTCTAAGACTACGTATTGATTATAGGCAACTGAACAAAGTGACCATTAAGAACAAATATCCCTTACCAAGGATAAATAATTTGTTCGATCAAGTTGGTGGGGCCAAGATATTCTCAAAATTGGATTTACGATCCAGTTATCATCAAGTTAGGATAAAAGACGAGGACATAAGAAAAACAGATTTTCGGACAAGATATGGACACAACGAATTTGTAGTCATACCATTCAGACTCACTAATGCACCAGCCACATTTATGTGCTTGATGAACAACATTTTCATCCAGTACTTAGACAAGTTTGTGGTAGTATTTATCGATGATATTCTGGTCTATTCAAAAATAGAAGAGGAACATGATGAACACTTAAGAATAGTTATACAAACGTTGAGGAAACAAAAACTGTACGCCAAATTTGACAAGTGTGACTTCTATAAAAAATAAATACAATATCTAGGACATGTAATTTCAGCAGAAGGCATTGTCATGGACCCGGAAAAGACAAAGGCCATTATGGAATGGCCGGTGCCTAAGGATGTAGCAGATATATGATCGTTCATGGGGATCACCGGATATTACCATCAGTTTGTAGAAGGGTTTTCCAAGATAGCCCACCCTATCACATCATTACAAAAGAAAGGAACCAAGTTTAACTGGTCAGAGAAGTGTCAAGACAGTTTTAGAAAGTTAAAAGAACTATTGACATCAATGCCCATTTTAAAGGTAGCAGACCCAGATAAAGACTTCACAGTATGCATTGATGCAAGTAAAGAGGGACTAGGTGTTGTTCTAACCCAGGAAGGGCACGTGATTTGTTATGGGTCCTGAAAATTAAAGGAACACGAGTGAAATTATGTCACTCATGAATTAGAACTGGCAGCAGTAATACATGCCTTAAAAATGTGGCGACACTATATAATGGGTAGAAATTTTTTACTATTGACGGAAAATAGCAGAGTGAAATATCTGTTTAACCAACCAGACCTTAATGCAAGACAAGCAAGGTGGCTAGCCTTCTTGAGCGAATTAGACTTTGAGGTCAGACATATCAAGGGTAAGGAAAATAAAGTAGCAGACGCGTTAAGCAGAAGAGTCCATGGGTTATTTGAAATAAATATCAGCAGAGTAGAAAGTGACCTGGAACAAAGGATAAGGATGACAGGTATTAACAAAGGAAATTACACTAAAATGATGGCAAAATTACAGGACAGTACCACAAACCCAGGTAAATCAGATCTAAGTATCGACAAGAAAGGAATATTATGATTTAAAAATAGACTTTACATACCAGATTCAACAGAGTTAAAATTGACAATCTTGGACGAAGTGCATAATAAACCGTATTCCGACCACCCAGGTTACCAGAAAATGATAACAACACTTAGGAAACTATTTTATTGGCCTAATATGAAGGGAGAAATAGCAGAATACTTGGCTAGATGGCAAGATTGTCAGCAATTTAAGGCCAAGCACCAGCATCCAACTGGCCTATTACAGCCATTACCAGTACCAGAATGGAAATGGGAGACCATTTTGCTAGACTTTATAACAAGTTTGCCTAAAACTCAGAAACATAATGATTCTATTATGGTTGTAATCGATAAACTCAGTAAGTCTGCACATTTTATTCCTGTAAAGTCTACTTTTAAAGCTATAAAAATTGCTGAAATATTCGTGAAATAAATTTTTAGGCTGCATGGTATTCCTAAAATGGTGATTTCAGATAGAGACGTAAAATTAACATCCGCTTTTTGGAAGGAATTGTTTGCAGGGCTAAATACTAATTTGAATTTTAGTACGAGTTATCATCCACAAACAGATGGACAGATCGAAAGGAAAAATCAAATCATTGATGATATGCTCTGCATGTATGTAAGAACAAAGCTGAACAAGTGGGAAGACTACCTACACTTGGTAGAATTTGCATATAACAATGGGTACCAAACTTCGACTAAGTTGAGCCCTTTCAAAATATTGTACGGTAGAAAGTGTACAACTCCAATTAGGTGGGATAACCCAGCTGACAGACTCATGGTTGGGCCAGTGATGCTCCAAGAAATGGAGAACATGGTAAGGAAGGTACAACGGAACTTGAAAGAAGCACAGGACAAACATAAGAGCTATGCAAATCAGAAAAGAAGACACGTGGAATTCCAAGTGGGAGACCATGTTTAATTGAAGGTCAAAGCCCAGAAAAGCTCATTGAAGTTAGGAAACTGTGACAAGCTGGCACCCAGGTTTTGTGGGCCCTTCGAGATACTGGCTCGAATTGGACCTGTAGCATATCATCTTGCACTTCCAGCTAATCTAAGAATTCATAATGTATTTCATGTTTCCTTGTTGAAAATGTATATTCATGACCCTACTCATATGATTGATTGAAACTTGGTGTGGGTGGAACCCAAAGGGGAGTTCCAGGTGGAACCCCTGTGCATTCTAGACTGGAGAGAAATAGCACTTCGGAACAAAGTCGTTGCTCAGGTAAAGGTGCAATGGAAGCACTTTAGTCCTGAGGAGGCCACTTGGGAATTGGAGGGAGATTTGCAGAAATCTCATCCAATCCTATTCCAGGAAAGGAACAAACACTGAGGACAGTGTTTTACTGAAGGGGGAAAGGATGTGACATCCCCCAAAATTAAATTTTTTTATTTTTGAAATAGGCTGGAAATTTATTTCTGTTTTTGGCAAATTTGAATCTGAATTTTTTTTTCCATTTATGGCAATTTTGAATTTCGAATTTAATAATTGTATTTAATTATTGTGACTGTTAGGAAGAGATCTGTTTGGACTCAACCAACTATTTGACTATGACACTTGTATCACAAGAGAATATTTATATTAATTGTAGGAGGACAAATGGAACACCCATGTTAAAATCAGTTGACCATGACTCCATGAGTGGGGAACATGTTGGAACTACCTCTAGGCTGATTATGAGAAGTGGAAAATCAGAGATTTGGTCACTGGCATCCCCTGAAAATCAGGGATTAAGAAAGCTACGAAAATCCCCAAAGGAGGGAAAAGACTTGGGCAAAAAATTTGATAAATAGCATATGCGAGGAGGCAGGACACTGCCAAGTATGCTGGGAAGGATTTTTGGAGCTCGCATGCTGTGATGAACACTGCGGATCGAGTGTGAGGCAAGAGAAGTATGTTGTAAACAAAATCGCCTTGTTTTTATGAGCATTGTTGAATAAGTGTGAGGCAAGGGGGATAGCTATTGAAAAATATGGAATATTGCCGAGGAGTCTCCAAGTTCGCCCTCATGGATTCATGGTCAGGCTAGGGGGTGAATCGAGCAAGTAGTTGTGGCTTCCCTATTCTACAGTTGGGATGAATGTGGTTGTTCTCTTTGTATTCCCACAGATTGGATTCAGATATGTTGTTCTACCCCTCGACATTTTGGCTATGTTTTGATTGATGGCAAGTATTTGTTGTGTGATTATATCTAATTGCATTAATGTAAATATTTCCCTCTCTGTTCTTGGGTGTGCTGTGTGTATTTGAGATTTTGCATCAAATTGTTCTCTAATATGAAGTAACTCTGTCAATGGATGACATTTATCTTGGTATTAAATGTACAATCACAGTCTAAATTCTGGAGTGGTCCCTCCCTAAATCTGGAAGTGCTAGGAAAATTAATTTTGTAGGAGTTGAGTTAAGAAAATGCCGGTCCATCTACGGGTTAGGTTCAATTTGAAGTCAAGACATTAGACGTACAAAAATTCAGAAGGTTAAAGAATTCTGGAAACCCTGGAAAACCAAAACTCAGATCCCTTGGATCATTAATTATAATTTCCAAATTATGATGGAGTGATATTATGATGCATGTATTTACATAGATGCGCAGATCTAGTACTGTTGACATTTTTTTTTGACTTGTCTAAAGGGGCCCTAAGTGAACTTAATAGAAATTACCTTTTCAGAACCTGTTACCCTATTGTGCCCCTTTTTATAGATTGTATGCATATAAAAGTCAGAAGTTAGATTTTTGTTTGGAATCTTGATAAGTAAACGGATGTTGTAATCCTTCTACACCTACTGTCTCACAGAACGAAGGTAAGAATACCTGTACAAGGCGAAAATCTTAGAATTTTGAAAAATAGTGTGAATTTCGGCTTTCGGGACTTGCTAGTTACATTGGTATGAAGTTCCCTTGCTGTTTGAAGCCCGGAAACCCTGAAACCCAAAATCCTGAAATGTTAGTTCCACGTTCTTTCTTTTCGCAATACATAAGTTGTTGTATGTTGACCCTTGAAACCTCGAAATCCCGAAATGCGGGACCCACCTTTTGTTTTTGGCATTCGGGATTTTCTAGTTACGTTGGTATGAATTCCCTTGTTGTTTGAAACCCTGAAATCCCGAAGTGTTGACTCTACACCTTTCACCTTTTGGAATTCAGGCATTGTTGTGTGTTGTGGTTTGACATTTGAAACCTCGAAACCCCGAATCCCAAAATCCCGAAATATTATTTCCACATTCTTTTCTTTTCTCATTTTCGCAATTTTGGGGATTGTTGTGTGCTGTCATTTGACATGGGGAACCGAAAAATCCTGAAGTCTTGGTTTCACGCCCGTTCACTTATCGCAATTTTGAGGATTGTTGTGTACTGTCATTTGACATTTGAAACCCCGAAACCCCAAACCCCGAAATCCCAAAATGTTATTTCCACGTTCTTTTCTTTTCACATTTTTGGGAATTGTTATTGGTTGTTGTTTTGACTTTTGAAGTCGCAGGATTCCGAACCCCGAAATCCCTAAATGATAGTTCAATGTTCTTACCTTCCGCATTTTCGGAAGTTGTTGTATGTTAGATGTTGAATTTTGAAACCCCGAAACCCTGAAGCCCGAAATCCTGAAGTGGTGGTCCCACATCCTTTCATCTTTCAGAATTCAAGAGTTGTTGTTTATTGTGTTTGGTATTTGAAACCCAAAAACCCAAATCCCGATATCCTGAAATGTTAGTTCCCTGTTCCTTTTCACAATTTCGGGAATTTGTTTGTGCTCGATCGCATTTCAGAAGTTTTGTTTATGTCGATGTTTGGATATCGGAACTCGCGAAGTTACGAACCCTGAAATCCCAAAGTGCGGGACCCACCTTACTTTGTCACATTTCAGAGGTTTGTATAAGTGGTTGTTTGGGCATATGTATTCACAAAAACCCAAACTCCGAAGTCCCGGAGTATTGATCACCTTTCGTAATTTCGGGAAATGTGGTGTGTTGATGTCCATCTCTTGTACTCACGAAACACTGAATCTTGAAACTCCGAAATGCTGGCCATAGTCGTTCCGTATTTCAGATTTCGGTAAACAACCGAATCCTCTGTTTTTTGCGATACTTGTGATCACTGAAACCTAATTGACCTCTGTTCCTTCACCAAGTTGTAGAAACCTAGAAGAAACTTATTGTTATGGGAACAACTCGATTAATGTAATGAAGGGACTGGTAAAAGAACATTAGAAAATCTTCATCCTGGATAGAGGTATGGAAGTAACAGACATGTTCACAAGATGCTTGTATAGCTAAGTCGGTGTTGGTGTTATAGGCATCATCAAATAAGAATATATTGGTAATTTTTTCACAAGACTTTAAACAACATTGAAGGGAGGAGTATACACCTATTGTATCATCGGGTAGGAAGTTTTAAGTTGCATAGTAAATTCAATCAAAGACAATAAGGTCTCTAAAAAACTTCCAGACTCAAGCTTTATAACAGAAGACTTAATTGCTTGAATCTTGAAACTATGCAAGGATAATTGTACAATTTTTTTATTTTTTTTTATGATGATTTTTGAGGTACATTACAATGATTATATGGTTGAACACCGTGTGTATTATTGGTTCATAGAACAGTCTCTTAAGTCTATAAATATTTAAAAAGGGATCTGTGGGTGATTAAATCGGGCCTGATTTTTGTTTGATGACAATTGATTGTTGATTTTTAATCCTGGGTATATTATTGTTTGATTACCAAGGATGAATATTGGATATAGATAATGGGATTCACTCTGCATATTATGATTTTTGTTTTAAAAATAAGAGATCGACATTAGAGCACGCAGTACTGTGGTTCGAATGGTTATGTTGTTATTGTGGAATTAGAAATTTTAGCATAGTCACTATATAGAATACACAGATTGTTATAAATTGAAGATTTCTAGGAAATTGAATTGTTTTATTGAAGACAACAAGCAATCCATATGAAAGTGAGGAACAGTTAAATGTTATTGGTCTTGGAAGTGGATGCTTTTGGGATTGAAATTGAAACAAAGTTATGATTGTTGGTTGATTTAATTTATTTTATCAACAATATCTATTTAATTCCCTCTCATTTTCTCACCTTTTTGCTGATTATAAATCCCCTCATGATCCCAAATTCATTTTGCACGTCCTGTTCACTAAAATTAAATTAAAAATATGTATGATAGTGATAAAAAATGACACAGAGATAGATGGCAGCTGATATATTTTGATATTGTTTGCACAACCAATTTTTTAATGAATTGTCGAGCAGTAATCATGTTCTTACTCCTTGTCTTGATATTACTTTCTCTCTCATTACAATCCCCCCAGATATCCCATGAACCCTATTTCACCTCCTGCTCATTTGAAAATTAATAAATAAATTTTATGGATTGGATTGCATGGGTCTTATGTTAATTTCTGAGCCAAAATTTGTTTCATATTAAGAGAATGTCATGTATGGTATGTTAAGAGCTAGTTACTAGTAATTGTTGCATACAAGATGAGCTTCTTCAGCAGAGGAAGCCATGGTTGAAAAAATAGTGGTAGAGGAAACTGGAATAGAGGGCCTAGAAGGCCCATATTCTCAATACATTTCGATGTTGATCCTCGAAAGTTGAACTAGATTTTTCAAGATGGGTTTTTCAATTGGATTGGGCAAGGGATAGTCTAGCCTATACCATAGAGGCCTCCCTTCCAGCCCCAAAATGTTCCTAGTATCCCTATGCCTCCCCATATATATTTCCAACCTGAAGTTCCTGAGAATGATGGGTGGAAGGATATTATTCACCCAACAGTCTCCCACCATCATGGCTAGCCAAAAGTTTCATTACCTCCTCCTCCTCCACCTGTAAACCTATATGTTCAAATTTACCTTGCACACTCACTTGTACAGTCCTCCCATGCAAGAAAACGACTCAAGATCAAAGCTCATCATGTGCATGACAAAGGTAAAGTTGTTGTTTCTCCCTCCTCTCCTTCAAGTGACTCATCCAAGTCAGTGTCTTCTCGTATGCACTTGAGGGACAATTGCTCCCATGTCCTTAGTGAGATCAAGCCTCAATGTCCCACCCAACCTAAGGCTATTTCTGGGAAGTCCAAAGGGGACAACAGTGACAAAGGAAAAATTTCCTCTCAAAGTGGAAAATATGGATTTTGATTATGTGTTTATAATTGATTTATTGAGGAGAGTGGCTTGCAAAATGTTTTGGACAACAAACTATTTTTTGGGATATTGCGGATATTTACATATTTTGGATATAATTTGAAATATTTTTTATATTCAAATTTCAAATTTGTGGAAATAATTATGGGATCCATAAGGAGGCATGTGTTAATTGGTTGTCTAATTATGTTTATTTTTGTTAAGAAATAAAATGGAGTCACAAGGGGTATCACCTACTTAGTTATTATTTAATAAAAGACCCTTAATTATTATTATTATTATTATTATTATTACTTCCCCTAAAATAAAGATTAGTTAAGATTTAGTTAACTTAACTAAATGAGGTAGTTGAACTAATTCAACTAATTTGGAATGCGTAAAAGCCAAATGAGAAGGAATACTAAGAGGAGAATAGAAGCAAAAAACATACTAAGGTTTTCTCTTGAGTTTTATTGAGATTGTTCAGTTTTAATTCATTCTTCAATTCATTAAAGGCCTAATTCTCTTTTTGACAGCAGGGTCCTATTGTAGACAACAAGGTTCAAAGATGAACCATATCATTTAGATGCATGTTTCAGAGGTGTTGATCTATCTTTGATAGTCTATGTAGACTTGTTTGTTTATGAATTGAGTTTCATGATTGATAAAGGATATTGTATAGATGTGGCAAGTTGATCCATATTTTTAAAGTTCCATTTTCACTTCTTATCAGAGTCCTTTTGTATGGTTTTCATCAAGGATTTCTAAGTTTCACCTTGGTCCATGGCCCCACAGGGATTTTTGTAAGAGAAATATACTTTTGATTTCTTGGAATGAAATAAAGCGATTTCTATTCTGTCTCATTTGTGTTTATTTGTGACTTGGAATTTTTTCTTTTGATCTCCACATTTACTTTATGCAATCTGTTATATTAAGAAAATTACATAAAAATGTTATATTTTGCAATAATCTTTTTATTTAAAAACATCAACCTAATCCCTTGTAATTAATACTTGTGGACTGGGAAATACATTTTGAGGCTATAAACATAGGGTAATATTCCTGACTATCTTGCCTTAGCCAAGCAAGATTCAAAAATTCTTGAGTAATATAAATTCATATCTTTTCCTCAACATTTATTTGGCGACCATACTAGGGAGATTTTCCATATCTCTCTGGTTGATTGTATGCTTGATTATCATTGAATACATTTATATTTATGCTTTTGATCCTTTGATTGTTTCTTTTCTTCATGACCGTACATGTTGCAAGGCATCCCAATAATGAGCAAGGTCTTAAAGATCAGACCATCATTTCATTAACCTTGTTTAATACCATCTTAGAGACTACTAATACTTGGGTTGAGCTTGAAATATCACGTGCAGTGATTGAACAAGAAATAAGTGTCCGAGAACATTAGGAAGCTAGGCAAAGACAACCTAGGAATCATCCATAGTTTTTCTTCTTCCTACAATTTTGATCTTATTTTCATGTCCTTAAACCCTTGCATATTTAGGAGAAGAAGAGGTTTATCACTTTAGATCAACCCTATTGCTGAAATAGGAAGAAGAAAAATTGTTTTGTCAGTCCAACAAAGTACTCTAAGGAGAACTTTGTCTGATTCATCCAATTCGCCTCTCTCTCCCCTACCTATCATTCACAAGATGGAATCTAGTGGTGGATTTGTTGGCACTGGGGGGGCTTATTTATCTCAGAATTCATCCTCTTCAGTGATTGGTAGCTTGTATAGTAATCAAGTCCCTCTCCAATATACCACAAACCCCACCAAAGTCATAAAAAAATATGGGTTTTTTCAGTTTGAAGAATATTTTACAACTACTTCGTGGCATGTTTCCTCCCCTCTTAACCTAGCACCTGCTACTCATCCACTTCCTAAATTCAAAGAGAATATCTCTAGGTTTTTAAGGAATAACATGGTCACTACGAGTGAACACTTGGTGGAATTTTCTAATGCCTGTCATAACATAGGAGCCAATGACAACGACACTTGTATGCGCTTATTTGTTAATTCCCTTGAAGGGAAGGCAACGACCAAGTTATTTGACCTTATTTCCACTTGGGAGGAGTTACTCTATTGGTTCAAGTCTACCTATGGGAATTCTAAAAGCCCAGCCGAGAAGTTACGGGAGTACATTTCTTATCAAGAAGGTGAAACTATTAAGTCTTTCAACTTGCATTTCACCAAATTATATAACCAAATTCCTGAAATATTTTTCCCTCAGAACCAAGCCGCTTTCATGCATTATTATAATTCTCTACCTTCCCCTTACCATAATAGGATTGAGGAAAGATCCATTTATAACATTTGTTCCTCTTGCATACTTGTTTAGAGTATGAAGAACAACTTGAAAGAATAGTTCTTCCTAAGGGAGACTCAGTTAAATAGATGGACATGTCTTCCTTCTTATACCTTGTACAAGACATGAATAATCGAATGATGGTGTATGAGCGAAAAGGAAATGTCCCCTCACTTACCCCTGGGGCCTCATCTTCTTCTTCACCACCCTTTAAGAATCCTAATGAAAATAACTTTCAAACTAAAGCCATCATGCCTCGTAGTTGGTGTAAATCTTGTGAAGAACACCATGAGGAAAGTATGTGTGAGGTAAAGAAGAGTGACAGGGATAAAATATTTCGTAAAAGGTCTAAAAATACTATTGTTTTTCTAGATTTTGCAAAGCCAGAGGATGCTATGATCATAAATACTAGGAATAAATCTGAAAGGTAAATATGATCCTCCTCACACTTCTTCTAACCCAATCTCATCTTCTCCAGCTACTATTGTTTAGGTTTCTAAGGATTTATTGACGGGAAAATTTGACAAGCCATCAACTGGAAGAATAGGTCTGGTTTGGGGTTGTCTAAATAAACCAAGCCATTTGGTGTAACCTATTCTGACGAGTTCAATGGCTCCATTAGCCAATCTAGGGTCCTAAAATAAAGAAAATAAATAAGCTAACTAATGCTAAGACTATAATAATATATATACTTTAATCTAATTATTTACAAATACATTCAACAGAAAGATAAATATGAACATGCCATTATGTACATAGTAATTACAAATTGCAAGTTTTTTTAGTAGATGCCTTGCAAAATCAATGTTTGGTAACTGTTTGCAAAAGTAGATAAAGTAAGCACATTTTTATATTTTATGTTTTCTAATCATAAATATAAGAACTTAATTAAAATATGTTATACAACAAGGATAGAGTGATGGTCAAAGCCAGTCTAAAACTTTCTTGTTTCAGTGGTAAACAAACTAATAACAGAAATTAAATGAAAAATAAATCTAACATGAAATTAGTTTTATAACATGTTTGTGCGTCTGTGCGATCCATAACTCCAGTTGTCATGACTATAAGAAAAATCTATGACAGATTTGTATAGGTACCTCCCGAACAAACTCCAGGATTTTATTGGCAGCCAGAATATGCGAAAAAAATAATAGACATGTATACACAATGATATTATAATTATGAATGATTATAGTAACATAAATATTAATGTAAAACATTCATTTTATAAATCAACTAAACCTCATGCGTAAATCATGATATCAAAATTGATATCACGATCATAGTGATAATTTGTGAGACAACAAATTATGAACAACATTTAAAACATGAATAAAATGGAACATCATATGTCATTGAGACTAAATCTATACAACACATTACTATTCCAAAATAAGAGAGGCAAAACATAAATGAGACAACATTCACATTGGTCTAAAGCCGAAATGCTATAAGTTGTTCCATTATGTTCTGAAGATCATTTGTCCATAATTTGTTCTAGGCAAAGATGTATTTTACTTACAAAATGAATAGTATTTAAAGTGATTTGAAATCACATCCTCCTATCTCATAGGATAGGATAGGATTTCATAAAATCAAAATATTACAAAAATAGTGGGCTAACAACCAATCATAACAGAGTTGATTGTATTTGAAAATTAATAAAAGTTTTTGCAAAACAAACAGAAAAGGCACTACTAATCATTCAAATGCATAATCAAACATGTTTCCCCTATATGTTCAGCAACAAGATCTACTATTTCCTGAAAAATGAAACAATAATAAGTTAGAAAATTACTCATAACTAATTTATAAATTTATTTTATTTAAAAGAGACTTGGCTACATAATCAAAAGATTTTGTAGCCAGTATTATCTTAGCAAACAAAATAAAATTCCAAAATGAATCAATTCAAAATAGATAATAGGGATATAGTAAGAGAAAAACTATTTTACCATTTCAAAAATTGACTAAAGATGGGTCGAGTAGTTCAGAATTAATTATCGCTTTGACACTGGTTGAGTTTTTTATCACTATGTTCCCTGACCTCTTAATTCATTTATCCCCTTTCTCTGCATGTGTCTTGAGGTCGGGATTTTATCTTCTCAATGATTCATTCTGAGCGGTAGCGTTTTGATTCGGGCTTGAAGAAGGAGAATATTGGTGTAATACCGCTCGATCCAAATGAAAAAATCATCACATTGTACAAGAGAAATGGTAGGTCTATGGAGAGAATGGTCAAACATGGGTGTATCCACTTTATCTGTTATCTTCTTTTGATCAGGCCTGATACCAGGGAACCCGTCCTTACCCTTGAGGCACGCTGGCAGATTCGTCACAAAGTCGTAGGGTTTAGTAGAAGCAATGTTTTTCATCCTGTAACCATGCAAATATGGGTCTTCATGAATGAGCAACTCTTTGATATAAGAGTCCAAATACTCATTGATATCGATGGGGATGATCAAGCTCAGACGAGTGTTGGATCAATTCCTAAGCCTTCTCGAAATTTGGCGACCTGCCCTTTTGTTTTTGAACCCTATATCTATGCATTCCTTTGTTTTCTCTTCGTGAGGTCTTTCAACATCTGGGTTAATACTAACAATTGGTCTAGCTTCAATTTTAGGAGCACATGGATTAATAACATTCAACTTAGCATTCCCTTACTCAGAAAATCCTATAGGTGAAGACTTGCTCAATATCCCGGTGTCTAGAGGGTTTCTCTTGGTAGAGTCTGGCGTATCAATTGAAAAAATAGACTGGTTTTTAATTAGTGGCTCATATAGCCTAGGGTTTACTACAAGAACGGTCATGTTAAAACCATTCCTTACCAAAAAATTATCCCAACAATCACCCATAGTTTACAAGTGATGAATCAAAAGGATATTAATCAATCCATGATGGAAAAGACTTGAATCGACACTCTGTCTCTTATAGATTTTGGACATTTTATAGAGAATTCTCAACAGATAAAATGGAATTCTTAATTCAAAACCAATGAAATGAATAAGTAGGCAAATATGGTAGAGGAATATTAATCTGTATCAACCTTCACAGGTCACGAATTGTTTGAGGATCATCAATAGGCTATGTCACCTAGGTTTAACCAGGGAGATGGGGATACCTTTTTCGCAGCAGTTGATCCTTTGGGACATCAAAAAATGCTCTATGGAACTCATTCAATTCGTGATTTTTTGAACCACTTATATCATGTCGATGGAAGCCCTATTGCTTCACTTACAAACCCCTCAGTTAGCTCTAAATGTGTGTCCCCAATTTTCTCTCTACAACCATCGAAGGTTTACGTTAAAGCCTACACCACCTGAAGGTTATAGCTTTCAAATATTTTCAGGAAGACATCACAGCCTTGGATTTTTAAGTCTTCAATTGTATCTTCATGAGAGAGTAATGCCTGGAATCCAGTCGACTCCAAGAAAATGATAGGAGCCATGACAAACAAGACTAGAATGTAACAGGAATAACTCAAAACATTTTTAGGTTTAAATGGTAGGAGAGATAGGAAAACATTCGGATGGATAGTGGAGAAATGGCCATAGCCAATCCTATGTATTATCATAGAAAATACAGTGAGAATGAGCGTGGAGGTTTTGATCGTAAATCTTTACCATTCCTGGTAATGAGAGCCTAACATACAAAGTTCAAACCCTATGCATGTAATGAATGGCTCATTAATACATTGTGCCAGTAGGGTGAGGTAAGGACATGAGTACAACAAGTGTGCATTGATTGTCATGATTACTAATACGACCATCGAATTGGCAAGGGGTTTAAAATATATCAAAACAAAACTCTTCATAAATTGAATACAAACCATCGAACCATACAATAACTATATTAAAAAAAATCCAAAATATCGAAAATAGGTCATTCCAACATTGGGTTTGGATTTGATACAAGCATGATGACCTTTAAAAGAATTCCTTCTAAATAAAATATAACACCAATCTAGGTTTTCATGTTTTATTCATGGTTTCAGTCATGAATCAAACATAAAACAAAACGAAAACGCAATAATAAATAATTAATGAAAATATTTTATAATCTAGTAATCATCTCAAAATGATAATGTTCACAAGATCGAGGTGAAGGCAGCTACAGAAAATGAAATTTCTTGTTTAAATAGAAAAAGTATGTAGGTATGCCAACAATGGTGACGTACTGGGTGAAGCAGTTATCTCTACATCACCAGAAAATTCATGTTAGGATAGATCAAAATGATGAAAAAATAAGGAACAATCGATAACAAGTCAAGCATTCTGATAAAAACTCAAAAACATAGTCCAGTATTCTAATTTACCCACTGCGAACAGAACTGTTCAATATCTGGACGGGTTTACAAACACTTCCCACACCTTGCAACACTTTCAACTCTCTAGAATTTGTTTACAAATTTACAGAAACTTTATGGTATTTCAAGGGAGCGGGGTGATGCTGAAAATATCAAAGTTTGAAAAAAAAACTTGATCTTTTACAACTTATTTTCTCGTTTGACGACCTTCATCATGATCTGAACACTTAGATTTCTGTTAAGAAATCATCTCAAGGATAGGAAGGAATAATTGATTTGTTTTCCTTAAAACAGGGACAACATTAAGAGTTTAATGATAATCGTGTCTTCTCATAATTTGAAAAAGAAACCAAGAACACAATTTTGAATAGAAATTTACTTCTGCTAATTTGAGTTTTAGCATTTACAGCACTGATGCTTTGAAGAGTTGTCAACTTCTTCTCATGGAAAAAAATTATGATTTTCCTTCCATAAATGAAATGGTGACTCATACATAATTATTCAGAAAACAAGTCAAAATAGTCAAACAAAATGAAAAGAACCAAAATAAAAACAGAAAAAGAAAAAAAATCATAAATATTTACAAAAAGATAGAACAAAAATCATCAGGTGAAATATTACTTGAGAGCCTAAATGAAAATAGAAAAATCCTCATTAATATGAGTGCATTCCTACTCATGGCACCTTGGGTCAGGGTTGAATTTACAACTCAGATTTGCTTATCTCTTTTCTTTTCATTTAAATTTTTTCATGATGATACTACGCTTTTGAAAAGAAATATTCAACGAAAAGAAGAGAGAAAAGGATTAAAGTGGACTTCCCTGACAACAATCATATTATGGCTCCCTTGGTGTGCCCACTCGTGTTCATAACTGCATTATTACAAAGAGAAATAGTGATAAATAAAGCTAAAATAAAACCTACTCCTAAACCTACCCTAACTACTAAACAAATCAAAATATTACTTGAAGTCATGCTTCCATTGTAGCCATTGGAGTAACTCCAATCCTACAATGGAAACAAAATCAAATATTACTAATAAGAATGGTAGTATATCGAAAAATGACAAAAATATATCATACTTACCTTTATCATCATCATTTAAAAACAAAGCAAGCATGATATTACCATTCCCTTGAACATTATTTTTGTATGAATCCTCCAGCCATTCTACAATTTTGTCATTATATGGGTCACAAAAATATGAAAAAATGAGATTGTGAAGCTTGTGAGAGTTATGGGGATCTGACATAACCATCGGCCTAGACCGAAGTGCCCCATCCTATCGACAATTTTCCTTTCGTTCCATATTTTCTCCATTTGAAGGATATAAAATGAGTGTGTCAAATTTACCTCCTTGATCTCTAAATAAAGTGAAGATAATCTTACCATTTCCTAGAAACTTTTCGAGATATGAATACTCCAACCAATCTGCAATCCTGTCATAATGCATGCAATTAATAACATGGGATTGTTTGAAATAATTCACATACGACAAATATTCCTGATGAGAATAAAGTATTAGACTATAAAGGAAAGAATCTTGTAAAAAGGTTGGATCGAGATGGCGAGAACTTATCATGATTCTCAATCAAAAAAGAAGTGTCTCATTCTCTTGAAACTTCCCATTGAGCTTAGATATTTCAAGATTAACTATTTGAGGTGAACTAAATGGAACAACCAACATTTTTGAATAATCATCATTGGTAATAATATTTGGTCGATTATACTTTTCAACCTCAAATAATTGATCATGGAAAAATTTAGATCCTTTTTTAATCACAAATTGAGATGGATCAATGGAAGATGCAATTTGAGACTCTTTCAAATAATTTCTTGATTTACCCATGGATAATTGATGAGAAAAAAAATTAATATGTTCATGGGCATAATTATTTTCCTCTCTATATTTTATTCTATTAATTTGTACCTGATTATATAATGTTGAGTTCTCTCCAAGGTAATATGGAACAAACAATTGCACAACATCAGGATAAAAAATATCAGGGTACAAGGAAAAATATGTAGAAGAATTGAGGAGATGAAATGCATCTCATGAAATGATAGGTATATGTGTTTTGAAATCTAGTTTTGTTCCCTCTCCTTGTATAAACTGATCAACCTCTGTTGTATTCTCTTTTAAAGAATACGAGATAGTTTCTAAGAGACAATTTGGTTCATTGTGTAAGGGAAAATTTGAGAGAAAATCACTAGAGATAGAAGGTTGATTAATAGTCTGCCTAATGATTTTGTCTATTACTAATTGATCATGGATTTGTTCAACTAAATTAGGGGAAGTTTTATCGTCCACTTTACATTTGACCTCTTTTACTTTAGAAACTGTTATAAAATCTATGAGAGTGTGACAATTGTCATCTTTTAAAATCAAGGTTTCTTCTTCGACACGAGGAGACATCGTTGAAAAATAATGATTAGAGGTGACGATTGAATTTTGTAAAATATGATGTTTCTCATGATTTGCCAAAATGAAAGAAGTTGACAAAAGTTGTGGTGCTTCAAAATCTTCAACATCAACATCAAAATTTGAACCATCTTGAGATTGAGTGTTAGTGCTCAATTCAGATTGGTTAACAATTAATTGATCTTGCTTGTCTGAGAGAGAAACAAGTTATTCAAACCATTCATTAATAAGTGACATTTATTTCAAAGGGAATCTAGTACAAACATGTATGAACCTAATTGCAAAATCATTGAATGATTCATCATTTTCTTTCCTTAAGAAACTTAATTCTTCACTTAATTCATCATAATCATAATTGTTAAAATATGATAAAAACTCCCCCAGATGGGGTGCCACGCGGAAAGGATGGGCACATGGAGGCATGAAGGGAGAGGCCATTTATGGTGGATCTCACCTCACACCATAACCATTTATGAAGGCTTTCACTTCCGTCGGCCTACGGTTATCGATGGGGCCTCTCGCACGTGAGCATAGGCCGGCCAGCCAGAGCATTAAGCTCTCGACGTTAATGGTGGCAACCATAGTTTATGTCATTATCCATCCTACCGGATCTCTCAGAATGCAATTGAATCTCACCAAGCAGAGAAAGAATCGGAGCGCAAGAGGCATCCTGGCACTAGCCCTCACTCTCACCATGCCGCGGGCAAGGGGGAGACCCCGCAGAGGAGCTGGCTGGTACGCGGTTGATTCAAGAAGGAAAAGTCACAAGCATTTCGAAAGAGCTCTGCTCCTGGCCAAGATAAAATGACGCGGTGAAGCCATAGCAACAAGTTCGCCCCCCCCGAACTTATGTCGAAGAAGACTCGTCCATGGAGCTCCCACCGGACTTCTCTGAGAGCTGAATGTTTATCGTCCCAGATAATTGGGACTCCCTAGAGTGCATTGGAGAAGCAACACCACCACCCAGTTTGAAAGAGACTCGCGACCCCAGTGACACTCCGAATGCAGAGTTTGACACTTGCCTAGTTGAGGAGGAGTTGTCGGAATGCAACGTCGACTCGCAGCCGCAGAGGAAGACGCAGGGTCACCAAGAAACAGAGGATGAAAAAAAATCAACGTCGTCGCCACCATTCCTACATCCAGAGCACCTTAACCTAATCTTTGAGGTACACAGCTTGGTGGATGATCAAATTTTCAGAGCTATCTGCGTTAGCCAACGCTTGGACATGCTTTACGCAACCTACTCTAAAGCCACACCTCGGTGACAATGCCCCACCTGTGCTTAGCCCTATGTCATCCCTGTCAATGGTGGCAAGGTGAAGGAAGGATGCGAGGACTCTAGTGAATAGGTTCTGTTGTTTCATATGGTCTCCAACTCCTTTTCTTTTACTGTTTATCAGAGTTGTATCTCTTTAGTTACTAGCTTAGTTAGCGTTAGAACAGACTTTACTAAACTACTGATGAAGATGGATATGCACCCCAGTTTCCTTCGGGCAGGGTGGCGAAACATGGTGTTTGATTTTTCATGCTACTGTGGACAGGCCAACTGTCCTCGTTTCCTGCATAGGCAGGACAACTGGCACATGTATGTCAAGTGTATTTCTTTTTCTGAAAGTTTAATATAACAGGATTTGCCCATTTTTACTTAAAAAAAAAAAAAACAAATATGATAAAAACTCAATTACGAACTCAGACAAAGAATGAATCGAATTAGCTGGAAAAGATTCAAACCAATATTTAACCCAACCTCAGAAAGTGAGAGCGAACAATATGCATGTAACATTAGGATCAATGATATTATGTCTTAAACATTTATAAAAAGAAATTAGACATATGGTATACTATAGATGTGTTCCCTTCACCATCAAAGGTGAGTTTTGAAAATATATCAACTGTCTTGTTGGGAATAACTGTTAATGAGACATTGAAATCATGTTCCAACACAGTGATTTGGGCATGAGCCATGAAAAATTAAGAATTTGAAGAAATTGACTCCAAATAGTTAGCCTGTCATCTAAACTACCTTGTAGTGCATTATAAGATGACAAAGAAGAAGGATTTATAAATATGGAATTATGAAAGGATGAGGGGTGAAACATTTAATCATTAAATTGACCTCGACCCTCCTTCTAGTGCCATTTGTTGACGGGAAAATTTGACAGGTCGTCAACTGGAAGAATAGGTCCGGTCTGGAGTTGTCTAAATAACCCAAGTCATCTGGTGTAAACTATTCTGACGGGTTTAATGGCTCTGTTAGCCAATCTAGGGTCCTAAAATAAAGAAAATAAATAAACTAACTAAAGATAAGACTATAATAATATATATACTTTAATCTAATTATTTACAAATACATTCAACAGAAAGATAAATATGAACATGGCATTATGTACATAGTAATTACAAATTGCAAGTTTTTTTAGTAGATGCCTTGCAAAATCAATGTTTGGTAACTGTTTGCAAAAGTAGATAAAGTAAGCACATTTTTATATTTTATGTTTTCTAATCATAAATATTAGAACTTAATTAAAACATGTTATACAACAAGGATAGAGTGATGGTCAAAGCCAGTCTAAAACTTTCGTGTTTCACTGGTAGACAAACTAATAACAGAAATTAAATGAAAAATAAATCTAACCTGAAATTAGTTTTATAACATGTTTGTGCCTCTGTGCGATCCATAACTCCAGTTGTCATGATTGTAAGAAAAATCTATGACAGATTTGTATAGGTACCTCCCGAACAAACTCCAAGATTTTATTGGCAGCCAAAATATGAGAACAAAATAATAGACATGTATACACAATGATCTTATAATTATGAACGATTACAGTAACATATATATTAATGTAAAACATTAATTTTATCAATCAACTAAACATCGTGTGTAAATCATGATATTAAAATTGATATCACGATCACAGTGATAATTTGTGAAACAACAAACTATGAGCAACATTTAAAACATGAATAAAATGGAACATCATATGTCATTGACACTGAAGCTATACAACACATTACTATTCGAAAATAAGGGAGACAAAACATAAATGAGACAGAATTCACATTGGTCTAAAGCCGAAATGCTATAATTTGTTCCATTAAGTTTTGAAGATCATTTGTCCATAATCTGTTCGAGGTGAAGATGTCTTTTACTTACAAAATGAACAATATTTAAAGTGATTTGAAATCACATTCTCATATCTCATAGGATAGGATAGGATTTCATAAAATAAAAATATTACAAAAATAGTGGGCTAACAACCAATCATAACAAAGTTGATTGTATTCAAAATGTAATCAAAGTTTTTGCAAAATAGACAAAAAAGGAACTACTAATCATTCAAATGCATAATCGAACATGTTTCTCCCAGATTTTCAGCAATATGATCTACTATTTCATGAAAAATGACACAAGAATAAGTTAGAAAATTACTCATAACTAATTTCTAAATTTATTTTATTTAAAAGAGACTTGGCTACAGAATCGAAAGATTCTGTAGTGAGTCTTATCTTAGAAAAAAAAATCAAATTCCAAACCAAATCAATTCAAAATGGATAACAAAGATATAGAAAGAGAAAAATTGTTTTACCATTTCAAAAATTGACTAAAGATGGGTCAGGTAGTTCAAAATTAATTATCTCTTTGACACTGGTTGCATTTTTTATCACTATGTTCCCTGACCTCTTAATGCATTTATCCCCTTTCTCTGCATGTGTCTTGAGGTCGATATTTTCTTGTCTCAATGATTCATTTTGAGCGGTAAGAGTTTTGATTCGCGCCTGAAGAAGGGGAATATCGGTGTAATACCACTCGATCCAAATGAAACAATCATCACACTTTATAGGAGGAATGGCAGGTCTATGGAGAGAATGGTAAAACATGGGTGTATCCACCTTATCTGTTATCTGCTTATGATTAGGCTTGATACCAGGGAACCCATCCTTACCCTTGAGGCACGCTGGCAGATTCGTCACAAATTCATAGGGTTTAGTAGAAGCAATGTCTTTCTTCCTGTAACCATGCAAATCTAGGTCTTCAATAACGAGGAACACTTACCTACTGTCAAGATTTTAGTCTCACAAAATTATCTTTCAGGAAAGCTTACACACTGGCTTTCCAAGATCTAGGAGCATGATCTAACCATCATGAATTCTAAGACTATCAAGGGACATGACTTAGCCCTTCACTTAGCTCAGCATGTTGAAGCAAGTGAAGAAATTGATGAACAAGATAGATCTCTATCAACACTATTTTACATTGACAATCAAATCCTTTCGGTAGTTGAACATCCTTGGTATAAAGATCCGGTTTATTACTTGCAAAATCAATGATGTCCACATAACTTAGATACCCATCAAAGAAGAAGGCTTTGTCTCTAATCTTATAGATATGTCATTATAGGAGACTTATTTTTTAGGATATCTGCCGATGGTAGGTTACTTCGCTTTGTAAACAGTGAGGAAGCACAAAAATTGTTACAAGAGACTCATGGTTCTTCAAATTTTGTTATTCATGTAGGAGGTCACTTTTCTGCTAAAACCAATGTTTTTAAGATTATCAGGAAATGGTACTATTGGCCTTCAATCTTTCGTGATTCTTATATTTTTTCACGATCTTGTGACAACTGCCAAAAGTTTTATGGGAAAGAACGTATTCCTGCTATTCCTTTACAACCTGTGCTCCCTAACTTTACTTTTTCAAAATGGGGTTTGGACTTTATTGGTCCTATTAATCCTCCATCTTCAGCAGGGAAAGTTTTTATCTTGAAATCCAAAGACTGTTTTATTAAATGGACTGAAGTTGTCCCACTTAAGCATTCGTAGGATGAGTAGGTGATTTATATCCTTGAGACTAATATTTTTTCCATATTTTGTCTTTCTTTGGAAATTATTATAGACAATGGTCCTGCTTTGATTTCTGCTAAGTTGAACCAGTTTTTATCTAAATTGGGGGTTAAAATTTTTACCTCATCAGCTTATTATCCCTAAGGTAATGGGCAGGCTGAGTCTACCAACAATAATCTAGTTAGAATTATCAAGAGGCTCATTGAATATAAGCTCTGTCAATGGCACACTCCCATTACTTATGCCCTTTGGGAAGATCGCACTAACACCAAGGTGAGCACTGGTTGCACTCATTTCCATCTTTTTTATGGTCAAGAAGCCATTCTTCCTACCGATTCAAAACTCTCCTCTCTAAGGTTAATGCTATAGGTTGAAGAATTAAATTCTTCTGATGTCTCTCAAAGAATGAATTCACTTTTGGATTTAGAGGAGAAAATGACGTTTTCCTTGGATAATATAAAGAGAAGACAACAAAATGTTAAAAGATATTTCAACAAAAGTGTCAAGGCTATCAAATTTAAGGTTAATGAGAAGGTATTGTTGTGGGATTCAACTCATGTTGATAGAGGAAGGCATTCAAAGTTCCAAAAATTATGGTTGGGTCCTTTTAAGGTCGCTTTTGTCCTGGGTGCAAATTCCTTTATCCTAAAGGACTTACAAGAGAGATTGTTTTCCTATAGCACTAACGGTTTCCACTTAAAAACACTATGGGGTGAAATCATGAAGGTGGGTTACACTTTTTCTTGTTTTATGACAAAAAAAACTGTATTTTCACAAGTTATTCAACTTCCGACATATAAAAGTATTTTTTTTATTTAGAATTTCACTTTACAGTAAAAACAAAACTTGTG
>ML783066.1:603195-631896 GCA_009831015.1 Picea engelmannii
CGAGACCGAAATCAACTCCATGCGTGCGAAGGTGGTGGGATTACCATTGCCACGCATTGCATTAATGACCTGTACAGAGCTGTTAAAACCATAATCATTTAAACAAATGCATCGACCAGCCAACAGGTGAATCATCACCTCTATGTGCCATTCATCCGAGTGAGAATCAACACCTCATATGATAATTACGTGCCAAGTGTTAAGTTTAAACAAGCACAGTACCAGCATTAACTATCGATCCAATGTGCCAATTCCATCGTTCAATTAATCACTCAAACAGGGTTTACATAGCTCGGGACTTATGAAACATTCAATGCATAATCCAACTTTGCAAACATAGTATGTCAAGTATCGATTTGTAAAGTCGAATATGATTAATTCATGCGCCTTGAACCATTGCTTATCATACCTTATAAACTTGTCCATGTATTCGATGCACATTTTATATGTTTGTATTCCAATCTTTTGAGCCATGTGATCAAAATTTCTTCATATAATAATCGAGTGAAAGCCCAAAACCAAAGATAAAAACAATATGACCAAATCCATTATAATTTTCATAAGATCAAAACAAGAAAAATAACTTTTATACCCAAAGGTTTAACAATCAAATATACCCAAATGCGCAATCAAGGTAAGATAATGCTCAAAAAACTAAGTTCGAGACAACCTTTAGCAATCATGTGATAAACCAGTGATCAAGCGTCTTTCAGTAATTTAACCAAAAACGATGACAATCTAAGCAACGAAAGAGGTGTTTTCACACTTGCAGTTGTGAAAACTAAAACGAAATTGAATCGTAATGGTCGCAAAAAATGAGACTAATGTCTAAAAGAAAAATGCGACAATGATTTGTCGTAATACGACAAGGGGTGTAGGCAGCTTTTTGAGAGCAATCAAAAAAAATGGGTTGGCTGCCAACAAACCCCTCATACTTAACACTTTCCATAAGTTGTTCCCAAAATCCTAGTCATTTTCCCCTTAAAACCGCTCACTTCCCCCTATTGCATAATCATTCTGATGTATGTCTTTTTGATCTAATGGTTACATGGTCTGCGAAACCAGACATTATGAGTTCTTAATATGTTGGAAACATATTTCCCTGTGGAGTTGCCAGTTTGTTGACGATTAAAATCACAACGATGAATTCTTCTTACAAAGGATTGCTAAGCGTTATTATTTATTTATGATAATAATATCTAACTAGTAGGTGGGATCCCCTTGTAGACTATAGGCACAAATATAGACATGTTGCGCTTATATGTTGTTGTTTTTATGATGTTTCCTACAATTTAATCTAAAGTTGATGATGTAGTATTGGTGTCATTTGATATGAAAAATGGGTGGTTGATTCATTGTTGCTAAACGTTGTTGATATTCACTTGCGATACAAGGGAGTTACATGGGTATGAGGATTATGTTGTTTACAAGTGCTATGTTATGTTATGTTGTAACATTGATTAATAATCTGTATATGTTTTATGCAAAAGATAATAAAATGGGAGCTAGCACAAAACAAAAAAGAAAAATTATGGATAAGTTTTAAAGCTATGGGAAAAAGATTATATATAAACCTTGTGACAAATGTGAAATGGTGGACCTAGATACTATACAATGTGTTTTGGTTAAAGGATTATGCAACTTTTATTAAAGATTTATATGGAGGAACATATCGTAATGTTAATGTATGGTCGTGACATGTTTCAGGTAGCGCACTATACAATAGATATGGCATCAAATATTTACAATGGATATGGAATTGAATTTATGCAATGGTTATATGGTTGAATTTAATGGTAGATGGACTGGCTGGTACGTAAAACTGAATAGGGCCAGGTGAGGAAGTGAAAACCATTTACTGCATGTCACACAAAACATCCCTTGATCATATCACCCTAGATATTTGCATTTTTCTTTGTTGGTTGTGGAAGCTCTACGATTTCATGTTTTGGAAGGGAAAAACTCAAACCCGCTCGTCATTGAAGCACTTTTTCACATGTATGGATCTTGCTTTCCATCCACGATGTAATCTCTTTATTAAGAATCAAATGGTGGCTTAGGATTACATGGGTTCTGTGTTGTCTTGAGTTTTTTACTAGGTGTAAATACTGTTTTATGGATTCTCTGTGATTACTGTAGAATGTTGGCATTTTAAAGGAAAGTAATGGGTGTTTTTGTTGCACATTGGTTATTGATAAAAATGAATTCGGTCAATTTGATTTTTTATGATGATTCTATGTGGAAAATGATAATAATCGTGCAACGATATCTGAGTTTTATTGTTGTGGGATTTTACCACCAATCTGGGTATCATTTGATGCCACCCTTTTTTTCATCTCGGTCATTGTTGTGGTTCTTTATCTAGGTTACGATGCAATTTTCGACAATGGTGTTGTTATTTTTGGCTAAGCCCGAGATATTGTTTGTATAGATTGTTCTTTACTTTCATTTCACCGAAAGAATTCCATAGTCCAATCTTGTTTTTCCTAGAATGTTTAATGGATGCCTTTGTATGTATCGAATGGATACGGGTTGTTCCTTGTAATTCCTTTCACAAGAATTTTTAACACTCGTTCCTCTCATCTCTGCTTTAATGGTCGACTATTATGTTTGTGGGCCTCACTGTTAATTGTATTTCAAGGCTTATCGACCTTCTAGGTATTGGGAAGAGACATGGTCTCTCTGTGTTTCGAGGATTCTTCATTATTTACATCAACCTTTGTTTCCTCTCTACAATAAAATTTTAAGAGGCATTTGTGTGTGCCCGAGTTGTTAAGCTCGAATTTTCTTATTTCTACTTTGGAATTATATTTATTGCTCTGTCAAGATAGTGGGGTTATAAGTTGAAATACTGTGGTGTTTTCAAAGGAGCATGGTTCCCTGTTGTTTACCTGTGATTTCTTCTCGATGGTAAATTATTTAGGAGGTAAAATGATTATGAGCCCTCTGTTTTTTCAAAGGTCAAACAGAATCTCGTTACCTCTTTACAATAAAATTCTATTGAACCCAACTTGGTTCTATGGAGTTTGACTTGCTTCTATTTTGCTCGGGCACCTTTTGGGTTCTGTCAATATTTTGGTTTACCAATTTAATGATTGTGGTAATTATAAAGGGCACGAGCTCTCTAATTTCAATACCTTTCTTGATCGAGTCTCTTTGTTTCCTCGCTATGATTAGTTTGTATGGGTTACCTAGAACCTGAGAGATTTATGTTTGGTTGAATATGGCTTCTCGCCTCATTGTTGTGCTAAGTCCTAGAATGATCATGATTCTATCAAGATTAAAAGAGAGACATGTGTGTCAATATGGTTTTGTTTGTTGGATTACTGAGAGGGGGGGTGAATCGGTAATAGAGAAATTTAATCCTTTTTAACCATATAATCCAAGTGTTATATCAATGTAGCATTATCATCCAATAATTGTAGAGTAAATAAGCAATGAACAAATTCACATACACAATACACCAGTGTTTTACATGGAAACCCAAAGCGGGAGAAAACCACATAATTCTTTTTCTTATATGTCTTGAAGAATTACATTCATTGGAAGCACCAACTTCCTTTTTTTTCCAGATACAACTTGAACAAGGCTCCACCCCCCTAGTTTCTCAGGATACAACCTAAGAGAATGATCTGGATTATTTTTGGCATGAAATGAGAGCAGAGATATAACAAAGAAATGCACAGAGATATCGCAGATATTCAATAATATAACAGAAATGTATTAGAGATGTAACCATAAACACATATATACAGTAATACATGATTTATATTAATGAAATAAATGTACAGAGACCGTAAAAATACAGAGTGAAAGACTCGCTAGAATGGTGGCAGCTTATCTCTAAGAAGAGATGTGACGGCTACTCGCATTCGCAAAAAGATGGTTACAATGAGGCTCTAAAGGCCTTTTTACAATAAACATGAATGCTAAAAACCCTAGACATCCAAAAACCTAACCCTAGGAGATGAAGCACCAAAATTCATGTGGGCCCCATTTGGGTAAGTGAGTACATCAACTTCCCAGGGTTGTAACTTTTTCATACTATCTCTGTTTTAGGCGTGTGATAGCTTGTTGGAAAGGTATTGTTAAGGATATTAATTTTCGGGGATAAATCATGATTTTATCTATCATTGAGAACCTCTATATTGAAAAACCTTCAATTGGGCCCTCAAAATGGCCCCGAAAGTTAAAAACTGCTAAAAATAGTAAATTGCCAAAATTGCCAGAAAATTGTTTTGAGCCAGTCGAAAAAGGTGGGTGGCCACTGATATACACCTGGATCAGAGAATATCCAACTCCCCAATTATTTGGATACAACCAGAAGGAGGCTACAACCCCCTAAGTTCTTCAGCTACAACTGGGAGGTGGATACAACCACCTGTCCTTGCCTCGTCTAAATGCCCTGACATATAAGTAGAATGATGGAACCACACTCACACTATCACTGTGAGATATACCATTGTACAATTGTATCAACCTGTACCACTGACTTGTATCCAACCTGTACAACTTCCCTATAATCAATTTGTACCTGAACTGAACATGTATCAACAAAAAATACAACAGGTATGCGACCTGTAGTGTTGCATCACGTGTATGTACATGCCCTATCTGTTATGCAAACCCCGTATGTACGTGACCAAACTATTATGCATCCTGCGTATGCCTTCTGAAAAACTAGGTTTTCCTTTCTCCTAAAAACTTCTGACCCTCTATAACTTCTTTCACATAGATTTGTAACATATCACTATATCCATACTATAACTGTACCATGTGCATGCATCCTCATACATAACCTTTACCCAAAGAATATATATCTCTCTCTAGTCATGTGCCATATAGGTGTGTGTAAGCATGAACAAGTATAATAACCCTCACATGATCTAGTAATCAAACCCTTTCTAATATTCAACCTCTCAATACATCAACCACTTCAAAAATACAAGATCTCAACCATGTACCACAAAAACCCTTATCCATATGCCAAGAAATACAAGATGTGCCTCAACAAGAAGTATCAATGATAAATATACCAACACTGTATTTTTGTAGATCTGACTTATGCAGAAGACCCCATGAAACTAATATCCTCTCTAGGGAGAATCCTCAAATATCAAAAACCATTTCTCATGCATACATCAAAATCCAACTATTCGTGGAAATAAGACATGCCTTTTGAATCAATGGATAGATCTGATGTATCTAGGAATTGTGGACCTTCCAGGGAGCTTGATCTCAGAATTCAAAACCTCTACATTTTCATCTTCTCAAGTTTCATTGATTTACCAACATGTACACACCCTATGCACGGCCAGACCACGTACACCTCAGTATGCACGCACCATATACACTGGAAGACCGCGTATGCCTAAGAAAATATGGTTTTTTAGTATTTGTTGTATTTCCAAGAATTTCTCCATCAACCCTTCGTACTACCTCAGACTTTCACAACTTCATATGTATCAATGAGTACCTGCAATAAGCCTCACACAACAAGATATATTCAATGTGTTCAAGTGTATTTAAATGAGAGAGTCTTGCCTCTTATTTATACTTTCATGTAGCATCCCACTTTCCTTATTTTTTGGATTTCTCTATTAACTTAATTATTTAAATAATTTCTTTTGCAAACACTTTGACTTTTTGGGGTTTCTAGATGACTCATGAGTGTCCTCCAACTTCACATGGCCATAACTCTCTAACCGTGAGGAGTTAAGTGACGTTCCACATACCACCGAAAATGGAATGAAAAGAACTATCCATCTAGGATAGTTTCACTAACAAATTCATTGATCTTCATCTCATTATTCCAAAATTAAGCATGGGTTCTATAACCATACTTCTAGGATAACTCAATTGGTAAAGCGTCTTCCCGTGAGGGCTTTCACCATAAGGGGATCAATTTGGAGTTCATCCATTTGTACTTCTTATCAAACATGACAAGACAATAATGAGTCATATTTTCATCAAAAAACTTGGGTCCATTACCCAAAACTTTGTTTTATCGTACTTTCTTCAAGCGTTGACATAAATGACAACCAAAATTAATCAACAATATCCCCCTTTGGCATTGATGGAAACACTCTGATGCAATACAAAAAGTATATCACTCATGCTCCACCTGGAACCATGCCTCTATCCTTTGCATCTCTATGGCCATTTCTCCCCCTAGAATCATGCCTTTGTACTCTGCATTTGATAAATCTCTCCCCATTTGTCATTAATGGAAAATGTATCTTTCCATCTGGGGTTGCTCCCCCTAATTGAACTATCCTCATGTACATATAAGACATTTAAGATAAGAATTCAAAAGCATTCATTTTGAATTCGAAAAAACTTTGAGTCTCTGATGAAGATACTCAAAGGATTCATGTGGAAGTGGTTTTGTAAAGATGTTTTCCACTTGGTATTTTGTGCCAACATACTCAACTTGGATGTTCTTTTATGCAACCTGTTCCTGTAAAAAGTGATACTTGATTGGAATGTGCTTCGTCTTGGAGTGCATCATCGGGTTCTTTGAGATATTGATGGTGCTTGTATTATCACAATAAATTGGAATGGGCCAATCATACTCAACCTTTATATCTGTCAGAGTTTATTTCATCCAAAGAACCTGTGTACAACATGTTGCTTCTCCAATATACTCTTCCTTGGATGTAGATAAAGATATTGATGATTGTTTCTTACTTATCCATGATACTAAACACTCAACCAAGTATAACTTTTCTCCATTGGTGCTTTGTCGGTCATCAATACAACCTACCCAATCTGCATCTTTGTAGGAAATAAGTGATATATCCTTTCCTTTTGGATACCATAATCCAAACTCTTTTGTTTCTTTGAGATATTTAAAAATCCTCTTTATTGCTAATACATGTGATTCCTTTGGTGCTGCTTGAAATCATGCCACATGACCAACTGCCTGCATTACGTATGGTATGGATGTTGTCACATATAGTAGGCTACCAATCATTGCCATGTATTTCCTCTAATCTGTAGACTTTGAATCATCATCTTTGCTTAACTTGCAACTTGTTTGCATGGGAGTGATAATTGGTTTGCAATCTTCTATTCTGAACCTCTTTAGCATTTCTATGATATAATTGGTTTGAGAAATAAAAATTCCTTGGTCGCTTTGATGTATCTAAAGTACCAGAAATAAGGATAATTTCCAAGTAAAGACATTTCAAATTCATTCTTCATATACTTTGCAAATTTATGGCTTAACTTGACATCATCACTACCGAAAATAATATCATCAACATAAACTTCAATTATGTTACAAGGAAAAAAATCTCTATGGCCAAGGGTAAACCACAACAGACAGGTCTGACTGCAAAAATCAACTCAATTCCAACATATTCTATATAGACTAATGTGCAATACAAGAAAGAGGCCTACCTCAATCCAACGTTTGATGATATTCCACTGTTGAGCACTTTGACGCAAAGCTTTATACCTGCAAGAAGTTCTTGACAAACAAGCAAAGCAAGTATATAGTGATGATATAAAATGATTTAGCACATTAGATAGCATAATCCATTAATAGACACTACAAACACGCCCATGGATAATAATCATATACTTGCAAGACACCAATAGGACGGGAAAGGAGTATTTTTATTAATAATTGATTAGCAGAAGTGTCAACATTATAGACTTCCGTGTCAGCATCGTTCGGAACCAAGAAACCAAGTTCCTTCCAACTGGGTCTCTACCACTTCAATCCTCCACCAAAGTCAAGCTCATAACAAAGAGGCAAAGAGGTCCTCTCAACAATAAGGGAAGAGCTTGGGGGTTGAACACTGTGTTCAGAATTGAGGGACAAAGGGATGCAGACTCAATATGAAGTAATTTCTCCAGAGTAACTTTTCTCTCAAAGTTGAATGATTTCTCATTGTTTTCCATAGTTCGAAATTGTGCTCTTATAGCCTCTAGAATGCAACTGAAGGGCCGAGTCGGAACGTTTCCAGTATATGGAAGGCCAAGGATTAGAGATCTTCTGTCATGAAATGGAAACCTGATCTCATTTTGTATTTTTTGGCACAAATCCCAATATACGCGAACTACAGTGGAGCATCAAGTTTATATGCATCTTGTATAACTGATAGGGAGCATATATGTGGAAAAATGTATGTTTTAGCTCTCGATTCATCAAAAAAGGGATGATAATTCTGCATAGGGAAATGGAAAAAGGCCCTATGTGCAAGATAGCAATGGTGAGGCAAATCTTGCTATAACAAATGCCCCCTAATGTGTGAGATCAGAGGAGTATATGTGATGACCAAAATACAATATAAATAACCTAGAAGTGGAGTGGTAGAGAACCAACTGGATGGAATCAATTGCTCATTACATTATGTACTAAATTTTCATGCATGGCTTCCAAGAATACAATGTAGATCCATGTGGAAAATATACCAAACAAGCGTTCATGGCCATGAATAGGAAAATATAAATGTGGTTATTTGCCAAAAACTGTCATAGTCACGAACAAGGCCCAGCGAAACCAGTCTCAAAAATCAATCTGAAGATATATGTATACCATGGAGTACAATCTGATCTCCCATGATCACTGAGGTCAAATAGGTATTGGTCCAATGAAATGGAAGAAACAACTCAGGAATCTGCGACCACATAGTGATGTCTTCAAGTCTTCTACACTATCCGCCAATGGTGCAAGTCTACATCATGTGAATAAATAAGTTGAGGTCAAACATGATGAGACATCGTTTGATTACTGGTCATTGAAGTATACCATTAAAAAACGTGAGACAACCTACCGATAATGAAAGTAGGTATCAAGGAAATGAGTACATATCTACAAATTTGATTAAAGGAGTTGGTGTTGAACACTTGAGAGATCCATTGATCAACAGACATTGATGTATTCCATATGTCAATGGCGATAGAGTTTGCCACTAATGACTGCAAGCCTTAAGGTACTCATAAAACTCAAAGTCTCGTATCCAGAATAAATGAGCTGAAGTTGATGGAAAGAGACCCGTTGAAAGGAGAGCATTGAGGCATCTCTCATCAGTCAACATGAGGAATAAAGCAGGAGCTTCACCATTTGGTGGAGATTGTATGAAGAACATGTTCACAAACCAATGACCCTATGCGTCTTTAGCATGTGCCAAATGCAAGTGGTACATGAAAAGGACCCTCTGAATAGCAGCCAATGATGAAAAAATGATGACAAAGGCGAGGAAACCACCAATAAGGATAATGGCATCCAAGACACTGCATGAATCCCAAAGTGTGAATAGATGTCTTGTCGTTGAACACAAGGGAAACTACCCAGTCAATGACCAATGATGAAATTTCAACTGTTGGGTTCAAGGTGACCTACCAATGATGAAAGTAGGGTTAGGGTGCATGATAAGACCAAAGTACCATGTGATTCTGATACAAACTGAGGGTATGGCCGACATGCAAAGTCAATATTTCTTAGGAGTGGCTGACACATGTTGATAGAGTTCCTTTGAACAAGAGCATGAGACATATGGTGGACTCCGACAACATGGACTCAATGATGTGACAATCAGATGAAGGAGGCATCAATAACGTTCTCTATAGGGACTGGAAGAGTAACTAGTCGGTAGAGAAAACTCTGAAGCGATATCAGCTTCCTAAGGCCATGCTAAACCCAAAATTATGATGACACAAGGACTCAATAACTTTGTTCTCTATTCAAAGTCGACATGACTGCTGCCAATTAAAATATAGTACTCCCTTCCCACACATCTTTTTTTGTTTTTTCATAACAAATGAATGCTATGATACAGAGGAGGGAACGAGTGTCGCAAGTAAGAAAGACTAGTTCCAGCAGTGGAACATACCTATACTTAATGAAAGGAAATGCATGCAGGATATGGACACTTGGGGTGATGTTCCCTCCAGGGTATAGTGTGTCAAATTGTGAAGGATAAAAACAAGGCTCTGCTTGGTTGAGGATGAAAACTGCTTACGCAACAGTTTGTAACACAAAGAGATAACTGGTTAAAGACTCAATATTGCAAGAGAGGGTGTTGCGCCTCTTTTGTCACCTTGGTAAGCAAAATAGAGGTGCTTGCAAGCTTATTTGGGTTTGCTAAGAAGGACAGCTGCAAGGAAAAGGGTTAGAGAAAGAAATATAAAAAGAACAACTTAGAAATAAACTAAGAAATAAAACAACTAAATTTATAAACATAGGGACATAAGGACAAAAGAAACAATTAGACCCATGTCACCGATGATAAGGATGATATTAGTGAAAGAAAAAACCGAGAAGCAAGGGGACTATGAGGCCCTTCTTCCTCCAAGGGAGGGCTCTTGGACCCCCACAAATAAGCTCTTCTTACAACTTTGAAAATGAAAATAAAAATGGTGAAAGAATTCTTTGCTAATCCACTTCAAGGGGTGAGATGGATTGCCCAATGCAATGATGCAAGTATACTCTTGGCAAGGATAGAAGATTCCTCAAGAGAATAATGGCAGCATAACTTTGCTATGAATTCCTTGAAAAATGAAGTGTATCCATGGCCTTTTTATAGCATTCCTTTGGGTTATTGTTCAACTAGTTTGTAGTGTGTAAAGAGGCTAATTAGGGAATTTCTAGGTCTTTGACCAGCCACCCAGTTGAATCCAGTCCAGATTTGAGTGTCAAATAATCTTGGAAGCTGAACCAGAAGTGGGTGGGAGGCCGACCACTCTCATAAATGCATCGTTTCTCAGGTGCGCGTCTTTTTGCGACAACAGTCGCGGACCGTGCGCATGTGCGCGATTTCTACATTCCTATTGCATGCATGTGTGCGCGCGCCCTGTGTCTTCATAGCGCCCTTTAATTTTTGCACTAGTTGTATAGTTTTGACCCTTTGTGAATGATTTTGTGTTAATTCAGGTCCATGGATGACCTCATAACTGTTTGACGATGTTGAATTCTTGTAACCATTTGCGGACTAAAGTTCACTGATAACAGATGCCCCCTGATGGATGAGGTTAGGAGCATACGTATAGCCGAAATCCATCAATGTTTCTTCTACTGAGAGTGTTTTTGTAAGAGAGAGCAATAGTGGGATTGTCAAGAGTGCCCCATTGGAGGGAGAAGGGAACCTGTAGAACCCAACCTTCCATAAGGTGTGTTAAATAAATTGTGTACAAACAAGGCGGGCATGCCCCATGCTCGTTTCATGTAATTCAAAAAAGAGGAATGAAGTGTTGATGTAGACAACTGCAGCGCCCTCAGGGGCGGTTTTGATAAAGGCAGAAGACAATTCTGTGGAGGAACATACTCTGAATAGTAGGTAGTGACAGCTTTAAGAACTATCATGGATTCTATAGGCATTGATAGCCCAACCAAGTTCAGAGGTCTTCAACAAGTATAAGAACTAACTGCAATAGTCGCAAAGTAAGACCCACCGTAACATGAGAAAGTGTTGACGTCGAATGTTAGGGGGGTCAACAACAACAGGGAGCAATTGTGTTTCTCCCTGTGCCATCTGAGATCTCTCATTGGATAAGTAATGAGAATCAAGATACTGTCGCCCTTCTAGAAAACTGTGCTGATGTTGACAAAAAAGGGGGACGCGACTCCCAGAAGCAAGGGGCTTCATGAAATCTACTAGATGAGCTTAGGAATTTGGAAGAGGTACATGGTCGAAGTCAATATGTATGGGGACTCAAGATTTCCCTTGGTTGGGGGAATATGTGAAGTATAAGTGGCCGCAATCGGTCAACTAAGTCGAGTGTCAGGGGGACAACAAGACGTGGGATAAGCTGTGCCAGAGGCGGGACAAAGTGAACAAACTCAGAGGACAAAGGTAAGTGGCCCATGGGATACTCAGAGGATATGGACGATGCCAAATAAGGGTAGATGATAAAGAGTGCCCCAACCAAGGGTGACACGGGTTGTGTTTTCCAAAAAGGGAAGAAGGTCGCCAAAGGTGACGACAAAAAGGTAATGTAACTACTGGAAACAAAGGCGTTTGTACAATAAATAAAGAATAATTTGAGATAAGTGTACAAATATAGAAATGGGTGCCCCAATGTAACATGGTTGGCCCGGGTAGGGCACAATTTGTTCAGAGTACTGGTGGAGGGTGGGGGCCCCATGGGTAGGTTTCTATATGAGGTAAGTGAAATGAAGGGAAATTTGCAGATGGGAAAACTGATTGTGGATGAAATGGAGGGTTCGCGATACTGTGGAGGTGCAGTAAAAAATAGAACCTTTAAGAGATAATCTGGGAGTCCGGTGGGAAAGCTAGCAAAATGAGGAGAATGATTATGTGGCTGATTCGCAACATGATGTAAGACTATCGAGACTCCCATCCCTAAAGGGTTGAAAAAACAACATGAGTGTCAATGTGCAAAAGGGTGCTATGAATGGGACAACTGAGTGCCGTACAGGGGGTTTTAAGTGTGTGGGCCCCCACATGCGTGGGCGATCCATAGGTATGCGTGCACAAGTGCATGCCTGCCCACCGGATTGGCATGCATGGGGACGCTTGTAAGGGGGACAAAGGCATGCACTACGTGCGTGCCTGTTAGCTACACAGTCGTGCTTCCGTGCGTGGTTGTGCATTTGATAGGCGTGCTTTGATGTGTGCCTTTGTTTGTGACAGGGGTGCATGAAGGCGCCCCTGTAAGATGGATAGGTTCACTTGAGTGTGCACATGTGGAGTGGACATGCATACATACGTGCGCACTTGTGGAGTGAACAGGCGTGCATGTGTGCACGCTTGTGGGTTAAACAGTCGTGCCTTGGAGGCAAGGTTGACGGGTGTAAAACTTATCTTTTTTATGTTGTTTATGGTCCATTTGGCTGACTTAGGATTGTTTTATGTGGTTGCAGGTGATCATTGTGCATGATGTTGGTTGGTTGGCGAGAGTGGGATTGGTCCCAGCTGAGAGACGGTGTGGCTATTAAGGAAATGGGGGTACGTGCGACTTTGGCAGCCTGTGGGCTGCTGAAGTTCTTTGAGTGCCCATTGATATGGGTGTAGGAGTATCTCCTGCAGTTCCTTATCTGGATGTGGAGTCCAGACCTGCATTGTTTCATAGTGTGGGGAGAGCATATTTCCTTCACTGCTTTGGAGGACATATACTTTTTGACTGGGCTCCCGTTTCAGGGAACGCCCCTACCGGCGGAGCTGGTGTTACCGAGGGATTTGGCACTAGCAAAATTTGGCTGGATGTATTGTTCGAGGGTTAACTTTATGTCTGGCACTGTTGTGAGCATTAGGGTGATGGATTCCCTAGTGCATTGTTGTATAGAAACGATGATTGTGAGAGTTTATGGGTCTCTGGCGATGCAGTGGATCAGTGGTGGTCAGTTGTGCGTGATGGAGAGGGTGTTGGCCAGTGAGCACTTCGCCTGGGGGCTTACGCTGCATGCGAGGATGGTAGGGTAGTTGGACCATTGTCGGTCCATGGATACAGGGGAGTTTGCCTTCGGGTCCATCCTGGTGGCCTGGTTTTTGGAGAGGGTGCCTATGTTGAGCTCTGAGGATTTTATTGGGTGCGCTTGGGGCACGAGAGTCGCGACTAAAGTGGTGGTCAACTGTTTTGTTGTGCCATGGTGGTGGCGAGGGCAGCCACTTCTTTACTGATGAGGCAGCACAGGTGTGGTGGCAGATTCCACAGGTGATATTGCAGTTCCCCTTCGCTGGGGTTGACTTCCAGAAGGATCCGGACATGGTGCTACCTCCAGGGGAGGTGTTTGACCATCGAGGTGTGTTGATGAGTTATATATATATATATGTTTTTTGAGATAGCATGACATATGTATATGATATAGATTTTGATACTATATGTTGCTTGTTTGCATGTGCAGATGTGGCACCTCATGGGTGTGAGGTGGAGTTGCAGAGAGCATCGACTCGTTAGGAGCCGGAGAGACCACCGTGGGGAGGGCCGCGGGTTGGAGAGAGACGTTGGTGTGAGGACATCGTGGCGAGACCAGCTGATCCTGAGAGAGCAGCAAGGTGATGTCGGTTTGATGAACCTGGTGCTGGGCCATCACATGCTCCTTCGACGGATGCCGGAGTAGATTTTGAGGACATACGTCGTTGCCTGGAAGTGGTGCTACAGGGTGTGCCTAAGGGTATGTGGTCTCGTATCCAGGATGAGGGAATCCTGGAGTAGTGTGTGGGGATTTCACCACCATGGAGGGTCATGGTGCGACGAGCAGCAGTAGCTGGTGCTTTGATGATCAGATGACTACCTCTAGGGTAGGAGGGACCAGTAGGGGGTGGGGGACCACCACTTGAGGGAGGGACAGGAGGTGGTGCTCTAGAGGCACCTTGAGTGGTGCTCTATGTATTGTTGTATTTTTGTATATATGTTGGTGAGCCCATTTTGTACTGAGGTGCTTCACTGGCCTGTGGATTCTTGCATTTTTGTATGTAAACATTTGGATGGCAATGTGGACCGTTTTATATATACATGAGTATACATTTTGAGATCTATGTGGTGTTTACATGTGTTTTGTTTAATGTGTTGATGATGTCTAATATACATATGTTGTGACATGTTGTTGATGTGTTTATGTATGTATAGAGGTAGCTTGATGTGATATATGCCAGTCTAACACAATATTAGCTAGGTTATCTATAATTTGATTCTATTCTCTTGGAATATGTGTAAATGTAATGGAATCAAAATGTCGAGATAAAATTATAACCTGCAGGTATTTGCGAAAGAGGCAAGGATCGCGTACATGGTACACATTGTTGAGTTGTAGAACGACTAGTTGAGAGTTGAGAAAGACGCTAAGGTGATGAATACGATGATGCTGGGCATCGGCCAGAAGGCCAATGATGGTAGTGTATTCGGCTTGGTTGTTGGTCGCTGAACCCAAACATATGCCACTTGAATGGAGCATTTCATGTGAGGGGGTGTAGAGAGCCCAAGCAGCCGAAGCGAGATTTTGTGTCCAATGGCTGGTGTCGTTGGTGTAACCGATGTGGTAGGTCAATGGAGGAAGCATCTGTCAATAGCACAAATGATAGTTTAGACGTGAGGGATGGAAAACAGATTAAAAACACTATAAAAGAAAAAAAACCTAAAGTAGAATGACTACGTTTAAGCATAAAATTTCTTTAAGTATAACCCATTGACGGGTTCTTTGAGAGAGAGGCCTTCAAGAGAGGCCAGGAAGTATGTGCCTTTGGTGAGGGAATGTTGAATAATGTATGGGCCATGCCATAGTGACTCGAATTTTCCATGGCCAAAGGTATCCTGAGAGATATCGTAAGAAAGGACGAGGTCACCTTCATGAAATGAGCGAAGGTTGACGTGTAGATCAAAGGTAGCCTTTGATCATTTTTTAGCTACCTCATTGTTCTATAATGAAGATCGACGATCTTCATCCAGGGACTCTAAGTTCAGTAAGAGCTGCTCCATTGGAGCAGTGTCGGGTAATAGCTTAATTGTGGTGCGTAAGGTGGGAATTTCACACTCGATGGGAAGAGTGGCCTCAACCCCATGGACTAGATGAAATGGTTTGAAACCAGTAGCTGTTTTCACAGCTGTACGGTAATCCCATAACGTGGAAAATAACATATGATGCCAATTGGTCTTATGTTTATTAACCGTGTGCTGTAACATGGTCTTGAGGATCTTGTTAACTGCTTCGACCTATCTGTTAGACTGAGGGTAATATGGTGAGGCCAACTCGTGGGAGAATCCTAACCGAGATGAGAGTTCGATGAAAATATCATTCTCAAAGTGTTTCCCGTGATCGGAAACAAGTTGGAGTGGTACTCCAAAGCGAGATATGACATGGTTAAATAAAAAACGTGTTGTGGTGTCAGCGGTATTGTTGAAGGTGGGCATAGCTTCAGCCCATTTGGTGAAGTAATCGACTGTGACAACAATGTATTTGTGTCCATTGTTGGGGGGAGGATTACAAGTCATGAAGTTGATGCCCCATTTACAAAATGGGTCGGCAGTGATGACTGGATGAAGAAGAGCAAGTGGTGCTCAGGCTTTGTTGGCATAAAGATGACACTTCTCGCATCGTTTCACAGCATGAATGCAATCGTGAAACAAGGTAGGCCAAAAGTAACCTGCTCGGATAATCTTCTGAGCAGTGGATATTCCCAAAATATGGCCCCCACATGCGCTGTTGTGGCAGTCGTTTAAGACTCTATCGGCCTCGTCAATGGTCAAGCATTGACGAAGAATGGTGTCAACCCCTTGCTGGTATAAGATGTCTCCAATGAGGAGGTAGTGGGGGTCCTTGTGGCGAATACGACGACGATCATCTCGTGAAAGGTGGTTACCAAACTTTTGAGTTCGGAGGTCGATGTACCAAGGATCATCCGAAGTGATGTAGAAGAGGTGTTCGTCGGGAAAGTCGGTATTGATGGGGGCACTGGTTGTGTCAGAGGGGAGGGTCGTGCCAAGTTCGGTGAGAACGAGAGATTTCTTTCTCTTGGGTGTTGAGAATTCAAGATTGTACTCCTGAAGGATAACGATCCATCAGGCAAATTTGTCATTAATTTATTGACGACTGAGCAAGTATTGCATAGGGTTGGAATCTGCTACAACCTTAGTTGTTCGAAGCAGAATGTAGTGACACAGTTTCTGGAAGGCGAGGACGACTGCAAGGGCTAGTTTCTCTTTGTGCTTATTCTTAAAGGGTGGCCCTAAAATATTTTTACTAACGTAATAAATGACATGCTCACGATTGTCATCACCTAGCTGAATGAGAACTCCTGCTACCGAAACAGTTGATGCTGATACATAGAGGATATAGTCGCATTTGTAGTCAGGTGCACTAATTAAAGGGGCATTAGAGAGTGCCATTTTAAGATCGTCAAATGACTATTGGGCATGTTCATCCTAGTGAAATGGGATGCCGTGACATAGAAAGCGAAGGAAACCGTGTGCGTGAATGGCGTAGTCTGGGACAAATTGTCATAGAAAGTTAGCCTTACCTTGTAGGCTCTGGAGTTGACGTAAATTCTGGGGTGGTGGAATTTTGGTGATAGCTTGGACTTTGAGGGGGTCCATGGTAATACCACTTTGGGAAACAATGAACCCAAGGAGGCACCCCACAGTGATGTAGAATACGCACTTCAGGGGATTCAGGAAGATGTTGTACTGATGGCACCATTGGAACATGATTCGTAAATCATCAAGGTGTTGGGTGCATTTCTTGGATCAAGTTGTGAGGTCATCCAAGTATGCAAGGATGATATGAGCCAGATTGTGAAAAATGTATGTCATAGCCTATTGGAAAGTTGCACTAGCATTCTTTAGTCCAAACAGCATGACGCGATATGCAAAAGTACCCCAGGGGGTACTAAATGCGGTTTTGTACTGATCAGCTGGGTGAATTTGGATTTTATTATAACTAGAGAAACCCTCCATGAAGGATAGAGCCTCGTGGCCTACGCAGTCATCGATAATTTGATCGATGAAAGGCGTTGGAAAGTTGTCTTTGGGACATGCGTAATTGAGATCATGAAAGTTTGTGCAGACGCAGATAGTGCCCTATTTTTTATTAACGGGTATAGGGTTGGAAACCCATGATGTATAGGCGATGGGGTAGATGAACCCGACAACGCATAATTTGTCAATCTCAACTTTGATGGTTGTTGCTTTGGAAGGGTGTAGCTGTCGCTGTTTTTGACGAACGGGTGTAATGTCAGGCCAGGTGTCGATGCGATGTTCGACGATAGAGGGATCAAGGCCAAGAATTTTTGTGTATGACCAAGCAAAATTATCTCGATATTCCTGGAAGAGGGTTTTATAGGTAGTGATTTCTTGAGGAGTGCAAGCGGCTCCAATGGTGATTTCCTCGACAATGCCATTTTTGATGGAAATGTCGATTTTGATGGTCGGGGAAATATTGGCCATGTTTCCTTCTTCAAAAGCATCTAGGGCAGGAATGGGTTTGTTGAACCAGTTGATATGTCCTGATGTGATGAAATCCTTGGTTTCGACCACGTATATGGGGTGTTGGTTAGGAGACGTGGAGGCTTCCTGTGGAAAGAAGAGTGCATGGTGGTGTAGCGCATCCCATGGGTAGTCAGGGTTGTTTAACTCTTCTAGTATTTCCTCGTCATATTGGAATTGGCAGGAATACAAGGGGTCAGGAAGAGTTATGTCGGTAACTATTGTTGTGTGGTTGCCCCCTGGTGATGAAGAAGCAGGGGGAACGATGCAAGGAAATTGCAATGGTTCTCTCGACATAAACCAAATATCAAAGTACTGAGGAGTACCCGTGGTAGGTGGATGTAAAATTTCCATCGGGAAATGAGCGGGAGAGTTGGGGGGATTCAGGGGTGAATCCTCATATAAGTCATACAAGAACCATGGAGGCATTGGAAGGGCCTCGGGTTCAGGATAAATGACGTGAAGAATCTCTAGTGATGAGGTAAGGTCAACTATCGATTCTGTGGGTCTATGAAGCAGGGTCAATTAGCATTGCCTGTATTAAAGGATCATAGGACACTAGTATGTAAAATGATTTAAAGACTCACATAAAGAGCACGGGCATCTCATACGTTCATTGACTGAAGTTGTGACATAATGGATGTCAGTGATCTTTGGTAGGGATGACATAGCTAGACTGGGTTCGCTCTGGAAGCTTTGGTGTATTGCGGCTAATGTCTGCCGAAAGCGTGGCAGTGCCGGGAAATGGTGGGTGTAATGGCCATATTCTGAACATATAGCGCAAGCGAATTTGGTTTGCAACCCTTTACTACTTGAATGAGAGGTAGTAGCGACAGTACTAGCTATAGTGGCGAGTGTTGAGGGAGTTTGATTGAGTGGAATCATATTTCGTAGCTCTGGTAGAGATGGGCAGTTGTTGGTTTGGTGTCCATCTTTCTCACATAGTGCGCAAGGAGGTTGGATGCACAGAGGAAGTGGAGCTGTGGGCTCCTTCTTCTTCCTCCTACCCCCAGCTGGGGTAGGGGGGGTAGTGAGTGAGGGTGTAGAGGGTATGGTGGGAGTGAGTATGGGAATCGTCATTGGGATTCCTTCCATTTGGGGGGGAAGGGATGGTTGAGGGACCATCTCAGGTGGATGTAAATACCAAACTGGAATTGCTAACACCATATTAGGGAGGGTAAGTGTTGCGGCTACCTGGAAAGCTTCGATGCTAGGTGGAGGGTAAAAGAAGGGGATTTGAGTGATGTCTTGGGGAACTGTCTCTCAAACTGGGATATGTTCTTGAGGAGGGGTGAATTTGTGGACTGGCGGGGTCGATGAGTTCGCAGGAGGCTCATGAGGGGGGAGTTCTGCGACTGGTGGGACGTCAGATATGATAGAAGCCTCCCTAGGAGGAAGGGTATCCTCTATGTCAGTTCCACTAGATGATATGGTGTATACTTGATTGGAAGGATGAAGGAGCGGTGGGGCTCTATGGTAAGTTCCTAACAATGATGGGTCTTTGAAAATTCCAGGACCCATTTCGACGAGTGGGTATGCATCATGACTCGTGTGGATGAGAGGAAGAATGTTATCGATGTTGCAAGAGGGGTTAGGCTCGTAATGTGAGACTTGGTCAATGGTAACGATCTTCCTATTGTGGGGGAACATCATTGTTCGAAAGACGGAAGAGGTGACTGCCTTTATAGCGTACATGTAGCTACGACCAAACAGGATATTATAATCGAGTGGGGTGTCGATAACTTCAATGTCGATGAGAATAGTCTTGCCCCCGAGTTCTATGGGGACATTTTGGAAGAGCCCTTTCGGAGATGATGGTCGTCCGTCATAAGCTCGTAAGGTAATGGAAAAGGATATGATTTCGGGGGAACCAAGTTTTTTCCATACAGATTTGGACATAATGCATGTAGATGCACCTTCATCGATGATACACCGATGACCTGTGATGTTCCGTATTTTTACTGGGATTTGGAAAGCGATCAAGGTGGGAAGGCAAGGTTCTCCGCTGTCGATATCAAATGTAATGAGTCGAGTATCTGCGGGGTCGACTGGCCCCAAGGCAGAAAGTAATGATTTCTGCTGAGTGGGATAAGTTTGAAGGACTTCTAAGACTGACATGGCAGCCAGGGATTGTGCTAAGTCATCAACCAAACTGTAATTATGAGATGCCCTAGCCTGTGGGTTGTGGACATTCTTGTGTAATGGAATGCGAGGGATGCGAAGAGGTGGTTCTGTGTTAGGGTGAGGGATCACCAACGGGGGTCCCGTTGGTGTGGGGATTGTCTCTGGAGAAATGGGAGGAGACTCAGGAGGTGCATGATACTGACGATTTCATGTTTGTAGAAGGATTTCTTCCTCACTAGTGAGGAGGATCGTGCGATCTGCTAGATTGTTTGGGTTGAGGTACTGTCCCACCTGAGGTGGGGGGGGGTTGCATGTATTGTTGGGTGTTTATCACACCTTGGTGTGGAATAGGATTTTGCAGCACGATAGGGGTGGGTTGTTTCACGTATTGTTGTGGGGCCTGTTGAGGGGCAGGCAGTGTTGGAGTATGGGGTAGACTGCTTGAGTCTTTCAGCCATTTGAAATCAATGATTTTTGGAAATGATGAGTATAATGACCGAACTCACTGCAAAGGGCACAAGGGAAGTTGGTTTTAATATTATTTTTATTTCTCCCTTGACGTCTATTGTTATTTCCCCCCTGGGGGTTCTGATTCCCTTGGTTCCAGTTGCCCCCAGTAGGCTGGTTTTGTTGGGGTTGAGTCCCACCTTGACTAGGGTTGTTGTTGTTTCTATTTCTTCCTTTATTTTTGGCATTGTTCGACGGATGGGTTGGGTTTTCCATATTCAGTTGTTCAGAATTTTGATATTGTTGAACGGGAGAGGGTTGAACAAAATTCACCCCAGCATGAGGATGTGGGGGATCCATGGGTTGTGGGGGACCAAGAAAAGGAAAGTATGGATTCTGTGGGGGTAACGATATGTAAGGTACATAGGAAGGCATGGTGCTTTCACTAGTACTATAAGCTAAGGTAGAGGGTGTACCATAATTCGTTTAAATAGGTGGGTGTATGGGGGGTGCCAGTGGTGGCCCGCTGATGCGTGGAGGCATAGAAACAGGGTATGGTTGTTGATAAGGGAGTGGGGGGTAATAAGAGGTGCCCCCATATGCTGGTGGATATTGAGGTGTTCCATACATTGGTGTTTGTTGGGGTTGTGGACCGTGGTGAGTGGTATTACCAATCAGTCTATTTGTTGAGTGAGACATCCCAGGTTTGTCTTGGACAAACGACACAGGTTTTGGGAGATCAGGAAGTACAGTGTATAAGTACCCTGACTGTGAATAGATAAGGTTGTATTGTTGAGCCTTACTCATGGCTTCTTCTTCTGATTGAGGGAAGGTGGAAGCTACATCCTTACCGAGAAGAGAGACAAGTGATCTAAGGAACTAGTCAAGACACTGTTGTTTGGTGGTTTCTTCTTTGCACAAACTACGTCGCCTACGCCACTCATGAATGTGATCAGCGATATGTGTGGCTGAGGTTTGTTTGAAGTTAGAGAGTAGTTCCAGACCATTGTCATGGCGGATTGGTAATTGGAAGAAGGTCAAAAATGTTGTGGCCAAGGACTCAAAAGTCACATGGGACCCTAATTTTTCATATACATACCATTTGGTTGATGGGCCAGTGAGTGTGCATTGAAATACTTGCAGTCTGATGGAATCATCTCTAATGTTGTTGGAAGAGCACCATAGGTGAAAAGTCATGACATGGTTGGTCGGGTCATCTCCTGCCTTTCCTTCAAACTTGGGTATGTCTGAAGGTAGTTTGGTGGGCATTGCAGGCCATGTGGGATCATGCAAGATAGGATCATTGGTGAGTTTGCTTAGATCTGGTATGTTAAGAGAGGTCAAATATGGCATCAGGAGTGTTGGTTGAGGATTATCTCCTGCCATGGTATGAGTGTGTTGTGAACCTGACCTTGGAGGGGGGAAAGGTGGGTTGGTACTTCCCCCTTGAGAGGAAGTTGCCCCCCCACTTCTGTGTAAAGGAGAGCGATTGGAGGGAGGACCTTGGGAAGTGGACCCAAGTAATGTGAAACCAAGAAAGGCTGATCCTAAGATAGTGGCACTCAGTGGAGTGTGAGACGGTGGTGTCAATGAGTGGGAAAGACCAGACACTCCCCCTAAGATAGGAGGGAGGTTTAACAAGCATCGGGAATGACGAGGATTTTGTGGGTCCCCTATGATGTCCAATTAGTTGAGTGAATGTGTGCAAATGGTGATGAGAGTGATAAAGAAACAAGAGCCTTTGTTGCAAATTTTGAACTTTACACAATATATATGTCAAAATCAAAATGTAATCAGAAGTGCATCATACATAAAGTAGCTTGAAAAAGAAACATATATGTTGATAGGTGGGTTTTTTCTGCATGGGGAATCAAAGAAAACAAATGCTCATGTCCTAAAAGACATAACGTCCTTCCTCTCAAATAGCACTGGACCTTCCAATAGTACTCAACAGTGGGGTCTGAAGTCACTGGAAGAGAAACTAGTGAAGGATGAAACAATTGGTTATAATGAGGGGTAAAGGGGGCATATCCTGAAAGAGCTGGCGATATTTCCCAATAGCCACAAAAACTCCAATCAAGGTGCAATTTCAGCCCACAATTGCCACCTAGGTAGATGTCCTAACATTTGGTCACTAGGTACCTTGGTCAAAGTGCAGCATTTAGATTTTCGGCCTCAGAAATGGGTCACAGACTAGATCCCGTCCAAGAGGTGGGTGCCTCAAGGGAGGACGCACAGAACAACCGGACCTCGACCTTCAACCCTTCATGGGTATCTCTCTGCCTTATGGTGTTAGGAACACTTGACTTGGAGGATTTTTAGTTCCCTATTTGACAACTTCTATGGTTTTGACAATGTGAGAACCAGATAATGGGGATTTATTTGGATGCCTATCCCCGAAATCCTACCTAGACTAAAAAAATTCTTTTGGCACCTCCTTTGGAGGAAAACTTAGTGATTTTTTAGAAAAAATTTAGATGTAGTTGTTTTGAGAGGTTGGGGGTGTGAACCAACCTCATTTAATTTTAAATGGGAGTGGATAGGTTCGTCAAGAAAAGGGTGGGGTGTTTCAGAATCCCTTTGGAGGAAACTTACTTTGACATCCACATTTCAAGAAGAAGTTATGTGAGTGATAAGTGACTTTTGTGTGTGAATGAGTGAAAGTGTGCCAACTTTTAATGAATTAGGTGTCACCTTGTTGCATGTGGACTTCATTTGGTCCTTACAAGTGTTGATTACCTAATTAACTAATTTCCTTTGGTACAACCTTGCGTAATTCAAAAGTCCCTAGGAAGCTAGCATGTGGACATGTGGGTCCTTTACTATTCCTTTAACTCCCTATTGTGATGTAATCTAATAAATGCTTTGAAACTATCCTAGATTGTGATCATGTGGGCATGTATGGGCCAGTTACAAAACCTTTAAACTTCCCTAGTGATTTGATCTAAGAAAGTAAATTTCAACACTATCCTATCTTTGTAGCATGTGGGCATGTATGGGCCCATTACAATATTATGATGTGTTTGAAGAAATGAACTAAAAGGAGTCCCAAGAAGGGTTGTTGTCCTCTCCTAAAGGTTTTAATATTCTTAAGGGGGATGAAATTGTTTCACAATCTTTTTCTGATTCTCAAGGTCGCTTGGAGACGCGAGAGAAGAGAATACTAAGTGATTGTTATCCAACCTCTAGTCTCAATGCAAGTTAAATGTGATTAAAAATGATTTTCAACTTATATTTTGAGTCAAAAAAATCCATCCATGTGGCGAAAATGAAAGCAAAAGAGGAAATTGATTTTAACCCCCTAAATGCCTATGTGTTTTGACTAACGCCTTTATATGAAGAGGGGACTAAGTGTGGTGCAGCTTTAAAACATGCTTGAAATCACTTTTAAGAAGGCTTATGTCCTTCCCCACATCTCAAAAACTTTACAATGTGAATTTTTTGCACAGGTGCACGGGTCTCAGTGGAGACAGAGGCGCATAGAGCGCATGTGCGTAGATAAAAAAGAGTCAATGAGCGCACGTGTGCAGAACAGAACTGTGACTTGAGCGCATGTGCGCATGATGCATGTCTGTGGGGCACAAAACCCGTGCACAGGTGACACATAGCCGTGACTGAAAATTTCGGGTCAAATTCTCTCAATTGACCTTGGAGTTGGATGATTGGCAGGTCGGCTTAGGCCGGTTAATGCACCTGCAAGTTAAATAAACCAAAAGAAGAGCAAGAAAAAACCAAATGGGGTAGGAAATTGATACCTTTCCCCAGTGGAGTCGCCAATCTGTTGCGCCTCTTTCGTCACCTTGGTAAGCAAAATAGAGGTGCTTGCAAGCTTATTTGGGTTTGCTAAGTAGGACAACTGCAAGGAAAAGGGTTAGAGAAAGAAATATAAAATGAACAACTAAGAATTAAACTAAGAAATAAAACAACAACTAAATTTATAAACATAGGGACATAAGGACAAAATAAACAATTAGACCCATGTCACCAATGATAAGGCTGATATTAGTGAAAGAAAACACCGAGAAGCAAGGGGACTATGAGTCCCTTATTTCTCCAAGGGAGGGCTCTTGGACCCCCACAAATAAGCTCTTCTTACAACTTTGAAAATGAAAATGAAAGTGGTGAAAGAATTCTTTGCTAATCCACTTCAAGAGGTGAGATGGATTGCCCAATGCAATGATGCAAGTATACTCTTGGCAAGGATAGAAGAGTCCTCAAGAGAATAATGGCAGCATAACTTTTCTATGAATTCCTTGAAAAATGAAGTGTATCCATGGCCTTTTTATAGCATTCCTTTGGGTTATTTTTCAACTACTTTGTAGTGTGTAAAGAGTCTACTTAGGGCATTTCTAGGTCTTTGACCAGCCACCTAGTCGAATCTAGTCCAGATTTGAGTGTCAAATCAGCTTGGAAGTTGAACCAGAAGTGGGTGGGAGGCCGACCACTCTCATAAATACATCGTTTCTCAGGTGTGGGGATTTTTGCGACAACAGTCGTGCATCGTGCACATGTGCGCGATTTCTGCATTCCTATTTTGCACATGTGTGCGTGCGCCCTGTGTCTTCATAGCGCTCTTTAATTTTTGCACTAGTTGTATAGTTTTGACCCTTTGTGAATGCTTTTGTGTTAATTCAGGTCCATGGATGACCTCATAACTGTTTGACGATGCTGAATTCTTGTAACCATTTGCGGATGAAATTTCAGTGATAACAGAGGGCATGAGATGCAATCACAACTTAACGCCAAAAAATGTCCTTTTTTATATATTTTAGTCTACTTGGTGTGAAAAAGGGGTAAACTTGTGCCAAATAGACGCCTTTTCAAATCCAAATTACGAGTGTGAAAAAGACAAGTTCTCTCGGAAATCTTTTCAATTTTTGATAGTGAGTTGGAAAAGAGATTAACTAAGACTCATGACCTTTCAAATCCAATATTAACGAGTGTGAAAGGGACCAATCAATTGGAAATATTTTCAGTTTTTATACAAGTTGGAAAAGAGATTAACTGAGACTCATGAGGGAGATTCTAGGTGGCAAGTCGTGGGGGAGGCCAAGGCTCCTGTGCAGACCTTCTGTGGAATGTCAATATCTTATGACGAACTGACACAAGCTTGGGAACACCCAAAGCTCTCCAAGTTGAGGAGGACAAAGTGCTAATGGAGGTTATAGTTTTTGTGGTATATCGGATAATGTCTCTTGCTAGAAGAGACATAGGAGGGGGCATTGGATACCCCACAAGACCATCCCAATCAAAGGGAACCTCATGAAGACTTGGATGGAGAGAAAAAAGGAATATTAAAACTCTCTCTTGTTTAGAAGGTGAAGTACTAGAAATGATAAGGACATGGCATAAAAGGTATAGAACCAGAAACAGAAGAGCAGGGTCGACCAAAAATTGCATTGGTGCGACCGCTTCCTTAGACTTGTCACTCTCCAAGAGAAGAGTGGGGTTGACCAAAAATTTCATCGACACGACCACTTCTTCAACCATTGGTTGAATAGGATGTGAGACAACAAGGTTAAGAGGTGCATCACCCGAAAAAACAGGAGTGTCGTCAGTCGAAGATTACATCGACACGACCATTGGTTGAATAAGATGCAAGACAACAAGGTCAAGAGACACATCACCCTCAAACATAGAAGAGGTGTCAGTTGAAGATTGCATCGACATGACTATTGTATCAACCAAAGAAGGCGTAGAGTGTTGTGAAACCATAGATGCCTCAGAACCCGAAGGGACCTTAGGTGAGCCCCACGCTTCTGGTATCCCAACAGTAATAGAACATAAACGAGTAAGGTGACATCCTTCACAAGCCATGTAAAGGAATCTAGGCTTACGTATGAGACATCTAGGCTTATCAATCATATGAATGCCCCCAGCATGACTAGCATTGACTGGTGACATGCTTCTGGCATGACTTGCAGAGGCTAGTATAAAATCTTCAACATGACTAGAAGAGGTTGGTGATGGATGTGCAATGTGACTAGCAGTGACAAGACATGTGCCCCCAACATGACTTGTAGCATCTGGTTGCATGTCTTCAACATGACTCATATAGGTTATTGACAAATATCCAACATGACTAGCAGAGGTTGGTGATAAAATGCTAGTATGACACACAGTGACTGGACTTGTGCCCCCAGCATGACTTGCAGTAGCTGGTTCCAAGTCTTCAACATGACTTGCAGAGGTTGTCGACCAATATCCAAAATGACTAGCAGAGGTTGATGATATAATTCCAGTATGACACACAATGACTGGACTTGTCATGATAGTAATTGTGGCATTTGAGTCCAAGGTGCATGGAAAGATTGATTTTGAGAAATTGTAGGCCAGGAAGGATCCTGGTTTACAGCCTGTCCCTATCCAGCAGGAAAATATCCTCCTCCATACTGATTCATAAAGGGTTGTAAGGGAATCAACACTAAGGAAGCTGCTTTCGAAGAGAAAGTGACATGAAAAGGGTTACTCATGTGAGGATATATGTTTCCCCCATGCGAAGGAGCTTTGTGAGGGGGGATTCCCATACTATAAAAACAACTCCCCTGGATGAAACACCAGAGGACAGACGAAGGTATGCCATGGGAAAAGTGTTCGTAGGAACTTGATGGTGTCATAAGTCACTCCTAGATTGTAGCAGGAGCAGATCCTGATGCCCATCAGTTTATGTCATGATTTGTTTATAAAGGGTGATCAAATGGAAGAAAAATCAGAACAATATCATTCTAACTCATAAAATTGGGCTGCAACAACAAATACATGCGAGGTCCTGATCTAACTTAATCCAGTAATTTGTAATAAGTGGTGAGTAAGTGGAGGGAAGGAGAAGGGAAATAAATTCTTCTCTGGACATCTAGTCTTCCAGCAACCCTTTAAAGGGGGAAAAGTCTCAGATATGAGATCCTCTTAGACATGAGAATCTTCAAGATAAACCTAAAATGTTGCATAACTAATATAATCAAACATGCATCATATAGTATACAACACCCGACTGGATCATCCATGCCCGAGCTTTCAGATTCAGAGGGAAAAGGAAAAGAGGAAGTTGGTTGCCATTAAACAAGAAGTCTCAAAATGCCCTTCTATAACCAGAGAACCAGAGGCTTTGTTAAATCTTTACAGTCAGGAGCTTTGCTATACCATCAATGCTTACAAAAATGGAAAAAATGCCTACATATACTTGGAACTGACTCAGGCGTTGAAGGCACGATCACGTCATGAGTTCAATGCTTGATGTTGAGGAGCTTCTCTATCAGGCTGTGCATGCAGACATTGGGTAGACTACCCATGCAGTCTTCTGTCAGACATGATCCTTGTCAGGATAGACTGATAGTCTACCTCTACGCTTTGTCCTTTCCCATCCTCCTATTTATGGAAGGAGACGACGTTCAACCACCATCAACTGCCTCGATAACTGCTTTCTCGGGATCAGGTGAGGCTTAGTCAAATCTACACCTACAGGATGTGGCAGTATCCCTTTGGCTTCTGTTGCTTCATTGGACTACTACGAGGGGACCCATATGGAGGATGTGGAAGAGGCTCTGACAAGGAGGGAAAAGGCGCCAACACTGTGAAGGTGAGACGAGGGGCGCTGATGTGGAAGTAATACAGAGGTAGGGGATAGAAAATGGTGGAAGGTGCTGAGGTGGAGGTGAATGGGGGAGAGAGACACATGGCAGGAGGTGATAGGATGATGAGCTAAGGAGGGGCCATGTTGATGGACATGGAAGAATACGTGGGATTTGAGGTGAGAGAGCTAAGAGGGAGAGAAGCAGGGGCCCATGCCACCAGCCGATGAGGGGATGTACCCCAGGAAGGTGACGAGGAGGTCATAATGTGATAGGCCAGAGAGAAGGGACATGACACCTAGGAGAGTAGAGGACATGTTTCTTATGACGGATCAATGGGAGCTATGACACCAGACGACGAGGCGAAGTGCCATGGGAAAGTGAGGAGGAATTCGCAAGGTGACGGGCCTAGAGGAGGAGGAGGACGAGTTGGAGGATGAGAGGGACAAAAGGGAAAAGGAATATGACATGGGAGAAGCGGCAACCGAGGGAAGAATGTAGGGAGGAACACCTGGCAGGAAGTGACAGGTGGGAGCGAGGAAATGGGAATAAGGTGGGCCATAATGGCGTTGAGTGGAAGACACATGGCGGAAGGTGGTAAGTGGAGGGAGTCGGAGATGTGACACGGAGGGGCTCGCTTTAAGACACCAATTCTAGACACCCCCCCCACCCC
>ML783066.1:631931-647455 GCA_009831015.1 Picea engelmannii
CAAGGGGGCTCTATAATCCAACCTTGACCATAGATCTAGGTGCGCAAATTCTGGCCACCCATATTTGCCCGCCACTTAACGAAATGCGCATTTTCACCCCAAACTTAGGATAAGTGGTTTTTTCAACCCACTTCTTGCCATCTTTTCTCCAAAGGGGGTCGCCTTTTAGGAAAACACCCCCCTACATGCTTAGGCGCTAACATTAGGCTCCATGGGGGATAGAGTCATCCTTGTGATGCTCTAAGGACTCATTTTACAGTTTCAGTGCCTTTTGTTGGGCTATGGAGTCAAGATCAAAACACCCTACTAAAAATACATGCCGATAAGTGAAATAAAACAAAAATAAACACACATTCTCCAAGGATCTTATTTATGTATAGTCCTAAACTAATTAATTTGTATACATGGGCTAGGTGAAAGAAAATTTCCACCATAGCCACCCATACTGCTTGGTGATTCGTCCCTTCTCTTTACTGCAGATGCTCTATAAAATGCTAGGGAGGTATGATAGCCAGATGAAGATGAGTTTAACCATGATGTCCATACCCCCAAATGCTGAGAAGGGGAATAAATTTATAGGCTCCAAAGACTTTGGAAAGCCCAAATCCATATAAGACCCGACAGGGTCACAATATCTAATGCCAGGGGAGTTCAGTTGGTCAGAAAACATCTCTTGTCCTCCGTGGTTGTTTGCCTGTGGCATGATGTCTTCAGAGTGCACAAGTGGGCAGAGGACAGATGTGGGTTGGCCAATGTCAGATGACACTTGCCCACAAATAGGCTCTGGATAGGAGATGAGTTGTCCACTAATCCCTTCCTCTTTATGGGGCTTTGTGCTTCCTGCAAGCCTAGTAGAGATGATTTCCACCCATGGCCTTTCCTTAATTAATAAAGGAACATGCTCTATAATGTGGTCTTGGAAATTTTTCATAACACAACACTCACCTGTGAGTATTGGTGGACTAATGTTATTAGAACATTTTAGGAAATCTCAAATGTAGGACTCCATGTATATGGCCACAGGATCATGGGGAATATGACCTAATCCTGGCTACTTCAGAAGACCAGGATACTCCTTTACAAAAAATTCTCTACTCACAAAAGAATGTCCTTCTCCCTCATTGGAAAACAACTCTCGATCTTCTGCAACTACATCTTTTACCCCAAAAAGAGGATATTCAAATAAAGGAGCAACAGGATCTAGGTCATAGTGACTATGATCAATCAAGAGCATGCAACTATCAGTGCAATCAACTACTGCCATATGCTCAAGATGTTCTGAAAACTGATCACCAGAAAGATATGCATCCCTACCCATAGAAAAATATGCAAAAGATGAAGAGACTGATTCCATTTGTAAATCATACCTACTTCTTGGTTCTTGTTCTAGATCGGATCCATAATTGCTATATCCTTGCTCAGATTTTGAAACAGACTGACAATCTTCTACCTCATGTATATGAAAATTTGCCTGCTTATGAGTCCACTTGCTAGCCCTGATGTTTTCTTCAACCTTTATAGCATCCTCAAACATATGTATCAATGATGAGGATTTCCTCTCTCTCAGGAGGGAGACTAGCTCTAGATGTTGAGCCATGATATAGTACACCATAGCAGAAGTCTTTGTGGGTCTGATCTTTACAGGCATACTATAATAAAAATTAAAAAATATCCTATTGAAAACAACCAAGGCTTCATCTTCCCCTCTCCTCAAGGCATTAAACTCAGACCAGTATTGATCAAGGGACTTGTTCTCACCCCAAAATTTTAAAAATGAATAGTATAGTTCGGTCCAGGAACCAATAGAACCGGCCTTTAGACATCTAAACCACTCTGCAACATCTCCATATAGGGATTGTAAGAAAATCCTCATGACAACATCCTCATGAACGAACTCAAACTGATCAATAAGGGTCTCAAAGGCCTCCATATGCCTCTTAGTTGTAACATGACCTTCCCCAGGAAATCGAGGAAGATACTCAAAGAAATCATGAGGATAAGGGTTAAGGTGATATGGCAGACCCATAGGTTTAAACAACTTATTTCTGATTTTGATTTGAAAAGTAGTGAGTTGATCATGGCATTCAACAAGAGGTTGGGGAGGCTTAGCAGGAAAAACAGGGGGTAACAAGGTCTGGGAAAACTATGAATTATTCTCAACCTTCTCAGGACTACAAGGGTGCTCAACTTCAAGAGGAGGTGTGATACAGATCTCATCTTCATGGATAGGCAGAGGTGAATGAACAATATCAGTATCTACAACATAAGAAGAGGGTATGCTTTCTTCTTCCAAGGCTGAGTGGATAAGGGGAGGCTCAAGGACATCAGAATGTACAAAGCAGAGGAAAAAAATCTCTATAAATGAAGGGAAAGAGAAGAATGAGCTGATAAAGAAATAAAAAAATTCATACAATAAGCTCATAAATCGATACCTGATCTTTCCCTTCGATATGGACTTCCTTATTTCAACAGAATCCCCTCCAGTGGAGTCTTTAAATGTGGAGTCGCTAGGTGAATGCTATACAGAATGAGTGTGTCCAGTCCTCATTCACCATCAAAGACCAGAACTAAGCTTCGTGTCTCCCAAGAGCTACCAGGTGTAGCCAGAGGCACTGCCACATAGGAGTTACCAGGTAGAATGACCTCATAGGAGTCGTCAGGTGCAAGTTCAATATTCAATGGTTCTAATGTCTGATGCACCTTCAGAATCAGAAAGCTTTGTCATTCAATCCCAGGGAAAATATTCAATTTCATCCCCAGCAACGGTGCCATAAATGTTGGCGTTAGAAGTCACTCCTGGATTGCAGCAGGAGCAGAGCCTGACGCCCATCAGTTTATGTCATGATTTGTTTATAAAGGGTGATCAAATGGAAGAAAACTCAGAAAAATATCGTCTAACTCAGAAAAATGGGTTGGAACAGCAGAGACATGCGAGGTCTTGATATAACTTAAGCCAGTAATTTGTAATAAATGGTGAGTAAGTGGAGGGAAAGAGAAGGGAAATAAAGTCTGCTCTGGACATCTGGTCTTCCAGCAGCCCTTTAAAGGGGGAAAAGTCTCAGATATGAGATCCTCTCAGACCCGAGAAACTTCAAGATAAACCTAAAATATTGCAGAACTAATATAATCAAACATGCATCATATAGTTATACAACACCCGACTAGATCATCCATGCCCGAGATTTTAGATTCAGAGGAAAGAGGAAAAGAGGAAGTTGGCTGCCATTAAACAAGAAGTCTAAAAATGTCCTTTTATAACCAGAGAACCAGAGGCTTTGTTAAAGATTTACAGTCGGGAGCTTTGCTCTACCATTGATGCTTACAAAAATGGAAAAAATGCCTACATATACTTGGAACTGACTCAAGCATTGAAGGCACGATCACGTCATAAGTTCAATGGTTGATGTTGAGGAGCTTCTCTATCAGGCTGTGCATGAAAACGTTGGGCAGACTGTCCATGTAGTCTTCTGTCAGATGCGATCCTTGTCAGGATAGACTAACAGTCTGCCTCTATGCTTTGTCCTTTCCCGACCTTCTATTTATGGAAGGAGACGACGTTCAACCACCATCAAATTCCTCAATAACTGATTTCTCGGGATCAGGCGAGGCTTGGTCAACTCTGCACCTGCAGGACGTGGCAGTATCCCTTTGGCTTCTGTTGCTTCATTGGACTGCTGCGAGGGGACCCATTGGCAGATGTGGACGAGGATCTTACAAGGAGGGAGAAGGCGCCAACACTGTGAAGGTGAGACGGGGGGCGCTTATGTGAAAGTAATACAGAGGCAGAGGACAACAGATGGTGGAAGGTGTTGAAGTGGAGGTGATTGGGGGAGAGAGACACATGGCAGGAGGTGAGAGGATGATGAGTTGAGGAGGGGCCATGTGGATGGACGTGGCAGAATACGTGGGCTTTGAGGTGAGAGAGATAAGAGGTGGAGAAGCAGGGGGCCGTTCCACCAACCGATGAGGTGATGTGCCCCGAGAAGGTGATGAGGAGGTCGTAATGCAATGGGCTAGAGAGAAGGGACATGACACCTGGGAGAGTGGAGGACACGTTTCTTATGACGGAGAAATGGGAGCTTTGACACCGGATGATGAGGAAAAGTGCCATGGGAAAGTGACGAGGAAGTCGCAAGGCAATGGGCCTGCAGGAGGAGGAGGATGAGTTGGAGGATGAGAGGGACAAAATGGAAAAGGAATATGACATGGGGGAAGTGGCAATCGAGGGAAGAATGCAGGGATGAACACTTGGCAGGAGGTGATAGGTGGGAGCAAGGAAATGGGAATAAGGTGGGCCAGAATGGCACTGAGTGGAAGACACATGGCGGAAGGTGATAAGCGGAGGGAGTCGAAGATGTGACAAGGAGGTGCCCACTTTAAGCCGCCAATTCTGGACCCTCCCCTCCCCCTATTAAAGGTATAATGGCAATGGGGGTCCGGAATCCAACCTTGACCTTAGATATGGGCTCCCCAATATAGGACATTGAGATATGCACGGATAATTTCGGACCCCCCCCCTCCTCCTTAAAGGTAGAATGGTGAGGGGGCTCTAGAATCCAACCTTGATTGTTGTTGGGGCTCAAAAATTTCCTATTCTCATCCACCTTTCCCTTCATCATTATTCACATTTCATCACCCCATTAACCTTTCACGATATCATTTCCATAAATATACTTGGGTTTCACCTTATTGTTCTCCACTTTATTCATTTTAGTATTTAAAAGGAATTTGTGATTAAATGTTATAAAATCAACATGTTTTCATATATATCTCAAATATGTGTGAGCTTTGTAATGTGTAGGAATATATGAAGGATTAATTCAAAGGACTTCTCGAATAATTCCTCCACCATTTCAATATTTGAGAAGATAATTCAAGCCCATTCCAAGGAGAAGATCATGGATATTTGGTTGGAATATCTTATCCAAGACATATGAGAGATATGTGTGAGAATTTAAAGGGATTATATTGTGTAATAATGGAAAATAGGTTGAGAGAATAGTGGATCTGTAATAATGAGATGGTTATATTATCTTCAAGGCTCTCATGTATAAAAGAGAGTGCTCTCTCTTCATGAGGATTCAAGTAGAGGAGGAATTAGATTATTCAATTAGGAGCAATTAGAATTCAATCAGTTGTAATTAGAATCAGAGTAGTCATTAGGATTCGAAAGGGAAAGAGATTCTTAGCTTTGATTCATGGTTTTGGTTTTCATGCTTTCATTATTCTTTTATGAAGATTGATTTGATTATTGAATGTAAGATTGCTTCATTGGTGAGAACTCTCATGTGTTGTTGTGCCATTTAACTCTTTACTTGTTGTATCTTCTTTTCCTTCATGTAGTTCTCCATTTCTAGATTAATTTCCTTTACGCAATTTCCCATTCTTAGAGTAATTTCATTTACGCAACTAGATTAATGATTCTATTCCAGTCGTGTGTTAGATTAATGATTCAATTTCAATTGTAGATTAAACATTAGAATAGATTAGTCTTGCTTCAATCTTGCATATACTTTGTGTGTGCTTCGTCAGTTTACGACCCCCGGGTTGACAAATTAGATAAGTTGGGAAAATACTACAATGCAATTAATTCAACATTAGTTCAGCCCAATATAACGATTGTCGTTCCCTTGTCACAATTGTTGTTCATTTTGTTGTTCATTTGAACAGGACGATTGTTGTTCCTTTTGTTGTTCCTTTGACTAGAACAATTGTCATTCCCTTTACGATTTTTGTTCCTTTACAGGTGTTGCATCTCTAGAGGCTGGGTATTGAAAACGAAAGGTAAGAACCTACATAGGCGACAAGTAAAATGCTTGTGCCAGCGCCTACCTTTAGTTGATGCATAGAGGTTGTTTTCAGGACATCTTTAGATCCCAACATTTTGGCGTCGTTGTCAGGGAAGCACGATGGATTGAGGTATTAGTTTCTTTTTCATTTCATTTCATGCAAGTGTGATTAGACATGATCCTAAATCCGAGGTGACATACGGGTAAGGACATGTAGGGTAGTGTAAATTTCAATTCCTACAAGTGTGGTAGTTTAAATTTCTTTTTCATGCAAGTGTGATTAGACATGATCCTAATTTCGAGGTGACATACGGGTAAGGACATGTAGGGTAGTATAAATTTCAATTCCTGCAAGTGTTGTAGTTTAAATTTATTTTTTATGCAAGTGTGATTAAACATGCTCCTAACTCTGAGGTGACATATGGGTAAGGACATGTAGAGTAGTTTAAATTTCAGTTTCTGCAAGATTAGTTTCAATTTTTTCAAGAGTGATCTAGACATGTTGGTAAGGGGTCATAGAAGCTCGTGAGAGGAGGCTCCTCATGTTCTCCCTACCAACTAGGTAAAAGTAGATTCAATTTCCACAAGATTCGTTTAAATTTTTGCAAGTGTGATCTACATGTGTTGGTTCTAAGGGTCTTAGCATCTACTTGAATGGAGACTGCTCATGTTCTCCCTGACCAACTATCAGGAATGTTTTAATTTCCGCAATGGTGAAGAGTAATTTTTTTTTTATGTTTTAGCAAGAGTGTTTTCCTAAAGTTTTTCATTTTGATTTGGGTGTTGTAAGAATCTTTTTTTTAACATGATTTAACAATGAATGTCAGCTTGGAACTACTCACCCAGATCCTGGCAGATGTCAGGATTTCCTCTTCCCATGAAAAAAATATCTTGACAAGGATCAAACATTCAAATACTCCTCCATAAACAATTGAAGATCCAACATCTGAATACTCTTATGCATCCGACAATGAACAATTGATTGAAAAGGAGATCAAGGAAGATGAAGAGGAGTTACAGCATGATCTGAGCGAGGAACAACACACCTACGAAATCTTGATCAAACGATGGTTTCAAGTAAGTACTAGGTTAGATACATTTAGTTTTTCTTTTTATTTTCTTAATTTACAATTTCAACAACTAATTTCGCATGCTCATACATATTCTCGACTGTCAATTGTGAAATTGAAAGATAACATATTTGTATTGTTGTTGCGTGCATGGCTACATTGGTTGTTTGATTATACGTAACTACTCTCTCATTTTTTTAATTAGCGTAGTGTAGGTAGGGTTTTATTTTCAATTTTTTTATTTTCTTTAGAATAAGTATGCTCTCCTCCGTGCCTGGTGGGATCACGAGGATCAAAAAATAGGATGACTAAAATCATTTTCAGGAATGAATAAATTGATGATTTGCAAATATGCTTAAACAATTTCATATTTAATTTGCAATTCAGTTGTCTCCATTTGCTAATAATTTTTTTATGAATTTCTATTTATCTTCGATCAATCAAAAAAAAATAGATTTCTCTATTTTTGTTTTTTTTAAATAAAATAAAAAAATGATAAAACACCAAAATGTGTAGGACTCTTTTAAATTTATAGAAATAAAAATAAAAACATATATATAAATACAAAAATAAAAAATTATCATATAAAACAAAAAGCAATGATCCTTCATTACAATCTCAATGTCCAATAAAGGCCACAGAATTAAATGACAAAGTAAGGTGAACATATGGTCAAATGGACAATTCGCTGGTACTCCTGGGCAATACAACCATTAAAAATTAGCAAGGTTCACAAGAAATAAAGGCAATCCAATTATCAGCAGTCTCAACGTTCACGATGAAACAAAGAACTGATTTTAAGTGTAATTTGAATATTCTTCGAGACAACCAATCAACAGTAAGTTGTAACATACTCCTGTTGCAGCTGGCTTGAGAGATTTTTTTGACTGATCCATATCATTTTTCTATGCGGCGTCACCTTTTTCTTGGGAACTTCCATGAGCTGCATGGAACCCACTGGAAGAAAGTTCCTCTCAGGGAGAATAAGCCACTAGCTATGTGTTGAAGACGAACCCGTGTGCATGTAGTTTGGATCCAGCGATTTCCTACATGAAAATCCACGAACGACCAGCATGAAGAATTGTGAGAGGTCTGAGTAATCAGTGAGTTCGCTAAGGAGAGAATTTTCAATTACAGTGTTGGTCGAACCCATAATGGAGAGAAGAACTTATTTGCTTGTGTCAATGAGATAGCATGCGTTCAACAATGAATCCAAAGAATAATCATCTATCAAATCATGAAAGTTTCTACCTCTTATCTGGTAAACTATTGTTGATGGCGTAGGTGTGCCAATGCTCAGTGCCCAGGCATGAATATGGATCCGGAAATAAGATCTACTCCTAATAAAGTGGACATGGAATTCAATTTGGCGATTTGTGCTTCCAACAACCTGCCCATCTACGATGGAATCGGACAAGGATGAATGGCCGACAGTATTCCCTGCATGGTTTGCATAATCTCCGTGATCTACGGTTCTGTGATGCACAACTAACATCCGTCTAGATACAACATCTTGCATGTTCTTTAGCGTGGATATCTATGGGGCCAAAGGAGACAGGATGGTTAATAACACTGAAGCATTTTTGGAAACCTGGAAAGCGGCATGCACGAGCAGCTCGGATTCTGACGGGGTTTAAAACCTCTTGGTATGAGGAGAATGTAGAAGAGAAGGTATATGGCCTTCTCCAGTGCAGAGAGGAAGCATCACCACAACAATGATTAAACTGTTTACATTCATTTTCGTTGCCATCCTCACAGTGCAACAGAAAAAATCTTCGAAAAATGTGGCCATTATATGTGGGGCTATTAGAGGTGGATTGCACGTCTATGAATAGCCATGTTTTGATGGAAAACACATTGAAAAATGGGGTCTCATATACTTCAACAATGCTATAAATAATAGAGATTTGGAATGTCGGCATAAGAACTTCAAGGATGCCTTGATAAAAAGGTGAGGAGGTTGGAATGAGCATGAATCCAACTCCCCTTGTTTGGGAATATCAGCCCATGTCGAAATTCAATGATAATGAAGCTCTTAAGTGAACTCTGTTGAATGTGGACACAAAAGAAAAATTTTAGCTGCAGATTCTGATATGCACCATGGGGGAGAGTCACGAGGGCTACAAGACTCTCAAGCTCATTTCCGAAACATATATTGGATTGGTCACCCAATGTTGCCTGTTTGGGCACGTCAGCAAGTGCTCTAATCCGCGGTTTCAAAAATAGGCATCACAATATTTAGCGAATTCGGCCTTGAAAATGAAAGCGAAAGTGGGTGGAAGCAATGTTTCCTTTGTTGATAGCCTTTCTCGCCACGTGCCATGACTTGGCGATGGTCACATTATGTGCATTGGTGCTGATGTCAACCACCCTGGCTTCAAGGATGAGACAAGTCCCTCCATTGCTGCAGTTGTTGGAAGCATCAACTGGGCCTACTATAATCGCTATAATGCAAGAGTCAACTACCAGAATAACGGGGTGGAACACATTGAAAAACTCAAGGGGATGACGAAAGAATTATTGGACGATTATGTCAAAAGCTAACAAGAGGTTCCCTGATAGTATACTCTTCTTCAGAGATGGTGTCAGTAAAATTCAATTCGATACGGTCCTCAATGAAGAATTAGTTTCCTTGAAAGAAGCAGTAGCCCAATTAAAAAATTACAATCCTCTTGTTTCCTTCATAATAGCTCAGAAGAGACATCACACCAGACTGTTTCTAGTAATGTAAGATAACAATATAAGTGAAAAATTCCCCAAGGCTCATAGATATAAACTTGTGTCACTTTTGTGTCTTCTCAGATAATGTGCTTACAACATCTATGGTGGTGAACTCTACAACCTACCATGTTGATCATCTTGAGTTGCTTGTCTTCCACATAGTCACAAATGGAGCGAATTTTGGAGCCATGCAAGCATGGTTTGCTATCAATCATTTCAAGGGGGCAGTTATAGAAGTACAAAATGTGGATGAATTGACATCGCTAAATGAATTATATGTCCCTGTCCTGAAGCAGCTGCAAGATGATGAAACACACAATTACTACTTTACATGTGCCCAGGATAGAAAAAGTTCAATTAAATTTTTTATTATTGCTGGTAGATGATGAAAATAAGCATATAATGAAATTGGGACTCAAAGATTTGGACTGAAATAATGATATGAGTTATCTTAGTTCTATATTTTCTTCTAGGGACCCACAATGCGTCAGTATCCTTGTCAGTGGTGGAGGTGTCAGTCGGAATCAGAATTTTAGCTATGGATAAATTCATTCGTAATATCACTATTGACTGCGGGGAGAACTGATCCTGTACAAATTGGGGATGTGTGTTTCTTTCATCGGCATGATAATGGTATTCTTTGATTTTCAGTGTTATGATGGCTACTTAAAGAGTGGTAGCAAGCTTCATTGATGGTAAATTTTCTTTGCTACAACATTAATTGTTTTCCACTTCACTCTCACTGCAATGGTGGGATTTGTGTCAAATGCCACTGGGTACTCTGAAGCCAAGGAAGTGCCCTTGTGAGAATTTCTCTGGTTCTCTATTGTTGCCAATACGTCTATTGTGGGGATGAACCTAAGTCTCATGTTAAACTCAGTTGAATTTTATCAGATTTCAAATTTGAGCATGATTCTCGTGGTTTGTGTGATGGAGTGGATTCTTCACAGCAAGAATAATAGTAGAGAGGTCAATATAACTGTGATTTTTGTGGTTATTGGTGTTGGTGTCTTCACTGTCACAAGATGTGAAGGTCAATCTCAAAGGGTTTTGTGTGTGATGTGGTGGCTATATTATGCACTTCATTGCAACAAATTTAAATTGGCTCCTTACAAAAGAAGTACAATATTGGCTCTTTTGATCTCCTAAGCAAGACTTCTCCTATACAGGTTGCATCTCTTTTAGCATTTGTCCCTTTTGCAGACTATTGTCTAAATGGGCGTAACTTATTAGCATTTGTCCGCAACAACTACAGCTATAGGTCGCCTAGTCCTGGTCGACAGTGTTCCACCTATTGCTCTAGCCCAGATTCAGTCGTTTAACATGCAGATCACCAGCTTAAAGTCATCGGTCGATAGCCTGGAAAAGGATCAAGTAATAAAATTTAATTTTTTATCTTTATTTTAGTTCCTGTGGAAATTGCACTGGCTTGGGTTCGAACATTGTCATCCCTTTCTCCCTTCAGTATTTTCGCAGATTTCTGTAGTATTTTGGCTATGGAAACTGTTATCAAGGATGATTATTCTTCATTTCCAAGGTTGGACAAAGGGTATGATTGGAATTATTGGTAGACCAAAGACACACTGGCATCGTGGTTGGTATAGGGAAGAAGGATGCATATGTTGGAAGCTCAGCCAAAGTGTGGCATTCTATCTCTCAAATATCCAATTGTTGGGCGTGATCTGACGGATTCAATGATAAAGTTTCTTATTGAGCGTGGGTACTCTTTTATGACGACTCCAGAATGTGACATACTACGAGATGAGAAGGACAAGGTCGGTGATAAAATACGTAGGAGGAAGGACCAACATTCCATTCATCAATCCCATGCATTGATCGCTATGGACTATGATGCGAAACCCTAAATCACGATCTTTAAATTAAAGATCTAGATCACGATCTTGGTCATGAACTTCTCCTATCTAATGACAACATTCATGACGGCTTGATGGTGCAGGTATATGAAAGTTTTATTGCGTAATAAAAATTTCATCTTTTTTGTTTCGTTGTATTATAAAAAAAATAAAAAAAAATAAATAAATCATAAAAATAGAAGACAAAAAAAAAATCTTAAAATAAAAACAAATTATAAAAAGTAGAACAACACAAATAAATAACATTGCAAATGGACATTTTTATAAATTCTTGAAAACAATAGTGCACACATGTTTTTGCGATTTTACTCTAAGCAATCGACGATGATACATATGCACGCACAACAAGAGGTATAAAACTGCATTTTATTTTTACTTTGTCGCATTTGTCCTTCTTTCTGCATGTTGTGTTTTTCTTCGAACATCTCACAAGTTTTCATGCAGAATTTGTACTAAGTTTTTTTTCAGGCACGCGGTCAATCGCATCTTGTTGCTAAAGTGATTTTCAAAAATCACAAAAATGTTTGAAATATACATGTCTTATTAACTTCTTGAAGGAGCTAATTCTCATCTTACACATCATGGCATTTGTAGTTACACATAAACACGTTCATAAAACCATTTGTGCCATGAATTTCTTCCTCCAGTTCTCCTTCAAAGAAGATTATTCATCCCTGTGTTGAAGCCCATCTTTCATTTCCTTATCTGTCATGTCTTCGCACATGTCTATCTTTTTGAGTCGCATACATCTCTTTAATCTTTTTCAGTTCAGTTTTCCTTGTCAATAAAACTATCCATCTCCCTTTCCCTGACTACATTGCCTTGCCATAAAGACTATTACTACTAGGATCTTTTCATTTATAGTCCTACAACTCTTTTTATCCGAACTCGTGTTGACTGATGTGGGATTCCTTAAGGCCCACCTTTCAACAAGTCTTTCCCCATCGACTTCAACACCTTATCTGGGATATAGACTAGAGTCCATTTTTGAGTACCTGGAGGCTTGCATGCCTTAATGGCAAGTTCTCTCACTGACAATAATGGGAATACATCAATGTCCCTTGATCTTCAGATCTTGCAAGTGGCTCGACATCAGCTCATTCATTCGCACTTCGCCAGATGTACTTGAGTACCTTGGCACTCATTGACATCAATGGTGGTTTGCCTCGCATTGGTTAACGACATTCATCATTGGTCGGTAATCCAATGACTTCTTTTCATGCTCAACATCGACCCATTCATTCCCATGATTAGAATTGTACCATCAAGTTTCGCAACAGGTGAATACTATACACTTTTCATGTATCTATCTACAATTACAGTAGTATGACTTCAGCCATATGAGACTACCACAGTTCCACTTTCATACTTTCTCTTTTCCATGGTGCATTCAACAACAGTTTAGCTTCCTCCACTTCACATTCTCTGATCCAATAGACAACAGTCACAGCTACAACAGCAGTCACTTTCCATATGATCCTGCAGCAGTGACATCTTCCATGCTCTAGCAGTCACATCAGTCATATTCCTATTGCATAGTTCATCAACATTTTGGGTAAGTGGAGGTATGTTATTTTCTACACTTTAATCATGTAATTCCTCAAACTGCTAGTAATGAATAATTTGGAAAATTCCCTCATTAAGTTCCCTTTCCTTTTTCAATTCTACGACTTATGCCACATTGCATGAGGACATGCAACAAGTTAAGTTGGGGGGTAGGGGACTTTATTCACTATCATCACTCAAATTTTTCCGCGACCATCATTCCATTTTTTCGTCTCATTTACTAGTTATGAACATTTCTTTTCCAATGATACTTTGTTGCACTTTACTTCATAAGCACTGATATAAATATTGGCATGATTCACACATATACAAAAACAAAAAAAGGGCTTTCTTATACTCAGTAATGTTTTCCTTATGCACATTGATAGCATACAGTTTCCAGTAAAAATATGGGCAAATTATTATCATAACAACAAGAGAACAAGTAATGAAATGAATGTTGTTAACACAAGAACCAACATTCTTTATATTCATGGTTTTCACACAAGAACCAACATTCTTTATATTCATGGTTTTCACACAAGAACCAACCATAAGAAAATGTCAGTTGTTACTCATGTAAATCCCATCCTAGAAAACATTCATTATCATCACTCAAAGCCAACATTCAGATGCCAAAATTTCTTGAGAAGATCCATGCATGGTTGCATGAGGACATGCAACAAGTTAAGTTGGGGGGTATGTTGGGGCTCAGAAATGTCCTATTCTCATCCACCTTTCTCTTCATCATTCTTCACATTTCATCGCCCCATTAACCTTTCATGATATAATTTCCATAAATATACTTGGGTTTCACCTTATTGTTCTCCACTTTATTCATTTTAGTATTTAAAAGGAATTTGTGATTAAATGTTAGAAAATCAATATGTTTTCATATATATCTCAAATATGTGTGAGCTTTGTAATGTGTAGGAGTATATGAAGGATTAATTCAAAGGAATTCTCGAATACTTCCTCCACCATTTCAATATTTGAGAAGATAATTCAAGCCCATTCCAAGGAGAAGATCATGGAGATTTGGTTGGAATATCTTATCCAAGATATATGAGAGATATGTGTGAGGATTTAAAGGGATTATATTTTGTAATAATGGAAAATAGGTTGAGAGAATAGTGGATCTGTAATAATGAGATGGTTATCTTATCTTCAAGGATCTCATGTATAAAAGAGAGTGCTCTCTCTTCATGAGGATTCAAGTAGAGGAGGAATTAGATTATTCAATTAGGAGAAATTAGAATTCAATCAATTGTAATTAGAATCAGAGCAATTATTAGGATTCGAGAGAGAAAGGGATTCTTAGCTTTGATTCATGGTTTTGGTTTTCATGCTTTCATTATTATTTTATGAAGATTGATTTGATTATTGAATGTAATATTGCTTCATTGGTGAGAGATCTCATGTGTTGTTGTGCCATTTAACTCTTCACTTGTTGTATCTGCTTTTCCTTCATGTAGTTCTCCATTTCTAGATTAATTTCCTTTAAGCAATTTCCGATTCTTAGAGTAATTTCATTTACGCAACTAGATTAATGATTCTATTTTAGCCGTGTGTTAGATTGATGATTCAATTTCAGTTGTAGCTTAAACATTAGACTAGATTAGTCTCGCTTCAATCTTGCATATAATTTTTGTGTGCTTCGTCAGTTTACGACCCTCGGGTTGACAAATTAGATAAGTTGGGAAAATACTACAATGCAATTAATTCAACATTAGTTCGGCCCAATATAACGACTGTCGTTCCCTTATCATGATTGTTGTTTCTTTTGTTGTTCATTTAAATAGGATGATTGTTGTTCCTTTGACTAGAACAACTGTCATTCCCTTTACGATTGTTGTTCCTTTACAGGTGTTGCATATCTGGAGGCTAGGTATTGAAAACAGAAGGTAAGAACCTACGTAGGAGAAAAGTAAAATGCTTGTGCCAGCGCCTACCTTTGGTTAATGCATAGAGGTTGTTTTTAGGACATCTTTAGAGCCCAACAACCATAGATCTGGGCACACATATTATGGCCGCCCAGATTAACGAAAAGCACATTTGCCCCCCAAACTTAGGATAAGTGGGATTTTAAACCCACTTCTTACCATTCTTTCGCCAAAGGGGTTTGCTTATTAGGAAAACACCCCCCTACATGTTTAGGTGCTAACAGAACTGACATAGTGGAAGAAGGATAAGTGGATGGAGTGTGATAAGTAGAATGATTAATTAATTGGGCACTTACTTCTCACATAGTGGATTCATAGGAAGGAAGATTCCAACCTCCTACCGTAAGATATATTTGAAGGATATGACTCCCACCAAATGGAGAGGGATAAGAAGGAGGCATCACGCCCCCAGACCCAAAAATTGTATTCACATAAGGAGGTGAGACATAGGATAGTAAGTACGAGGAATTATCAAACATACCATGAGAAAAATGATTAGAGACCCAAGGCGTAGACTAAGTACCATAATTCTGCATACCATAATATAAAGTGGAAGGATCCATCCCCATGAAATGAGTGAAC
>ML783066.1:655532-669448 GCA_009831015.1 Picea engelmannii
ATTTTTGTCGAATGCAATAAACCCAAGTTTTTCTAGTTGCATAATCAATAAAAGTAACATAATAATGAGAGACACCAAGAGATGATACCTGAGTTGGTCCCCATACATCTATATGCACAATCTCTAACCTTTCACTCTTCTTTTCTTTTCTGACTCTAAGAAATCTGACTCTCTTTTGTTTTCCATAAACACAATGCTCACAGAAGTCCAAATCAATTTGTTTAAGATCTGGCAACAAATTTCTTTTGTGAAGTATCTGCATCCCCTTCTCACTCATGTGTCTAAGCCTATGATGCCACAATGTTGTATCCACTCTTGTAGAAGCTAGAGAGATAAAAGAGTCAGTATTACCAGTACATAAATGCAATGTACCTACCTTCTCTCCTTTCGCTATCACCAATGATCCTTTGATGACCTTCCATATCTTATCTGTAAATATGGATATACAACCTTCACTTTCCAACTGCCCTGTTGAAATCAGATTTTTCCTTAAATATGGAACATGTCTTACCTCTTTCAACAACCATTGGTTTCCATTGCGTTGCTTTATTTTTACCTTTCCCTTTCCAACAATTTTGCATGGTGCATCGTCACCCAAATGAACCTGTCCAAAATCAACTTGAACATAATCTAGAAAATGTTTCCTATGGGGTGTGGCATGAAATGAAGCCCCTAAATCTACTACCCAAGACTTAGAAATATTATCTATAGAAAGAATCAAAGCATCTTGTAACACATCACCTGTTACATTTTCTTCATGATTTCCCTCTTGCTATCCATCTCTTTGTTTCTTTGGAGCTCTACAGTCTTTCTTCAGATGTATTTTCTTCCCATAATTCTAACACTTTATCTTTCCAAGTCTGGATTCGGATCTTCCCTTCCTAGAATTCCCACGGTTCCAAAATCCCTTTCCTCTATCCTTTTGTCTTCCCTTGTTCTCCATGTTGAACGTATTTCCTAATGTCTCACCTGTGCTTTTCCATCGCATTTCCTCACTAAGGATAACACCAACAACATCATCAAATTTTAAAGTATTTGAACTAGAGACAAAGTTACTTACAGCCATGACCAAGCCGTTCCATCTTTTTGGCAATGAGAACAAGATTAGAAGATCTCTGACCTCATCATCAAAGTCCACTTTTACAAAACTTAGTTGATTAGTAACCATATTAAAATCATTTAAATGATCTGAAACATACCCACCTTCTGACATCTTCATATTAAATAATCTCTTCATTAGAAATACCTTATTAGATGCTGAGGGTTTTTCATACAATTTGGCCAACGCGTCCATCAAGCCCTTTGTTGTCTTTTCTTTCGAAATATTGAAAGCCACCGATGCTACCAGGCTCAACCGTATCGTTCCTAGAGCCTTTCTTTCAAGAATCTCCCATTCTTCATCCTTCGTAGCCACCGGCTTCTTTTCTATTCCACCCAATGGTAGGAATAGATCCTTCTGATATAAATAGTCTTTCATCTGCATCTTCCATAACTGGTAGTTTTGGCTGTTAAATTTCTCGACCCTAAACTTTTCATCCTCCGACATTACTCCCACTTGAACTAGGAACCCTCTTTTCCTGCGAGTTACCTTTCACTCTGATACCAGTTGTTATAAAAATAGGACCGTGGAGAAATAAAATAAAACAAATGCGGAAACAAAACACAGAAGATACACAATACAATAAAGACACAGATTTACGTGGTTCACCAAGTGTGGGCTACGTCCACCAGAGAAATTTCCAGGTACTTCCTTTATTATTTTCCAGCATATGAAGGGATACAACCTACAACAAACCTGCTGTAACTTCCTCTTGTTTCTCTCATAGTCTTCTATCTCATAATACAATAGTCGCCATCAATCATAGCCGCAAAACATTTCCCTCATAAAAGAGAGTTTCCTTCTAGGGAAAAAAACCCTAACATAATCTCTATCGTTATATCTGTGACCTTATAATGAATGGTCCATATTTACAATGAAATTACAATATACATTTACAAGGCAATTTTTCCTTTGGGGGCTTCACCCCCGAACCCCCGCTGGGGGCCCGCTTGCCCCCCCTGGACCCCACAGAGGGGGTACCCCCCCTCTGCACTCCCCCACGTGGAAGAGGGTACATACTTCTGGGGTGTAAATACTTCATGGGGTATAAACACAGCTAAAAGTAAAAGACCTCTGAATCAGGAAGATAATCAGGCTCCACAACCAACAGGAGTGTCCCTGTAATTTTCCCTGTAATTTTCTCTGTAGACTTTCCTATCCCCTTTGATTGTTTCTGCATAGCTTTTTGGATATTTTTCTTGTTATGTTGTTTTGGATCTTGATCCCTTTTCTGTATGATTGTATCCAAGTCCATACTTTTCATGATTATGCCTTTGACTTCTGATAATGTCATTCAAAACTTTTGAGTTGTTCTGCATATTTTTCTTTTGAAGATCCTTTCTTAATGTGACAATCTCTGCTTCCAAATTTTCAATGATCCTATCTCTTCCTTCTAGTTGTTCTTTGAGTGCTTCTTCAATTCTTTTATCTTCTTCAATTTGAACTTTCAAATTTGTGATCATTTGTTCTAATTATTGAGTATCTTATTTCTTGTCTAGTTTTTCTTGTAGCTTCTTGTTTTTACTCTTTTCTCTTCTGATAACTTCTATGGAACTCATCAATTCCTCTCAGTTGTCAACTTATTCCTCTTCAATTTCTTCTTCGAATTCTTCATATTCTTCTTTGGATTATTCAAATTCTTCTTCAGAGTCTTCTTTATCATAGTCTTCTACTACCATGAATATAACTCTTTATGTCTCACTGTCACTGGCTTCATCTTCATATGATGATGAGATGTTTTCTTTGGTGCATAAGTTTTTTTTGAAAAATTTCTTTGTGGTTTTTTTTCCTTTATATATTTGTTTTCTTTTTGAGTAACCTTCATCATTTCTCTTTTTATTATGAGGACATTTGTTAGAAAAATGACCAATACCATCACAATTAAAACAAATTAAAGGAATCTTACCTCTATACCTATCCTCGGTTCCCTTGTTCAGTCTTTTGAAAACGTTGGCCATTTCTTCATCATCTTCCGAGATGTCACTATTGCTACTATGTTGTTTTTCTTGTTGTTTTCCCTTTTTCTTTGATATTTTGAATGATTTGAAGGATGCTTCTTTTAAATCTGGATTTTCCTGTTCAATTCGCATTTCATATGCTGTGAAGAATCCATGTAGTTTGTCCATGCTTATTGAGTTTAGATATTTTCTTTCTTCTAGTGCTGATATCTTATGGTCAAATCTTAAATCATAAGAAGAGATATTAGTATGTTAAGCCCTAATATTGTCTCATTACCCCTTAATTGGGGCATATTATATTAGTAATGTTATTTTATTTATGTCGGATTTAGGCCATTAGTTGTAATTATACCTCCTAGTCTCCTATATATACCAAGGAGACATTTTCATTTTGAATCATCTTGTACTTGAACATTCAAGTGGGGTAAAAGGAGGTTGCCCCCTCGAAGAGGCTTATTATCTGAAATTCTCTATTTTTCAAGGCGTTGAGTACTTTTTCTGAGGATTTTCTATGCTATATTGATATTTGGTTCTTAACATATGGTATCAGAGCTCAAGGTCTTGGGGTTTCGCTGCTACATCTGAGACACCTTGGAGTTTTTTCTATAACTTATTTTATACAATGTTTCAGAAGGAACATATTGGAGGATATTTAGTAGATAGATAAAGGTACGTTGGGTTCAAAATTCAGCTCCTGAGGCCTTATACTTTCTAAGATACAACCTGTACAAGATAGGGTTCTGGAATCATTTTGAATTGAGTCATTGCAGAATTTTCGCTATAAATTCTTTTTTGTAATGTTTTAGACCCTGAGCTCCAGAGGATATTTACAAAAATTATTAAGGTATATTTGGTAAAAAGGTTAGATTTTGGGTCATCTTAAATTTGTAGATACACCCTGTGTAAGATAGGGTATCTGACTAGTCCTATTGACTAGTCTCAAGAAGGTGTTCCAGGTAAAACAATCATAACTTCTTCCTAGAGTATCCAAATTGTGTGGGACTAGTTGCATTAGATTATGGACAGTATGTAGTACTTCTAGTGTGATTAATTTGATATCAATTATTTTGTGCGGGGCACACTATACAAGTGAGATCTTCTGGAAAGGCCAAAACTCGGAAAGTTGTGGGGAAGTTACCATAAATTCCACTTGGCACATCCAATTTTGATCAGACCTATGGAATTGCAGAGAAGAAATATTAGAGAAATACATAAAAGAAAGTTTCATACCTAGAAGGGATGAAACTTAGGAGATACAACAGAAGAAATATTGTCTAGCAGAACCACCTCAAAATCAAGGTTCAAAAGTGATACTTGGCCAACATGCCACCCAAAAAGGGAAATTCTACACCAAATAAGCCTCCAGAAAATCCTACTTGGACTATTGATGAAGGTGAAGAAATGCATAGGGACATAAATGAACTACAAAATAAGATGGATTCAATGGAAGATAAGTTGGATACTAAGATGGATTCAATGGAAGCTAAATTGGATACTAAGATGGATTCAATGGAAGCTAAGTTGGATACTAAGATGGATTCAATGGAAGCTAAGTTGGATACTAAGATGGATGGTTTAAAAGGGGATATCATGGAAGTATTGAAAAAAATCGTAACAGAGAAGACACCTTGTTGAAGGAAAATCTCCCTACAGACAGGTAGATCTCCTCAAAGAGCTAGACTCTTAACTCTAAGACAGAAAGTGCTTATCATGGTCACTGACTTCCTTTTAGATCCAGTTGGACTAGTGTGTGAGGAGGAAGGAGAAAAGAAGTACCTTTTACTGGTGTTTGTCCCTGCACACTCCGAGTTGAGCTCCAATATTTCGCTCCTCGATAAGCCCTGTAGACAAACAAAGTACGACTACTTCCTACTCTATCAATATTAGTCCAAAATAGGTCTATCTACTAAAGAGATAAATTCATGTGAGATTGAACACAAATTAGAAAGAAACAGGCCAAGCAAATTATATTAATGAGGGCAAAACATTGCTTACAGCCATAGATGAATTGCAGCAATTTCGCCAAGTTCTCCTTGTCTACCCCTTGCTCAAAAGATCCACGATCCAAATGATGATAGCTTCATCGATTGCTCCCTATGAGATGATAGATCTCTTGCCTCCAAAATATCTCTGTTCCATCACCACTTATAAGATCATAAGTTTAGTGTGATTCTCCCTTTTCTCCCCCCTTTCACCATGAGAAAGCTTGCTTATATAGCCTTAGAGAGGCTTTAACCATTTGAGATATCCTTGGGGAAGTTGAGGATTTTCCTCCTTCAGTTGAGGATATACCCTAAGATCATGGCTGGACTGGGCATTTGAATCCAACTGCCTTCCAAGAATGAAAGGATCCTTCCCCCATTCATCTCAACAACTTAACTACTACCCAGAATAGGCAGCGCTCCCTCAAAAAGGACATAAGAGCGTTGTAGCGCTCCCTAGTAGTGTTTAGGGGAGCACCAGCACTCCTGAAGGTAGGAGAGATCTTGCAAAAGGTTTGATGCAATGCTATAACGCTCCCTAATGGCTTATGGGGGGCGCCAACACTCCTGACATAGTTATAGGGGAGCGCTCCCCTCCAAAAACTTAGTTTTTTGAGTGTTTTCAGATGGCAAAAGGTTCATGAGCCCAGTTAACCTTTCCTCCTCTTCCAAATCAAGTGTTTGACATGTGCCAAGTTTCCTCCTGATGTCGTTTACAGACATGACATAGGCATCATGGCAGTATGCTTCCCTGACACTTGCGACACTTGTGAACAAAATGCGACACTTGCGACCTTTGTAATGACGACACTTGCGAGACTATCAAAGTGAGTATTTTTTATGTGTAACAGATTACCCCCCAAAGTATGAAGTTAGAAGACAGGAACTGATAAATGAAATGCTTTGTAGACTTTCAAGCAAGGGTATAGACGCAGAGAACCTGACAAAAGCTGCACACAAACATCCAACAAATATTATGACATGTTTCAAACCCAAGGCAGGCATACCTATGCTTGGGTGATCAAGACTTGCAAGATATGGCTGCCATAAAATACATTACGGATCCATAATTGTATTGATAAAAAGGTATAGCCATTGAAAATACACTGTGGATCTATACTCTTATGACATGAACTGATCGTAGCCATGAAGAATACATAGTGGATCTACGACATGACAAGACATAACCATGACCAATACAAAGTGGATCTATGTAACAGTATATGTGTCATTGTTCAAAAGAAACTCCATCACAACCTTGGAAAAGTACATATCAAAGTGATCACTCAACCCAGGGTCTTCTTACCGATCCCGATGTAGTACGAATATAACCATGTGAATAGATGTCCTGATGTCAAACATGGCAGAAACCACTTGATTACCGGTCAATGATGTAAACCGTTAACAAGCGTGAGGGAGATCACCATTAATGTCAATGATTCCCAAGGTACTCTAGTACATTCCAATGAATGTGAATGGATGAGATAGAGTCGAACATCCGTGGAATAATATGATCAGAGGTTAATGATTTAAACATGTTGTCAGACGTGAGGAGGCCTGCCATTGAGGCATGCAGGTCCCAAAGTACTAACTGGTTTATAAGTCTAATTCCTGGATAATGTGTTGAAGTCGACAGGAATAGGCTCGTCGAAGGAGGGACTTGATGTATCCCCCATCAACGACATGAAACGGACATAGAGATGTAATTGGTAGATCAAATGAGCATGGAATAACACGGGTATTGAGACAAGATATTTGTGATGTCTGACTCACGAGATGGATACTTCCCTTGAACACTGAGGCACGAAAGCAGAAACACGACATGGACCAAAACTTGATGATGTAGTGGATGTTGTGACTTACGTCGGGTGACCCAAAGGAGTGAAAGAAACTCAAAGGATTGGCTCAGTGTAGAGGTCTAGCGGATCATAATGCGTGCAAAAGACAAAGTGTCATGTTCAAGGGCGACTCTAAGAATTACTTGGTAATGTTCTCAAGAGACTTCTTGGCTTGCTTCTTTCAAGTTTTCCCCCATCCAGATAGACGAGTGCCTCTTTTTAATTTAACAAGCTCATGCTCGATATAACTCACCTTTGGTAAGTTCCTCTTCCTTTGTTTAACGAATTGGAAGAAGTAAGGGTTCGATCCCATATGGGCCTGTCTATGTTTTATTTAGCGAGTCCAAAGAAAGAAAACTCGAAGGTTTTTCATGATTATAGAGTCTGGAAAAACACTTAAAAGGGAACTCTCTCAGTTCCTTTTTCGTAAATTAGTCTGACGAGACCGAAAAAGAGATAAACTATCGCTCGAAAGACGCCCTTTCAAACCGTTTAATGAGTGGGAAAGAAAGCAAGATCACTCGGCAATATTTTCATGTTTAGAGAGTCTGAAAAGAGCTTAAAGGAGACTCCAAGGGGTTCCTTTTTCGTGTATCCATACAGGTCTGAAAAAGAGATAAAAGTCTACCCGGATGCATTCTCATGTATTTACGAGCACGAGAAAGAACAAAGACTAAGCTCGGTATGCCCCCAACTTGAAAGCTAGTGGTCTAACTCCAGAATGATCAGCAAAGGCTGGAGACATGCCCTCCAAGCTTCAATTCATTCGTCGGCTCTGGGGTCGTCACCAATTTCTCTAGGAGATGAGAAAAAGGAGAAAGGTGGATGAAAAGAAGGTTCAAAAGAGGTGTATCTTTCAATTTTTAACGAGCTTGACACAGAAAAAGAACTATGCTCAGGGCCTCTGTTTCATTTTTTAATGAGCTTGCCACAGAGAAGAGAAACTATGCTCGTGGTGTCATCCAGATCATGGCTTCCAAGAGGATAATCCTCTGGAAGGGTACCATGTCAAAGGATAAAACATGGTCATGGCCTTCAGAAGATCTTCGCTGGATGGAAGATAATAACTTGAGAAGGAACACATGTCGAGGGTCGCGATCGGAGTAAGGAGATCAGGCTCTGATAATACGATCGAAGAAACCACCATGTCCACTACCGGATCCAAATCGTCGGAAGTTGAAAGCATGGGAGATGATGAAAAATCAACACCAAGAGGGGAGATAGATGGTATATCTGCCCAAATTTCTTCACGAAGGGGAAGAAAAGAGGATCGGTGATGGTTATTATCCCGAGGTAACTTTTCAATGCGAAACATCTCCGGAATAGATGCATCCAAAGGAAAATTCAGGGAAATGTGATTAATTGTAGACGACAAGGAATGCAATCGTGATTGCATCGAGGAAACGTCAGGTGCCAATAGATGTTGGTCATCTGACGAGGGAGAAGCAGATGGGAAAGAAACGTATGATGTTTCGGCTGGACTAAGTGGCACGGTGTCACTTAGTGCATCGAATTCCAAAGGACAAGGTACAATCCAAGGGTCAGATGATTCCAAAGATTGATAAGCCGCGGTCGAAATCATATCGACTGTGTCAATGTGATGTGTAGTCAGTGGAAGTGGTGTAGGGAAGGTACCCATGATGCTAGAATCTTTTAGTAAGACAACACCAACGCTTTCATATGTGATCTTGTGGTCTCCCAAGAAAGGAATATTGTTGGTAGTGGGAATGTGAGCATCGGTCATGCAGAAATCCAACTGATCAACAGTGACAATTTTTCCCTGATGAGGAAATTGGACACATCGGAAAACTGACGAGCCAACGATAGTCATAGCATAAAACCAACTTCTTCCAAGTAACAAGTTGTAATCAAGGGGGGCATCGACCACCTCGACATCAACAGTAACAGTTTTTCCACCCAATTGGATGGGCAGGGACTGTAAAATCCCATGGGGATGAAAACCTCGCCCATCAAAGGCTCGTAACATCATTGGGGATTTGTTGAGTGCTGGTGATTATAAACCTTTCCAACATGCTAAAGACATGACACAAGTTGAGGCTCCCTCATCCAGAATGGTTCGATGGATTTGTTGATTGTGGACAACAACATCAACTTGGAAAGAAAGTTGGTGGGAGAGTCGAGACGCATAATTATCCAGGTTAAACATGATCTGATTGGATGACTCAAGATCAACAGCACCAAGAGCGGTCAAGAGAGTTCTACGTTGACTGGGGAAGTGCTGTAGAACTTCTAACGCAGACATAGCACACAGTGCTTGAGCCAAATCTTCAACAATGTTGTAGTTTTGGGTAGCACGTGAAATAGGATTAAAGGTAGCTTTGTGGATAGTGCTCTTAGGAGGACGTAAGATAGAGTCAAACGTGGGTTTCTCAATCTGAAGTGGTCCAGACGGAGGATTAATCGATGGAAGACTAACAGCGGATGATGATGGATCCAGTCAAGTGTCGGCACCATTAGTGTCTTTTCCTTTGTCAGGGTTACCTGGTGTGTCGTAGGTCTTAGAGCGAGTGGTCAAATTAATCCCATTAAACATATAAATATGTGCACTCGAAGAGGCCTCATCCTTAGGATCGCTAGAACTGCCCCCAGGAGAGGGGGTTTGAGCAACCATGGATTGCTGTTGTGGAAAAGGATGAGTAAGCACATCGGGTTGTGACTTCCCTTGGAAAATTTTGGCCACTTCATTGCGAAGCAGACAATATCGAGTGTAGTGATCATCACCACAAATGATACACGGGAATTTCAGTTTTTGTTGTGGTTTCTTTTCGGTAGCAGGTGTTTGATTTTTGGGTTGTTCATTATTATTTTTTGATTTATTCTTTGTCTTCTTATTACCTCTGGATTGTTGTGAAGGGGCATATTGAACAACATTCACCTTAGAGATCTGAGTTTGGGGGGAGGTAGAGGAGGGTGTAGTTGATTTGGGAGCAGACGTCGAAGTGGACCGTTGGGTTGTTCCAGTCGACTGGGAAGTAGATTGGATTTTGACGTAGCCAATGACTCCATCCGCGTGTGAGGTAGACGATGGTTTGGATGGATCAGTAGTGGCACGGGTAGCATTTGGTATCAATTTGTACAGAGTACCAAATTGTGAATAAACCAAATCTAAGTATTGAGCTCGAGCAATAGCCTCTTCTTCGGTGACTACACCACCCATAGCAACATCACGAGTGATCTGGGGTAACAACGATTTGGTGAACCATTTCGCTAATAATTGGTCAGGAATGATTGCTTTGATTAACCTTTGTCATCATCTCCATTCATGAATATGATCAGAGATATGTACGGAGGTTGTCTGACGAAGGGAGGTCAATAGTTCGGTACCTGTCTCGTATCGAATGGGTAGTTGGAAGCGTGTGAGGAAGGACATGGAAAGGGAGTTGAAATCATGAAAAGAAGCACGTGGTAGTTCAATATACCACTTTGTTGCAGAACCCGTAAGCGTTCATTGGAAAAGACTGTTTCAGGATTAATCCGTAAGTGCAGACACAAACCGATCTCCCTAGATCCACCTGGATATAGAACAAAACAGGACAGAATGATACTCTTTCCCTAGATTTAACCTGTTGAATGAACTAAGAGACAAGGGTCATAGACATACCTTATGAACGCTTCCTTGGGTCTCTGTTGTTCCAAGCTTCTCTCCGACGCTCTTGTGTCATTCAGATCACAACAGTACAAACCAATTGAAGTGAAAGCAAATCAATATATTCAATAGCTAATCTATACATATGATCAAGGAGTTATGTAATAAAGTGACATCATCTTTATGGGAAAGGGAAACATTACTGTATTAAATTGATAGAAAGTGAAACTTACAACCTAAGCCTTGATGTTATAGATCTCCTTTCGATGGCTCCTAGCTCTGACACACACACTTGCTCATGCATGAAGAAAATCAACCACTTTTGATAACTTTGCTGGTGTCTTTAGCTGTTGTAGCATCAGTCCTTCATACAATATTCCACTAATTCTCCAATCAATCTCTTGCTAGTTTGCTTCTAACCTTTTCCATGATCATTCCCCTCAATATATAGGAGAGGGTAGATTAGTTACTTGGATAGGAATGATCCCAAGATATCAGGAAAACCAGTATTTGACAACCATTCGAATGCCAACTCACCCTTCTAGAAGATTCCTTTCTAGAAGGTTCGAGATTTTATCTTTTTTCCTCCTTTAGAATATGTTAGCACCCTAAGATTTAGGTACAGTGCGAACCCCTCGCACTCCATCTTAATGCAGCCTGCGAGAATGCATGATTCTCGCAGGCAAATATATAGGTAGACTGCGAACCTCCCTTAAAAATATGATTTCTGGAAGCAGACAAATGTAATTTTTCTCAGGAAAGTGTTCTAGTGAAGAGCCTAATTTCTCCATCATCATCACTTCATCATGACAACCAAAATTATGGATAACAAAATGCCCCCCCAAAGTCTGAGATTGGAACCAGTGACAGTCGATAGACTTTGTAAGCTGCATGTGTGTGTCAAGAACCAAGAGCACATCTAATCGAAAACCTGCAAACATCCAAGCATTGGAAGAATATCATGTATATCAATTCTGAGGTAGGCATTCCCATACTCAGATCACAAACTGATGACATCATAAACAAGGGTCATGGCCACCAATCATACACTGTGGATCCATGCTGTCATAATATAGCATAGCCACCTGAATACATTGTGGATCTATGCGACAAATTTTCAATCAAGACAACATAGCCACGAAACATACACAGTGGATCTATGTGTCACAAATTATACATACTCCATCGCAACCTGGATCATAAAGACAATATCCAGGGTCTTCAATCTCGTCGCCCAAAGTACGAATCTAATCATGTGATTACATGTGTCGAAGTCGAACATGGTAGAAACCACTTGATTACCGGCCATTGATGTAACCGTTAACAAGTGCGAGGGAAATCACCATTGATGTAAATGACTCCCAAGGTACTAAAGTACAATCCATCGACTATGAATAAATGAGTTGATGTCGAACATCCGATGGAATCTTTCGATCTGGGATCAATGATGTAAACCCATTGTTGAAAGCGAGGAAACTTGCCATTGAAGCATGCAAGCTCCAAGGTACTGAATAATTTCTAAGTCTTGATTCCGGATAATGTGTTGAAGTCGACGGAACAAAACTCGTCACGGGAGGGCCTTGATGTATCCCCCATCAATGAAATGAAATGAGTAACAGAGTTTGAAGGTGAAAAAGAGCATGTAACCATTATACTTTGGACACAGGGAAGGCCGACATGGAGAGAATGGATAACTGCAGATGGCCGACTCAATATAGGTTTCAGATGGACTTTTCTTGAACATATGAATGACACGACCAATGATTTGGCAGCATTGACTCAAAAATGACACAGGAAATGACCTTGTAGCAAATCGAATGAGAGACAAATGGATTTCCCAAACCGGCTTCGAATGATGAATAGGGGGTGTCATGTTCAAGAGCGACTCTTACTGCCAATCAATTCAATGATTAAACATATCCCTTTCCCAAATTTTCCCCCACCATTTCTGGCAAGTACCTCTTTATTTTTACGCAAGCTTGAAGAGGATCGCATATGCTTGTTGATATAAGCTTATCCTTCGGACGATTCCCTCGGAGTATTTTTAACGAACCCTAGGAAGGAGTGGTTCGGTCTCATTACGGGTCTGTCAATGTTTGTTTAACGAGTCTAGAGATAGTAAACTCGAAGGTTTTTCAAGATTATAGAGTTTGGAAAAAAAATTAAAAGAGAACTCTCTCAGTTCCTTTTTCGTACAGTAGTCCAACGAGACCGAAAAAGGGTTAAACTATCGCTCGAAGGACGTGTACTTCAAATACTTTAGAGAGCGTGAAAATAGCAAGATCACTCAGCAATCTTTTCCTGTTTAGAGAGTCTGAAAATAGCTTAAAGAAAACGGGGGTTCCTTTTTCGTATAACCACAGTGAGCCCGAAAAAGAGATAAAACGATGCTCGATCACGTTCTTGTGTTTTTCACAAGTGCAAGAACGGACGAAAGGCGCTCGAGGTTTTATGTCAAAACCATAACAAACAATCAAAATCACACCACACCATAGAAAAAAATCGTCCATAATCCTCCATGTTTCATACCTGCAAGTTACTTCACTCATTTTCACATTAGTGATTAGGGTTAAATAATAAATAAACATAAAAAACCCACATTTGATATAGTAAAAAGTAATTAAAATGAGTGAATAACTAAATTTACTATATCATTTCACACTTTTACCTTTGAGTTCAAAAAACCCTCATTTTACCCTCTGCATTCAATGTCGATTTCTGGGAGCTACAGGTGATCATTTGATGAGCCGTCAGCAGTATCTTGGTAAGTTCTTCATTCCTGATCTTTTCATGGTTTAAAAATTTGATTTCATTGGTTAAAAGTTCAGTTTTAAGTTAATTTTTTGAACCCTATTCGTGTGGAGGCATTCTCACAGGTGGCCCATACGAGACCTGCGAGAATGACTCATTCTCACAGGTGGACCTTAAGGCACCTGTGAGAAGTTTGCACTGTGTGTAGTAGGGCACCTGCGAGCAGCACAGAACTCAAAAAGTTTTAAAACGTTCAGCCAATAGAAAGAATTTATTTCATGTTTAAGATCATTATCCATCTTCATATGTTTCTTATGCAGGTTAATAGCCACAAGTATGGTGCTTGAGTGGCGAGAACGGGAACACAAGGAGGATAACACAAACGTCAAAAATCACCCTCCCACCATAGCTGCCTTAAGAGATTGTGGTCTCTTAAAATACTTCTGTATCCTGGGCATGAGAGCTGATGCAGGAGCATCTGCAACCTCCGCAATTCAACATATCAACCAGCGCGAGGAGGAAGAGAATCGTACAGCTAGACAAGCCAGCAAACCTTTTTGATTTTGAATTTCACCTTGGTATTGTTGCGCCGTCGTTTGCTAAAGGCATTCAAAGCCAGGCGCACTTGTATTATGTTACAGATAGGAAGGCATTTAATTCAATTAAGGCTGGTAGATAGAA
>ML783066.1:688459-701648 GCA_009831015.1 Picea engelmannii
GGCCTATTGTTAGTGCTTCAGTTATTCTTAAGCAGAGTCCTATAATGCATGAAAGTTATGTGGAACAATATGCTTTAGATGCTGACTTTAAGGAAGTGTATGAAACTTTGTGACACTCTAACCATGTTGAAGAATTGGATTATAATTTGCATAATAATCTCTTGTATCATCTTGGCAAGTTGTGTATTCCACAGGGAGAAAGAATCAACATCATAAGAGAAGCGCATTGTTCTCTTATCACTGGTCATTTTGGTGTAGGCAAGACAGTAGCAAATTTGCAAAGATATTGTTATTGGCCTAAGATGAATGAAAGTGTTTCGCGATATGTTCGGGGATGTTCGTTGTGTGCTACAAGTAAACCAAGTAATTGAAAGTTGGGTTTGTACACTCCACTTCCAGTTCCTTCTCGACCTTGGGAAAGTATTTCCATGGATTTTGTTGGTGGTTTACCTATGTCGAGAAGAGGTCATGATTATCTTTATGTTGTGGTTGATTATTTTAGTAAGATGTGTATTTTGATGCCTTGTACTAAGCAGGTAACAGTAGAACAAACGGCACATTTGTTCTTCCAAAATATTTGGGTGCATTTTGGTTTGCCCAAGTCCATCATTTCTGATCGAGATTCTCGATTTGTTGGAAGTTTTTGGTCGAGTTTGTGGGCACTCATGGACACCAAACTTAAGAAGAGCACAACTTTTCATCCACAGACAGATGGTCAGACAGAGGTGGTGAATCGTACAGTAGTACATCTTCTTCGTGCTATTGCAGCAAGCATCCTAAGCTTTGGGATGAACATTTACACTACGTTCAGCATGCGTACAATCGAGCTAAGCACTCTTCGACGCAAACGTCGCCATTTGAGGCATGTTTTGGCTATTTTCCCAAGTCACCTTTAGATTTCATATTTGGGAAAGATATTGCTTTTGATGGACAGTATGATATAGATCGGGCAGAGAAGTTCATTGAACAAATTCAGTTGATACATCAGGTGGTGCAAGAGAAGTTGGAAAAGAGTCAGGCCAAGTACAAAGCGAGACATGACAAGCATCGTGTTGATCACAGTTTTGAAGTTGGTGATGAAGTGTGGCTTTACATAAGAAAGGAGAGGCTTAAAGGAGAAGGTAAAAAGTTGAAACCAATTCGATATGTTCCCTTCAAAATTGTCGACAAGATTGGTAACAATGCTTTTCGTTTAGATTTGCCTCCATATATGCAGATGTATGCAGTTGTTAATGTTGAGAATTTAAAGTTGTATGAGCCTCAATTGATTGATGATCAAGGAGAGCATGTTCAGATTCCTTCCATTGATGATTTTTCTCCAGAGTATCTAACAGAACTGCAGGAAGACACCATACTTGACAGGAGAATGTGAACTTCAAAGCGAGGAAATGTGGAGTATTTGCGAGTTGGTCTTAAAGGGACGAATCCAAGAAAGGCCAAGTGGATTGAGGTTGGAAGGGTGAGGGAACTATACCCTCATCTTCACATAGACTGAGATAGTCTTTTGGAGGTCCAAAAGCTTCCCAATGGGGAGGTGTGATCAGGGGATCAAATTTTGCTCAATTTTCAAAGTGCTCAGAATGCAACGAAAATAGTGCCATTGCATCCATCTCGTCTTCTTGATTCTGGAGGTATATTTACTTTCTCAAACGGAGTCCGTATGGAGAAGATATCGCGATCGGTTCGCCAAGCCAAACAGGCAAAATTTTTGGATGCTGACTGTACCTGTCCGTACTTTCCATACAGTCCGTACGGTGACGTGGTAGGGCCATACCATCTGTACGATGATGTGTTAGGTGGATAACATGGCACACTCTCATTGGTTGATGGTTGACAAATCAGTGGATGACACGTGTCATGGGTGGTCAATGGTATGAGGACACGTGGCCCAATCCCTTGGCGCCATGTGTCACTCATTGACTGGCTATTTGGTTATATAAAAAAAATTTGAGGCCCGTGGGGTTAGACCCCCGGACCTCCCCTTTATGTAATGACTTCATAACTCTCCGCTAACCAAAGTGTCTCCCTTTGTTCCTTGTTTACTATGCCGCAACATATATATTTAATGTTGATTAATGTTTGGATGAAAAGGGGGGTTGGGCCAGGGCTTAGCCTCGACCCGTGGTCGTTTTGTATTACATATGACCCAACATATATCGCCCGACCGATTGGTGCGCGCGCATTTCATTGTATTGCATTGTATTGCAATGTTTTGCAATGTATATATATATAACCGTGTGTTAAATGATTGGCGCATGGTTTGAAACCAAGACCCGTGGTTTCATATAACCATGTGTTAAATGTTGGCGTGGGACCCAAAATGGAAGTTGCACGGTTTTCAAACGATTTAACCACCATTTTGCCCAGCGCGAGGTCACATGGCCATATGCCCAGGTGCCGAGGCGGTTAGGGGCTGGAGGTGCCTTAACCGTCCTATGGTTTGCACCGTTGGCGCGGTTGCACCCGGTGCTAGGTTTTTACGCTTAAAAGAGCATGTGAGCTAGGTTCATGCAAGGAGGGTGTGAATTTTAGAACCAGAGACAACAAGATTGGAGAAGGAGACTTCCAGGAGGCCTATCTTTCTCATTTTTCGATCGATTGAGGTGCTGAAAGAGCCCAGACAGGGGTCAATTTGAGCATTGTAAGACATGTTTTTGAGAACTTTTGAGAAATTAATAATAATGATCCATTGGAAGCTGGACCATGAGATGTAGCCCAGAAGAGAGGTGAACTCCTTTATCAATTGTTGTGCACATGTGTTTATGTTCTATGTTTATGCTGTTGTCTATGTGTATTTTGCATAAGTAATCATTAATTTATGTGTTGAAAATTGATCATGTTGCTTTAAACACATAACATTTAACTTGAAATAATTATTCAAGTTTTTCAAGTCTTCTTCATTTTTAGATCAAAATCAGAGAAGAAACTTTGTGGTAATTCAATGTACCACTTCGTAGCGAAACCAGTAAGAGTCCTTTGGAAAAGACGTAGACGAATGGAGTCATCCATCAAAGAATTGGATGAACACCACAGATGAAAATTCATCACATGATTATTTGGATCCTCCCCCGCCTTGCCATCGAATTTCGGAATATCCGACGGAATCTTGGCAGGAATAGCGGGCCATTGGGGGGAGTGATGAATAGGATCATTCAAAATCCTAGACAAATATGGCAAGTCCAAAGTAGCAAGAAAAGGCAACTGCTGATTCACTTGTGGGTACTGGTGACTTTGGGGTGGAAGCCCTGTCGGTAAACCAGTAGGACCGTATCCAGTCTGCCCATAGAGGGAAGACCCTGGCTGATTCGGTGGTGGGCGGATAGGGTGATAACCCCAAGGATTGGAACCTTGATTTTGAGAAGGGACCTGAGGCTGAGTAGTGTGACTCTGACCCCAAATAGGATTAGTTATACCCGGATACGGTTGGCCCACTATAGGGATAGTTTGTTGCCCCCCAACATTTTGAGGAAAGTTTTGTAGAAGATGAGTCCAATACTGGGCCAATTCAGGAGGTATGTTTTGTCCAAAAGGTGAGGTTTGTCCCCCTACCGTAGGTACAGCTCCACCTGAAAGTTGTGTGCCAACTGCAGGTTGTGTATTAACTGTGTTGTGTCCGGGAAAAGGAAAAGGAACTGTACCACCATGTCCACCAATAGGAATCTGTGGGTTTGTTGCAACAGTCGGGATAATGCCACTGGGATTAGGATTACTAGAAGGAAAAGGAGGGAGTGTCGGGATAAAATGAGGAACATCATACCCAGGAAAAGGAGGACCACTTGGAGAACCGGCTGGGGTGTGTGGAGGTGTTGGATTGGAATCATTCAACAAAGCATTCAACGCATGGTAACCAGGAGGTAAATTTGGGTTAACCTCAGGCATTCACTGGGTATTGATAGGAGCAAGAGTAGCTGCAGTAGTTCTGGTTTGGACACTTGTAGTATTTGCGAGATGGGCCATCTCGGGAGGAAGGAAAAAATGATAAGTAGTAGTCTCTGGTGTAGTTGCAGTCTCAGGAGATACTGGAGGGTTAATATCGTAGACGATAGGTGCCTCAGTACCAAAAAGGACTCATCGGAAATCACCAGACCAAAAAGGATCTTGGCCTACTACACCGTGAGAAGGCCCAACGGTTGATTCGGAAGATGTAACAACGGCTTCGTCAGAAGGGTTTAATCGCACAATAGGTCGTTCACCACGACGAATGCGATAGTCCTCTCTAGTATTGGTAATTCGAAAATCCTCTAGAGAGTCAGTTTGATCTATCTGTGAAGGTGGTGTAGTGACAACTGGAACTTCACTTGTCTCCCCGTGTGGTGCAGTAACCACTGGGACTTCGGTCTGATGCGGAGAACCCTCAGCTGTATCGGTAGGCGAGGGTTGAGTATCGTCCAGATTCTCTGGAGATAAACCTTGCATTCTATGTGAACGTCGTGGGGGAGCAATTGTAAATAAGTGAAAAGCTCCGTGAAGAAACTCTTAAGGTCAACTTCGATAAACAAACAACACACACTAGTAAACAAAATCTAGGAAACAATCACCAAGCAAACAATACCTTCTAATTCTGAAGCCACTAGTTGGTGATGAAATCCAACATCGCAACGACGAGACGAGAAGGGGCGGGGCTATTGTGGAAAATTTACGTTGATGACCTGCTTAACGGACTTACACCCTAGTGCAATTTCCCACACATAATCGTGGGTATACCCTCCAAGGAGCCCGAGTGAGTTTGATCAACGTCAATTCCAGGTACCGTGAAGACTTTCCCCTTCACAGTCACCTTGGGTAAGAACCTAGATAGATAGGCCACTAAGGTCACCACAAACAACAGTACAGCCTGGGGGAACAGTTGTCAGTCCGATCCACACGCAAGGGAAGGGTATCTAGCCCGAAATCAACTCAAAGGCTTCCACTCATAATTGTGGGTATACCTCAGAGTGATCCCCATAATACGTGCAATCTCTACACCAATGTCAGCAAAGAAGGGTTAGTAACTCCGCCAACACCAATGAGACCTAGTGCTTGACCCTTGTGTTAGAAGGGCGTCCCAGGACAATATGTTTCCAATGGAATTTAACACTCCCTAACTCAAGATGCTATTATGTGTTTTAAGATTTTGGAGAGTGTATCTCTCTTCCTACTCCAAAGCAGTAGCCTAGCTAAATGTTGGTGTATAAGAGCCCTAGAAAAGAGTTACTAGATACATTTTAAGATTACGCAATGTTTTTTAATGGTTGTTGTTTACACAAAGGTAACGGAAATGAAACTCATGTGTGTATGACTCTGACCCAAATAATGCAAGTATGAAAATGAAAAATAACACTTTCCGTTCAATGAAACCTATATATGGGAGAGAGAGAAGTTTTCTAAATAAACCACGAATTACATGCAAAATTTCTTTTTTCAATGTCAATGCAAACAATCATTCAGCAAATGAAAATGTACTATGTTTTCTTTTTCAAAGCTTCAACAATTCTTAAAATTTGATTTTCAATGTTTTGTAAATGACAAAGACAATTTGATGTAAGAAAACAATTGTGTTCACTTTCCAGAAAGAACTCACACTATATCAATGAGAGAGCAGAAAATCAAATCACAAAGAATCAAGCAATAACAACCCATTCAATTCTTTCAACGAAAGCAAGAACCAAGAACAAAACAAAAAGTCTTCGCAATGCAAACGAAAATGTCCTTTCGAACCAACAAGCAAATGAGAAAAAACCAAACACTTAACTCTCAACCAATCACTGGTCCTCAACCAATCAGACACACTCAACTCCAGAAGACAGAGAGAATGAAATTGCCAATAAGAGCCAAGAAATGAAAGTCAAACTATAAAGGCAAGAAAAACCTTGAAACCCTAAATCTACTTGAGCATGCAAACAGAAGAAAGAAATGTATAAATCAATGATCCAATAAGCCCAAAAGAAGAAATGCAACTGATCTGAGTAGTTGACAAAATCAAAAATCAATTTCAAAATTTTCAAAAATCTTGCTCGCAGGCAAGCAGTGTTACACAGTGTGAGAAGATAGGATTCTCGTAGGTGACCTTATAGCAAAGTGCGATGTGTTCACACTGGACCCTATATGTAGGGTGCGAACTTGACTGATTCTCACAGGCTGCAGTTAAACGCAATGCGAGAAATCCTGAAGATAATAAAAATTTTGAAAATGAAAGCAAAATTCAAACAGGCTTCTGAACCCAGTAAGTCTATAAGGATATGTTGAAGACTCAGAGACTGATAAGACAGGAGAAAAAAGAATCTAGAGAAAATGGCCACAGAAAAACTCAAAAAACCATAAATAAAAAGGGAATATTCCCCAGTGGAGTCGCCAATTTTGTTTCAGGATTAATCCGTAAGTGCGGACACAAACCGATCTCCCTAGATCCACCTAGATCTAGAACAAAACAAGACAGAATGATACTCTTTCCCTATATTTAACCTATTGAATGAACTAAGAGACAAGGGTCATAGACATACCTTATGAACGCTTCCTTGGGTCTGTGTTGTTCCAAGCTTCACTCCGACGCTCTTGTGCCGTTTAGATCACAACAGTACAAACCAATCGAAGTGAAAGCAAATCAATATATTCAATAGCTAATCTATACATATGATCAAGGAGTTGTGTAATAAAGTGACATCATCTTTATGGGAAAGGGACACATTACTGTATTAAATTGATAGAAAGTGAAACTTACAACCTAAGCCTTGATGTTGTAGATCTCCTTTCGATGGCTCCTAGCTCTGACACACACACTTGCTCATTCATGAAGAAAATCAACCACTTTTGATAACTTTGTTGGTGTCTTTAGTTGTTGTAGCATCAGTCCTTCATACAATATTCCACTAATTCTCCAATCAATCTCTTGCTAGTTTGCTTCTAACCTTTTCCATGAGCATTCCCCTCAATATATAGGAGAGGATAGATTAGTTACTTGGATAGGAATGATCCCAAGATATAAGAAAAACCAGTATTTGACAACCATTTGAATGCCAACTCACCTTTCTAGAAGATTCCTTTCTAGAAGGTTCGAGATTTTATCTTTTTTCCTCCTTTAGAAGATGTTCGCACCCTGAGAGTTAGGTACAGTGTGAACCCCTTGCACTCCAGCTTAATGCAGCCTGCGAGAATGCATGATTCTCGCAGGCAAATATATAGGTAGACTGCGAACCTCCCTTAAAAATATAATTTCTGGAAGCAGACAAATGTAACTTTTCTCAGGAAAGTGTTCTAGTGAAGAGCCTGATTTCTCCATCATCATCACTTCATCATGACAACCAAAATTATGGATAACAAAGATGCAAATGTATAGAATCGTCCATGAGGGAGTTCGATGAACACCACAAATGGAAAGTCATCACATGGTTGTTTGGGTCTTCTCTGAACTTTCCATCGAATTTTGGAATATCTGAAGGAAGTTTAGCTGGAATAGCTGGCCAAACCGAAGAATGAAAAATAGGATCATTCATTAACCGAGACAAGTCTGGAAGGTCCAGAGTCGCTAGGAAAGGTAGTTGTCAATTAACTTGCAGGTAATACTGGTGTGGCATACGAACACCAGTAGGACCATACACTAGGTTAGGTGGATAATTGTAACCAGTGGGCCCTCTTGTATAAGGTTGGTGTTGACCAGGGTACACAAGATTTGAGGTGGTTCAAGAAACATGCGCGAGCGGAGGATAACCGGATGGGTTATGAGGATTATAAGCCAGAATTGGCGTTTGTCCATAAGGAGGATATATATGAGTCCCTTGAGGGGGAAGAGGTTGTTGTGGAGCTTGAGGATTGTGTCCCCCCGAGAACGATGGGTTTCCTGGAAAAGGGATATTCCACAGATTGGGTGTGGGAGACACATTTTGTCCATACGGTTGATAGTAGGCTCCATATTGAAGTTTCCCCCCAGCATGAGGATTCCCTCCAAATGGAAGTTGTCCTCCAGTGGGAGGATGCCCCCCATCTTGAGGTGGAGTTCTCGATATTTGGGAACCAGATGTAAATGACTGATCGGTGTTGCTTAACGGGTTAAAGCCACCAAGACCGGTCCCTCTAGGTTGTTGTATAGGTATAGAACTTCCAGGCATAACTTGGGTAGTAGTGACAATGGAAGAATTCGATGCTTTGTACCCAAAAGGGAGTGATGATGAAGGTCTAGGTGTTAGTGGTGTGCCAATTGCATCTTGTCTAACCACCACATTACCGGCGGGAATAGTCGGCACGAGAGGGACCATTGTAGAGTGAGTCGTCTGAAGAGAAAAAGTGGACCTTGGGCCAACGGACGATGTGTTCGGATCACTGGATCAATGGATGGTGTAGCTGAAAAAATGGTAGTATCGGTAAAATGGTTTAAGGGTACGGTGTAGGTAACAGGCACGTCGGCACCTATTCCTATTCCATAAATATCTCGCACCATGCGCGGTGGACTTCGAACAATGTATGTTGTCCAAAAGGGGTCTTCGAATAGAGGGTTTGAATGAGACCCAGTCGGGACGTCAGAAGGATTGACGACGATAAATTCACCGGCTAAATTCAGTTGGAGAATACGTCTCTCATATCCCTCAGGAATGCGGAAAGCCTCCGGAGACTCTGAAACAATTCGAAAATTCTCTAAAGAGGTGGAAACTTCTTCTTGGGAGGTTATAGTGTCGTGAACCTCTCTCTGTTGAGGAGATTCCTCCATAGAATAAGGGGGTAAAGGGGTAGTCCCTTCCATATTTTCTGGAGGAAGTCCCTGTAGCCTACACGAATGGCGCAGAGGGTCAATGTTGGGAAAAAGAGTCGGCAAAAAAAATCTATGGCCAACTACCGAAAAGAAGCAGCATACGCTAATAGAATCTAGGAATCACAACCAAGAAAACAAAACCTTCTCTCGATGACCATGCTAGTTGGTGGTGAAATCCAACGTCGCATGATCAAGTCAAGAAGGGGCGGGGATATGGTGGAACAGTTACACTGGCGACATACTTAACGGACTTTCACCTTGGTGCAAGCTTCCACACAGTAATTGTGGATTTACCCTCCAAGGAGCCTAAGTGAGTTTGACCAATGTCTGTTCCAGGTATAGTGAGACTTCCCTTCACTGTCACCTTGTGTAAGACCCTAAATATTATGGACACTAAGCTTACCAATTCGCAGTCAGCCCTTGGGCGGGTACAGTCGACAGTCCAGTCCGAACGTACGGGCAGTGTATCTAGCATGAAATCAACTTGAAAGGATTCCACTAAACATTGTGGGTATACCTTTAAGTGATCCCCATAATACGATCTGACTACTACAATCATTCAAACCATGGAGGGATAATCTCCGTAGCTTTCCCGACTGCGACCTCGTGCGTAACCCCTGTGTGAGAGGGAGATCCTAGGCAGACTTATACGACAATTGGATTTGACTCTCCCTAGCTCAGGATGCTAATGTTTGTTTTGGAAACTTTGGAGATTTATGCTCATAGCTTAATCCAAAGTACTAATCCTAGTCTACTGTTGGTGGAGGATCCTAGAAAAAAAAATGTTTTAGATAATTTTTAATTAGCGTTCATTTTATGGTTGTTCTTTACTCAAAAGGGGTGCGTGAAAGTGAAATGTATGGAATGATGACTCAATCCCCCAAAAATGCATCAAATATGATAAGAAGTCATTTCTTTTCAATGAATGTCTATTTAAGGGAGAGAGAGAGAGATTTATTTTCACTAACAAGCACTAATAAGGAATGTCCTCAAACAAAAAAAATTCAATCAAATCCAATGTGGTGCTAAAACTTTTTTGGAAATTTCTTCTAATATGAAAATCAATCATGAAGATGTCTCTTTATTGTTTGTGTGTGAATAATGATTAATTCAAAACGACACTTCTCCTGCTAATTATCCTTTTGGATCAAGGAAACTCAGACAAGCATAAGCAGGTTTCATACAAACAATACACCCTCTTGATGTGACCGAAAACAAGAAGAAAAAAAAGAAAACAAAGATAATCATGAATTTCACACAAAAGAGAGATGTTGAAGAACAATGACTTCAAAAAAAACCAAATGAAGAGATTCGTAGACTTCTGATGTCCTTCACCAGAGTTTCTTGCTCAGTTAGATAGGAGAGAAAACAGTAGATTGATTTTAAACTCCCAACAACAAAAAAGCTCAAAACAAATAATGAAGAAGGCCACAAAATATGAACAGCAAGGTATTTTTTCCTTAGAAGGAAGGATGTCAAAGTTCAGTGGGAAGAAGCATTGACTCACAGAGAGGCTCAGCAAGTGAAACACAGAGACTGGACCCTGGAAAAAGCAATTCTGGAAAGGTTTTTTTCCAAAAGAGGGTTGGCACTTTGGTGTAAAGGGTACCAAGTGTTATAGCACTCTATCTAACACATCCGGGGAGCATTGGCACTCTGTTAACATAGCCTCAGGGGCACCAGTCTTAAAAATCTCATGAAAATGTCCAAAAATCCAAAATTTCAGTCGAATTTTGGCAATCAAGCTGAGTGTGATGCGGTAAGGAGTCAATCAGCACATGAAATCAAGCAAAAAGGGGTGAACAAGGTCTAAAAAAAATCAAAGGGTAAGACGAGGTCTATGAGGAAAAAATCAAAACCAAAAGTTTTGATTCGATTCTCCCCAGCGGAGTCGCCAGTTTCTGTTGAAGGAAAATCTCCCTGTGGACAGGTAGATCTCCTCAAAGAGCTAGACTCTTAAATCTAAGACAGAAAGTGCTTATCATGGTCACTGACTTCCTTTTAGATCTAGGTGGACTATTGTATGAGGAGGAAGGAGAAAAGAAGTACCTTTTACCGGTGTTTTTCCCTGCACGCTCCGAGTTGAGCTCCAATCTTTCGCTCCTCGATAAGCCCTGTAGACAAACAAAGTACGACTACTTCCTACTGTTATCACTCCAAGAAAATCCTTAGGGTTGTAAACTAAACATGCTTGGTAACTTGATAAATCATGAATAATGAAAGTGTGGATCAATGGGATAATAGAGAGTAGCTAATGAGAAGACAACTCACAAGGCAATCGAATGAAACAGTTCTTTTAGGAATCAATGACCAGACAAAGTAATATCAAAAGGTATGGAGAAAACTGATCTAGATAATCAATTACATCAGTGTGTAGGATCATACAAGCTAGCAATAATTCCTTTAGTTCAATTTCATGATCTTAATAAGAAATTAACAATTCTTAGAAGCTGAGCTAAACTGAAATAAAGTACAGAACATGGAATAGTTGAAGAAATTTGTCATTAACAACAAAAGAAGACTGTGATTCTGTATTGAAAAATAAGTGTCTTAGTACAATAGCAAAAGAGTATCCAAAATTGAACCTCTTGTTCTCCAAATGTCTTTGGCGTTATAGCCTTACAAGATGAAATCTAGATCCATGAAAAATGGATCATATTTGCTAAAAATAGTCAAACTAAACAAGTGTAGGATGAGATCCTATAAAAATGGATCTAGAATTCTAATAATGGAAAGTCAAAACAAAATAGGAAAAGATCATGTCTAATGAGTCAAACTCTATCTTGATAGCCTTCATATCCTTCAAACTCTTTGACAAATGTAAAAATCCTTCAAAGACTGATGACTCCTCATGAGAAATTTGAATTTGCCTCCTTTAGCAAAAAGACAGTTTATCTGATCATTAACTAGTCCACCATTTTCACTTTCCCACCTTCTTAACCATCAAATACATCAAGACAAAACCTTAGACCTGATGTATTTAATTATTATGCATCTTTAGAAATCAACCTCGAAATATTTGGTTGAGAAAAAATCAAATCTGGGCAAAAATACTAGCTTGCTGCCATGTAACAGGTTTCGGTGGTTAAGGGCATACAAATCTATCCCTGTTCACCACCGAAAAGCTCATCTTTCAGTGGTTAAGAGCCTAAAAATTAAGGGTTGTTAACCACCGAAACCTGTAGCTTTCTGAAAATGTTTGAAACTTGCAAAAATGATTACCCTGTCGATTTTCTTAAGGTTCATGGACTTTTTGGTGATGCTGCTCCTCCTTGTACAGAGCTGGAAACTTCAGTTTGTTGTGTAAGAGGCTTTGTTTCCTTTATGTCTGTTAGATTGGTTGTCCCATTTCTAGCTTGAACATTCTCTATCATGCTTTAATATACCATTTGGACATGATTTTGACACTGGAGATAGCAGAGACTCATTAGGTTTATGGCACTGAAAATCTCCACTGAAAGATGACATTCGACCAAGGGATGCCAATCTGTATGAAGGTGAAAGCACAGACAATTGCAAGAATGAGTTGCCATGGCTTTGAGGATCTGTTGCAGCTTGTTGCACTTGTGTTGTCACCTGAAGTAGCTGAGTACTAATTGACAACTGATTTTGATGATGAGAATGACCCTGCAATGAAATATTAGTCTGCATCTGGGTGACGATGTGTGAAAGAACAGAAGGCTATGAATCTACCACCTCTGGCAATGAGATCTCAGAAGCAAACAAATCATCAAGATTCGATGGGTTAATGTTGTTAAGACCATAAGTTCTATATTTTCCAGAGGTGCTCCCATTCCCAAAATACAAAATACAAAATTCCACATGTGAATTCAATCTGACTAGAGATAGTAAGTCTAAAAGACAAACAAAGAACCACAAGTAGACAGAACTTGACTGCGATATTCTTCAAACTTCAAAGTGCAGCCACCCTGTACTATTTCCAATTGCTTCCTTTGTGTTCGACAACACAGGTATTCCAACAGAGGACAAACACCTTCAGTAACCACTCACATAACCAGATCAAAGATCAACACATCGATGTTTTCACGTGGTAAAAGCCCTACGGGGAAACATCCACAGCCCCAGCCAACGCGGCCACTTGGAGCAGTTTATTAATGCAAAGAAAAAGTTTACAGAGAGATTTTACAAGAGAGTTTCTCAAAATCGATCATCAGAAAATGACCCTCCATGCTCTTTAAATAGAGATCATGGACCAATCGTGTGTTAATCCACAGATCAATGGCTGTTAAGATCAAGGAGAGTATGAACCATCAGATCACTCTATGTCGAGAACATATCGTGACCGTTGGATTTCCTAACTACAAATGCATACTAATGCATACTAAAGAAACACACTTTTACCTAACGACATATTATACCAAGTAGATCTTAACTAACTCCTAAGTGTTTAAATATCCTAACATCCCCCCTTAAGAACAACTTGGGATAGGATTGAAGGATTTACAATAA
>ML783066.1:724025-774862 GCA_009831015.1 Picea engelmannii
AGAATCAACAACAAGTTCTCCAAATCTTAAAGGACAACCTGACCATGGCACAAAATCGCATGAAACAACAAGCAGATCAACATCGTAGTGAAAGAAGTTTTGAAGTATGGGATTGGGTATTTTTAAGACTACAACCATACAAAAAAATGTCCCTCGGGCAAGCCAAGAAGGATAATAAATTATCACCAAAGTACTATGGCCCTTATAAGGTGTTACAAAACATTGGTACTATGGAATACAAATTGGATCTGCCTGCATCTTCATGAGTACACCCAGTTTTCCATGTTTCATGCTTAAAGAAGGTTATAGGCGACAAGATCCCAATTCTAACTATATTGACAAAAATTGATGAGGAAGGAAAAATCATATTGGAGCCTGAAGCCATCACTGACACAAGAATTCACCAACTGAGGAATAGATCTATTTCAGAGTATCTCATTAAATGGAGGAAACTACAAGCGGAAGATTCCACTTGGGAACCCCTAATATTGGCTCATTACCCCTTAATCGGGGAATATTATATTAGTAATGTTATTTTATTTATGTCGCCTTTAGGCCATTAGTTGTAATTATACCTCCTAGTCTCCTATATATACCAAGGAGGCATTTTCATTTTGAATCATCTTGTACTTGAACATTTAAGTGGGGTAAAAGGAGGTTGCCCCCTCGAAGAGGCTTATTATCTGAAATTCTCTCTTTTTCAAGGTGTTGAGTACTTTTTCTGAGGATTTTCTATGCTATATTGATATTTGGTTCTTAACATAGTACCTTTTCAACAATTATAGATTCTTTGATTTCTTCTCCCAATCCTATGATTGCATTTACTGCCTCATAGAATCATAAGAAGTAAGCTGCAATATTCTCATCTTCCTTCATTTTTAGTTGTTCGAACTGACCTCTGTAAGTTTGAAGCCTTGTTGCTTTGACTTTTGAATCTCATTCATAAATATTTCAAATTTTGTCCCAAATCGCTTTAGCGGATTTACAATGTACAAATTTGGTGAATATTGTTTCACCAAGACCATTCAGAAGTGCATTTGTAGCTTTGGAATTATTTTGTTCGAGTTTCACTTCTTTGTCATTTATTGGCAAAACTGTTGGTACTGTGTATCCATCTACAATTGATTGCCAAATTTCAAATCCCTGTGTCTATATATATGTCTTCATTCTTATGCTCCAAAATGCATACTTATTTCCATCAAACTATGGTATTCCATTTTTATACAAGTTGTTTCTCTCCATGATATACCTTCCAGTGGTTAAATTGATTTCTGAAGGAACCCACTCTGATACCAACTGTTGGATTACTGAGAGGGGGGTTATTCAATGATAGAGAAATTTAATCTTTTTTAACCATATAATCCAATTGTTATATCAATGTAGTATTATCATCCAATAACTGAAGAGAAAATAAGCAATGAAAAAATAAACATACACAGTACACCAGTGTTTTACATGGAAACCCAAAGCGGGAGAAAACCATAAAATGTTTTTTATTATATGTCTTGAGGAATTACATTCATTGGAAGCACCAAATTCCTTTGTTTTCCATCTGTAATAGGAAGGAGGCTCCAACTCCCTAGCTTATCAGGCTATAACCTAAGGGCATATCCAACTCTCCAATTCTTTGGCTACAACCAAAAGGAGGATACAACCCCCTAAGTTCTCTGGCTACAACTGAAAGGTGGCTACAACCACCTATATTTTCCCCATCCAACCACCCTGACGTATAAGTAGAATCATGGAACAACTTTCACACTATCAATGTGAGATATACCAATGCACAATTGTATCAACTTGTACCACTGACCTGTATCCAACTTGTACAACTACCATGTAATCAATCGGTACCTGAACTGAACATGTATCAAAATAAAACACAATAGGCACACTGTTGGAAATACTAAAACAACTGAGAGGGGGGGGGTGAATCAGTTGTTTATGATCTTAAACAATTTTATACCTTTTAAATGTTATTAATCTTCCTTCATGTGGTCATCAACAATATACAGCATATGGACAGTAAAAGTAAAGACCATTAGTCACACATAAAGTACACACAGAGACAGATTTTCATGAGGAAATCCATAAAGGGAGAAAACCTCTTCTTCTTCGAAATGATAGGCAGTCTTTTTCAGTTATGTACATCATTTACAATTGAGCACCAACTCAATGTGATGCTGCTAACTCTGTTTTACAAGCTGCAACTTGTTTGAGAGCTCCAACTCTCTGGTTTCTCTAGCACCCACTAGAAGGAAGCACCAACTCCCTGAATATTCCATCACCAATTGGATGGAAGCACTAACTTCCTGATTGTTCCAACACCAACTGGATGGAAGCACCAAATTCCAGTTACAGAGGCTCCAACCTGTATAACAGAGAACACTTGTTCTCCCTAGCACCACCCTACCACCCTAGTTTCTCTGGCTGCAACCAGATGGAAGCTACAACTTCTTGTGTTCAAGCACCCACTTGAAAATCTGAGGACAACAGTCCTCCCGAGCACCTCCCAACCACCCTTAAATATCAAATAATGAATACACAAACAACTACACAGATAAATCATTTCTTACCAATCTTTATCTGTATCTGATCTTCAACAAACTATTTTGCAATTCTTCTCTTCTTCTGTTTGTTTAGCAGGTCTGCTCTGCATCAACTTTTTCTGTCATTCTGCTTTGCTTCTGCTCTATCTACATTCTTCTTTGATTTTGCTCTGCATCAACTTTTTCTATCATTTTGCTATGCTTCTGCTTTGTCTATCATTCTGCTCTGCTTCTGCTCTCCATTTAGTCTCCCTCTACACATTTTCTCAATTTCATGCTATGCCACTGCTTATTTTCCTTTTCTTACTGTTTATTTATTTTTCCTTTCAGAACAACCAACATAACACAGTTTGTTTCATCTTCTTTTTGTACACACGGGCACAACGTTTCAACTTCCCAACTCCTTGGGGAAAATGATGACACCTGTCCGGCCAACTGAAATGCCAATTGATTGACAACTAATTTGCAATCATGAGTCTGTTTTACTAATGGATTTGTAACTGGAAGAGTTAAATGAGTGTGGAAGAACAGTAACCCTCCGATCACATTCAAACCTTATCCGCACCGTTGGATAATATTCATTATTCTTGCCTTTTAAATCAGGTTTCAGTATTTTCAGTGTCGAGATGCACATGTACTCGAAACCCCCGATTCTCCAATCCCCGATGTGCTCCTTTCCCGAGCTTTAGCCCCTTCCGGCTACACAATGGTCCATGTGACCTGCTATCACATGACCGCCACCATACCTCTCGTTGGGGTTTCGGGGTTTATGATGTCAATTTTCATACGCCCCTTGGACCCGCGATATGTCGATCCCCGACTTCCTTCGTACTCCTGACACGCGTCCCACCAAATGGATGGTTCAGATTTCGCGTCAGAGTTTCCTCTAGGAATTTCCCCGATCCTTCATCCACGGGAATATCGATTTGTTGATTCTCGATATGCTGGTCCTCCGACGGCTCTCGGCCTTTGACCTGCCACCTGTCCTCCACTGACTCCTGGGTGGCCCACACGCTATATGCCTTATCGGGAAATCGCGTATCGCGATTTCATGATGTCTGATGCAATTGTTCATGGGACTCATGAAACTCCGATTCCCGATTCTCCAATGAAGAAAATCAACGGTCCAGATCTCAATATTGCTTTAACGGCTTCTAGATGACTCATGAAGGTCCTCCAACTTAACATGGCCATAACTCTCTAACCGTGAGGATTTATGTAATGTTCTACATACCACCAGAAATTTCATGACAAGCAATATATATCTACGATAGTTTCACTGACAAATTCACTGGCCTTCATATCATTATTCCACAATTAATCATGGGTTCTCTAACCATACTTCTAGGATAACTCAATCCGTAAAGCATATTCCCATGAAGGATTTCACCATAAGGGGAATACTTTGGAGTTCATCCATCTGTACTTCTTATCAACCATGACAAGACAATAATGAGTCATCTTTACATCAACAAACTTGGGTCCATTACCCAAACCTTTGTGCTACCAAACTTTCTTCAAGGGTTGACATCAATGACAACCAACCTTAATCAACATTGTTCTCTTCATGCATCTTATGGATCTATCTTTTATTGAGCATTTCTTTTGGAAGGAAGTCTATATATTTTGATGAGTGTGGATCTCAGGATCATATCTTCATGTTTGGTTAAGTATTTTTGTCGAATTAATAATGGTATCGATTATTATATGATTGAAGACCATGTGTATGATTGGTTCATCGAACATGCTCTTAAGTTTTTCCAGATTTAAAAAGGGACATGTGGGTGATTAAATCGGGCCTAATTTTTGTTTGATGATAGTTGATTGTTGATTTTTAATACCGGGTCTATTATTGTTTGATTACGAAGGATGAATTATGGATATAGATAATGGGAGTCACAATGCATATTATGATTGTTTTAAAAAAAGGAAGAGATCAACATTAGAACATCCAGTATTGTGGTTCGAATGGTTATGTTGTTACTGTGGAATTGCAAATGTTTGCATAATAATTATATAGAATACACAGTGTTATTGGATAAATCGGTGAATGCGGACATAAAATGATCTCCCTAGATCCACCTGTATCTAGAACAAAACAAGACAGGACATGATGCTTTCGCTAATATTTAATCATTGAATTTACTATCAAACAAGAGATGAGTGACATACCTTTGAATATCTCTTCCTTATATATTTGGTGTCCCTGCTCCGTTCCGGTGCTCTTGTGATATTGGATCTGCAATGAACCACAAACCAACCAAAGTGAAAGCAGCAATAGTATATTCAATGAAAACTTACACATGTGATCAAGGAGTCATGTAATAAAATGAGAATGATTTTATGGGAAAGAAATGTGCCACTGTATTATATTAAGTAAAAGTGGAAGATACAACCAAACAGCCTTGATGTTTCAAGGTTCCCTTTCGGTGGCCCTTTTATCCAACACACACACTTGCTCCAAACTTGCATGAAGAGGATCCACAATAACTTTATGGACAGATGAAGACCTCAAGCATAAATAGAGATAGAATCCTTCATACAATTCTCATCCTATTCCTTCATTAATTCCTTTCTTTCTCTTTCTTGCTTGCTTTCTTGCTTAACCTTTTGCATGAGAAATCCATCATTATATAGGAGAAAGAGAGGTGGTTAAAAATATTAGGATGATCCCACCAAATCAAAGAAGCGAGTAGGATCCCAACCATATGGATGACACCTCATATTATAGAATATCCCTTCCAGAAATTTTGTGAAATTTGACCTTTTCTCAGTCTTTCAATGCCACCGCACCTTGGCTATAATGCATCCTACAGAAACATCGCAAGCCAGTTTCATGAAAACCTGTGGATATCAGACATTTCTTCACTATACCTTATGGCTGGCCTGCGACGACCTTCTAAAAACAAGTTTTGTAGAAGAGGGAGCTAGTCACTTTTCTCATGAAGAAAGGTTCTTTTGGAAGAATGAACACATGTTATAGGAACATCACCAGGGTGACTAAAATAATGTGTAACAGAATTCCCCCCAAAGTATGAGGCTAGAACTCGTGACAGCCAAATAATTTGTAGAATATGTGTGTGTGTCTGAAACTGTTGAGATTCAACAAGAAGATCCTAGTGAAAATTATGCACCTACACTAGGATGGAGCCTCAAGATATTTTTAGGTGGAAGTCTATTTTTAGATGATGAGCAAATTCTATTTATAGATGTTGTTTATTTATAGATGGTGATCGAATTCGATTTATAGATGTATGTTGACTATTATTATCACTTAATAATAGTTGGACAATAAATATTAATCTATTCTCAATGAGCACTTGGAAATAGTTAATTGAAGTTGAAAATTAGTTAGCTATAGTAAATTAGAGTTCAAAGGTTGACTGGTGTGACATGCAAGTCGAATTAGTTGTGACTGGATGATTCAAAGTTGTAACAGAGTTGGATGTGTAGTTATGTGAGTTGTGAAGTAGTTTAACTCAGTTAAGTGAGTTAAGCTCAATTGTACTAGTTGTAACTGAACTTACACAAGTGAGAGATCAATGAATTAATTATTAATTAATTCACAATCAGTGATCTCACATGCAACTGAATATTTACCACTGCTAACTACATGCATGTCAGATCCAGTGGAGATCCAATTGAGATAACAGGTGAAAGGGACAGTTAGAATATCCATTGTGACATTAGTGAGTGCACTCATGCAACCACACATGCATTGGATGTTCCCATGAGGATTTCCCAGCCTAGGCAAGAGGGATTCATTCATTGCAGGGATTTCCATTAGCAGGGATGGCGCAGAGGAGGCAGGTTGTCTGGAAGCAATAAATTGGCTCATGAATTTGTCAATTTTTGTATGACAGTGTGAGATGATAGTATATTGTGCTGAGAGCTCTTGTATTAGATTTTTGTATGATATGTGTTGATGGGCGAAATTGACCGTCCGTCAACTGAGAGAGTGGAACCGGTCCGGGGTTGTCTAATAACCCAAGCCGTTTGGAATGAACCACCCTCACGGGTTTAGCGGCTCCGTTAGCCGATCTAAGGTCCTAAGAAACAAAAATAAAACTACTCTAAACTAACTAATCTAACTAAAAATAACAATTAAAACAAACTAGACTAATCTAACTAAAACTAACTATTAAAACAAGCTAAACTAATCTAACTAAAAAGGAAATAAAACACACTAATAAACTAATCTAACTAAAACTAACTGTAAAACAAGCTAAACTAATCTAACTATTCTATATATACAATCTACAAACTAATACTATACTAACTCTAACTAATTAACTATCTAACTACTAACGGAAATATAACTTATTCACAAAATGTACATTATCTACAATTTACAGATTTGAATAAAACCTGAAAAACTCATTTGCATTCTTCCCTAAGACAGAGAAATATATTTTTGTTAATTTTATAATTTTATGAACAGAAATAAAACAAAAACTAACTAAACTAAACGACTAATATAATAATTCTAACCACACATCTAACTAAACATATATCTAACTAAACTACTTAAATTATACAGAACAAATTAACTAACAAATAAATAACAAACTGAACCGGAGAAATGCTCCAGGTTTGTCCTGTGTATGATGATTGTCTTAGCTGATCGGAGGGAGGAAACCTGCATCGAATTATCCAGGCGCTCCTTGTAAAAAAAAAGATGTAGTGCTCTTCAATTATGATAAAGGACAAATAAGACATAAAAATTACAACAATCATATGATTTATAAATCTTCACAGTTAGATAAACCTGTATGCAAAGACTTATACAAAATAATTCAATTGATGAAGAAGAGAAATCTGTCATTCATTAACTGAACTAAGTAATTGCTATATTTTTTAAAGTAATGAAATAAATCAGACATGGATCACATTAATTAAATTACATCATTCTGCAATAGACTATGATATCTAAAGTAGTCTATAATCAATTACAAATGACACGCATAAACTCGAAACAAAATATTGATATTATGAAAGCGAAAGTTGTAGCAGAACATCAACTTCTGTCTCAGTTTGTATTAAAAATCCATAGCCTGGTTCTCCCACAAGTGAGGATGATCCTTATTACAAAAAATAATAAGTATTTAAAGGTTTTCCACAGCATAAAACCTCCCTGTGGATGTTATCAAAACTGTTTACATAAAATCTGGGAAGATATCCCAAGTTTAACTAAACTAGGAACCTAAAATAAAACTAAAACACACAAATATCCCCTAGACTGTCCAGCATGCCCAATGCAATTCGGATGTACCTGAAAAAGGTCAAAAATAAACCAGTTAGGATGATATTTTGTTAAAGAAAATAATAAAAATCTAAATCTATAGACTAGCTACAGAATCTTGTGATTCTGTAGCTAGTCTAAATAAGACACGGAATCAACATTGAAATCAATTCAAATCATATAAAGAATTCAATTCAATTTTCATCCAATAGCTATTTGAAAATGAGTCATTCAAATTGAAATCGTTATACCATTTTGAACTCAAACAAGACCAAGATCAATCGAATGACTACAGAGATAGGTGTATTCTGTTTCGTTTGTTACCACAAATCGGGTGAACAGAATCATAATCAAACAGTTATGAAATCGTTTCATATTGAAATCGATTAAAAAAAATTGCAAGCAATTGTTATGCTGCCTCATCAACAGGAGATACGATAGAATCCAAACACGATCATTTTCAAATTTTTATAACTGTATTGACATAACAAACGATTCATGCCATGAGTGAATTAAACCATAACTGGCGTGTAAATGTTGATTACCGAAATCATAACAGGATCAATCAGCTGATGACAAGATTCATAAAAGATATCGGATCATTCTTTATTGCAAAAAGGGGCAAAAAAAATCATTCACGAAATCATTTCTTGAATGCATTTGGAAATGACTATTACCCGAATTTGACAGCAATAACATAGGTCGATTTGAGTTAACAGACTCGTTTGAAAATTAAAATTATCAGAGCTGTAATCAAGTCTATTTTTGATACGAATACAACTCATAAAATCGATCTTACTAACTGAAGATACACAGCAATCCAATCAAGCGAATCAAACAGCTGGGGTTTAACATAGTCATCGTGGATCAATATCGTTCTATGATTCGGGTGTGAATATCATTCGCACATAATTAAATGATAGTATTGTTTTCATGAAAAACAGAGTCATTTTTTCCAAATCAGAGCTAAACAGAGTCGTATCCCTGTTCTAGAAGATTACATGACACAACATATTAAAAGATCGTAACAACCAAACTCATGAAATCGTTCGACAATCATAGCATACAAACAAACCATAACAAAATCAAATCAAAACATGATCGCATTCTAAATCTAGCATGAAAAACTTCCTGTTCAAATTGGATACAAACAAATCCAATCGACAGTAAACAATCAATTTCGTTAACTCAATCAGACAAACGATCAAATCAAATCCAATCGAAAACCAATCAAATCTGCTAAGAATCTATCAGTGGCTTAACTGGGAATGAGCGAATCGTGTATCCAAATCAAACTTCATTTATTTTTAGCAAAGCGAAAACAGTGTATAGGATGGTTAACATTATGATTGAGTTATTTCGAATGATAGAGCTATTTGAAAACGAGATTCGAATCATTTTATTAATCCTGGTCATTCACACAATGCAATTGATACGAAATTCATACATGTATGACGAGTAGACGGCTTGGTCATGACAACTTGGAGTTGACAATGGCTGTGGCCGATTCAACATTCTTGAAAACGATGGAACCAGTAGTCCTTTGCTTCCTATCAGTTGCTTCGAGCTTGTCTCTTTGGTTGTTCAATACTGCAACTTGATTTTCCAGTGATTGGATTTTCGATTGAAGTAGGGGGACATATATATAGTATCGTTCCAACCATAAATCACATTGGTCACAGGACGAGTGTGTTGACTTCAAAAATGCAGGTGAGGGTTTGGTTACATTTTCAAGGGTTTCGGTAGGTAGTCTGATCCCAGGGTAGCTAGGATTATCTTTTAAGCAAGGGGGTAGATTCGAAATGAAATCATAAGGTGGCTCGGAGCACAGACCCTGTGAGTAAGGGTACTCACTGGCTAAGAAGCGTTCTATGTCAGAGTCTGAATCCTCACTAAGGACTATGGGCTTCTGCTCAGCAGTGGGTTTATGTTTATTCCTAGCCATTCTCGAAATAATCCGAGCATTCTTTTACCCTTGGCATCAACAGTAGGGTTTGCCTTGGCCTTTTTTCTTACGGTCTTTTTAATAGCCTCGACCTTCTCAATTATAGCGTCAGGTAAGTCAATATCAGGGTCGATCGTGGGCTTAGGAGAGGGAAGTAGGACATGGAAGGGCACGGGTGGCCCGACCTTGGTTTCATTCCCCACAGGCTTGTCAATTGGGACAGGGTCTATATCATCAAAACCATTTCGAGCGATAATGGCTCGCCAGCTATCACCATGGAGACTTAAATGATGAACAATGATAAGTTTAATTAGTCCATGGTGGAACAGGCTATGCTGGAAATAGAAAGGCATATTCAATGGATACCCTATAAAATTCATTAACAAACGTAGGTGGTATAGAAAAATGAGTCCATATCGACCCTCATAGGTCACGAATTGTTTGACCACCATTAAAATATCATGCCATCGTGGTTTGAGCGCGGAGATGGGAATACCTCTGTCACAAGATGTGACCTTTCGTGAGACAAACAGAAGTGGACATGGAACCTCTTCCACTTTGGAATTCTTGAACCAATGTTGGCCCATGGCAGGTAACCCCGTAGCAGAACCAATAAACTCCTCATTGATCTCCAATTGAACGTCACCCACCTTGGATTTACAACCATCAAAATTCAGAGTGAACTGTTGTGCAACACAGAGATTAAAACCCTCAAATTGTTGTATAAAGGTCAACCAATCGTTATCCTCCAAGTCTTTTCAGGCATTATCGAACAGTAGCAAGGCTTGGCTACCGTTGGGCTTGATTCACACCACCAGTGCCATGGAGCCGAGCACACGGTGAATGAGCCAGGGTTTGGGTCATAGAATACACAAGAGCAGAGTGTACGAAGGGTTACCCAAGCTAACAGAGGTAAAACAGGGATAAGGGATGGACATTAATGTCAGCGTGCGAAGGTGGTGAAGCTTATCTCTGCCATGCATAATAGTTATTGCCAATGTACAACTGTCGGCTTATAGTTGTTCTATCCATTACAGTATAGTTCAACAGTCATGTCACTTAGCCAACCAATGAAACCAATGGTAAGTATATAAACCAACGTGCATAATGGAACGTTATGCCATAGTTTTAAACCAAACTTACAAATTAAGACCAATACCAAATGTTTAACCATGCGCCAATGTATTGTAACAACTCATATCAAGAGTTTAACCAATGTGCCAATGGGTCTTCATATAATAAACATGCCAATAGTTTTGAAAACATGAACATAGGTATCATTTAAAAGATATATATGAAGTATTTAACCACAACACCTATGCATTTTTATGAAACCAATGGTTAAGTAGATCAAATCAAAGAACATATAAATCCAAATGTCAATGAATCGCAAACTTTAATCACTCATTAAACGAAACTACATGACCAATCAAAGAGTGTCAAATGAGTGTAGATCAAAAGAGTTTTGCAAGCTGTATAATGATAAGTAACATGTAAGCTCAATAGGCATATCGACAAGAAGGATAACGACAGTTCAAATAATGATTTTAATGCGACTTCGAAAGACCAAGTTTTCACGCTTACAGTCGTGAAAACAAAAACGAAAGTAAATGTACAAATGTTGCAAAAATAAAAGTCTCGTTTATTTGAGAATTGCGATGAAAAAATTGGTGTTTGTAAAACATTGGTGTAGGCAGCTTGTAAGACAGTGGAAAAATGTGAATTGGCTGCCAACAATGGCGACACACTGGTAGAAGCAGTTATCTCTGCCAAAAGGAACAAATTCAGTTTAGGACAGCAAAGATAATTCCAACTCAAAAATAACAACCAGAAAATTGTATAAACATCATCATTTACCAACTATTCCAACAGTGTTTTAAAATATGAAAACGGATAACAGTCTTAAGACCAGCGAATCACGATATTAAAGATAAAATCTCCAACACTGTTGGCAGAGCCACTGCTGCCAGCAGGCGTCCATAGCCTCGATAGGGTTGTCATTTAACCCACTCTGACATCTGTATCCTGTCAAGAAGTTCTGGATCAGAATAAAGGACATTAAAGAGGTTACTTATTTTCAAATTTTCATATACCCAACATTGCTTCGCTACCAGCGAGCCTATTCAGTACCCCGGCGAAGTTGTCTTGGCGCCATGCATGCATTTACCCACTACTAGCAGACCTGTTCAGCATCCTGATGGGTTTACAAGCACTTCCCACAGCTCTTATTAATAATTTGTTTTGCTTTGTTTTTTATAGATATATAGTCGAGCAGGGTGACGCTGAAAATCATGATATTTTAACATATTTTTCAGACCTCATCAGAATTTTTTAGAACTGTCCTTTATTTAGATCCAGAGAGGTTTTATTTACAAAAACAACTTCCTAAGACAGGGAGACATCTTCTTAGTCATTCCTTTACGGAATAGGGACAGTGTAAAAGGATAATAGATGATCATGACAAGCTTTACTCAGAGATTGAAATCAGTGATCTTCTTTCAAACAACGGACTTTTCCAACATAGATATAAATTCCAAAAATATGCCATTGATGTTTGTACAAATTCCTCAGAATTTATTTCAGCGAGGGAATTTTCTATTGTCTTTGTCTGAATAGCTCAGTGTACACAGGTATGTGCATTTCAAAAACACAAGTTGATAAATTAAAAGAAAAAGAAAAAACAAAAAGCAAACGAAAAAGCAAGCAAAAAAAAAATATGTACATAATATGCAAGGGTTGTTATCAAGCAAAGTATCTTTTCAGGGCTTGACCATTCACCGGGTAGGTGTCAAGCTGCCCTTCTAGATTCTACAATCGAAAAGAACTGGGACCGAACTTTTCAGCAATTAAAAACGGTCCAAGCCATAAATTTTGAAATTTTGTGTGCTCTCCCTTTCCCTCGTGGGGTTTGTCCCACTTCAAGACGAGGTCACCTACTTCAAAATTCCTATGAGAAGCAGAGTTAGAATCGAACCAGTTTTTAACCAATTGTTGATGTTGATCTAACTTTCGTTTAGCTTGGGCTCTTACTTCCTCTAGCTTCATCAAAGCATTAATTCGGTTTTCTAAAGGGGGACAATCTTCTTCTTGGACTTTCTGTGACAATTGTAGTGAAGGAAGAAGAATGTGAGGTGGCAAAATTGCTTCTCTGCCATATACGAGAAAAAAGGGGGAGTTACCTACAACAGCTTTTGGCGTTACCTATCAGCCCACAACACGTTTAGTAGTGCGTTGTGCCAATTTTTCTGATTTTCAACCACTGTTCTCTTGATGATTTTGATCAAGTTCTTGTTTGTCGATTCTGCCAATCCGTTGCCCTAGGGGTAATAGCTAGCAGAATACTTCAGCTTAATTAATTTTTCCAAAGCGAACTCTCTCATCTCAAGAGAGGAAAAGTAAGAAGCGTTATCGAATACTAAACAATCATGGATACCGAAACGAGTGATAATATTCGAATTTAGAAAGGCAATTACCTGACTAGTGTTGACAGTTCTTAACGCAGCATCTTCAGACCATCGGGTAAAGTAATCTGTGGCTGTCACAATAAACCTGTGTTGTTGCAAGGAAAGAGGGTTGATTGGACCTATGATATCAAGGCCCCACTGCTGAAAAGGAGAATCTACTGAAACTGGCTGCAAAGGAAAGGCTGGTTTTTGTAACCGCCCTGATGCTTTTTGACAGATGATACATTTACGACACAAGGCATGGGCATCTCTAAAAAGCATGGGCCAGTAATAACTGGCTCTTAAAACCTTATGGGCAGTGGTGTCACCACCAAAATGACCACCAACTTCTCCTGCATGCAACTCTAGCAAGACTTTTTCTGCTTCGTCCTTTTCAAGACAACGCATCAGTATGTCGTCAAAATTTTGACGAAACGGGATACCATTAACCAGATGAAAGGAGGCAGACTTTAATCTCAATGCTCTTCTTTTAGCAGGTTCTAGGTGACGGGGGGTAGACCCATGTTCAAGATAGAATCTTATATCGTCATACCAAGGACTGACAGAGTTTTGTGCGCAACAGATTAGACTTTGATCGCGTTGTCCTAGGTTTGACGTATCGCTTTCTTCTTGTTGTCCTGTTGTTGAATCAGCAACTAACTTTCATAACCCTTGGCCTCTCACTATCTGAGTTGGGGTGATTTCTAAGTCATACTCCTGCAAGGACGTGACCCAGTTAGCTCTCTTTTCTCCTAGTTCCTTCTGCACTAACAGGTTCCTCACGGCTAGGTAGGGGACAATAACTTTCGTCCTTGACTTCAAAAGATAGGACCAGAAGTGCTTAACTGCTTTGAAAACAGTGTAGGCTTGCCGATCTACCACTGGGTAATTAAGTTCAATGCCTTTGAAAGAAGATATCATAAATGCAATGGGTACTTCATTGTTCTCGGCATTCTTTTGGGTTAGGACGGCGGCATAGGAACGGTCAGAGGCAAAAGTGTAGAGTGTAAAGTCTTGAGAAAAATCTGGGCTCATGAGAGACGGAGCGTCTATTATGGTCTTCTTTATTGCATTAAAAGCTTGATTTTCTAGGGGTCCCCAGTGATATTGGGTGTCTTTCTTAATCAAATTTTGTAAAGGCCTGACCATTTCGGAGAAACTGGGGACAAATCTTCTCACGAAGTTAATCTGGCCTAAGAAAGACTGCATGGAATTTTTGGACGTAGGAGGGGGGCGTTTTGCGATGACTTGAGTCCTTTTGGGGTCAATAATCATCCCTTCACTGGACACAATGAATCCTAATAGTTTACCCTGTTCTACTGCAAAGATGGATTTTTTGGGATTCAAGGAGATGCCATATTTACGACATCGCAGTAGGACGGCTCGTAAGTGAGCTAGATGATCGCTTTTGTTTTTAGAAAATACAGTCACATCATCTAAGTAAACTACGACGGATTGATTGATTAAGCCTCGAAAAGCAATGTCCATTGCTCTCTGAAAAATGGCACCGACATTAATCAATCCAAAGGGCATTTTATGATAAGCATAAGTTCCCCACGGAGTACGGAAGGTAGTTTTATGTTGGTCTGGTGAAGACATCAGGACTTGGTTGTACCCCGAGAAACCATCCAATAAGGATAGCCTCTCGGAACCAGATACATGTTGAAGGATCTGTTCCATGGGCGGGACATGATAGTTGTCTTTATCAGACGCTTTATTAAGGTTTCGGAAATCGACGCAGAGTCGAATTTCCCCATTTTTCTTCCGGACTGGAACAAGGTTAGAAACCCACTGAGTGTGTCTAACAGGAAAAATTATCTTAGCATTTAGGAGCTTATTCAATTCTTTTTTAACGGTCGGTTCGAGATTGGGGTGCATTTTCCTTAGTTTTTGTTGAAAGGGTAAGGTTTGGGGCTTCATCGGGATGACATGCTGTATGATGTTAGGGTCGAAAGTTCTAAGGTCATCATACGCCCATGCAAAGACATCTTTAAATTCTTTGAACAATTTAATAAATGCAACTTTTTCTTGTTGAGAACATCCCAACCCTAGATTAATGCACTGAGGATTTTTATTAGTTCCTAAGTTCACTTTTTCATAAGATAACGAGGAACTATTGGTTTTACAATTGACCGTCTTTTTAAATTTATCTTGAAAATCATAAAACTTCTCTAGTCTAACTACAGATTTAGGGATCAACTTTACCATATCCGATGAGGATTCAGGAGTTCTTGGATCTGGTATTACCATGAAATCACGCAAATTTTCATCGTGTGTGTGTTCGTCTATCACCACGCCTTGAAAGGTTTCTTCCACATGTAGAAAGTTAATAATCTATTGATCATCGTCAAATAATCTCCAGTTCATGACGTTGTCGGGGACGGATGGCCGAAACCGCAGCTCGACGAAGAATGCATATGGGGATAAGCCTTCTGCGGGAAGAAGTTTAGAAGCTACATTAGCTAATAAATCTGCTTCAGAGTTATTCAATCTAGGAATAGAATTTATATTGAAAGTAGAAAATTTATTCATTAAATTCCATACCTCAGACTGGTAGCTTTTGAGATGCGGAGACAGACAGTGTATAGAGTCTCTTACCTGTCTAACCACTATTTCAGAGTCGCCAAAGACGATTAACTTTTGAATGTTCATATCCAAAGATTTTCTGATGCCTTGCAGTAAAGCCTCATATTCTGTAGTATTATTAGTACATTCAAATTCCAACCTACATGCAATTAATGTTTTGTTACTTGTCGGATTGATAATGACGCAGCCTGCTCCAGCTCCTTCTTTGGATTTTGATCCGTCGAAATAGAGAGACCAAATTTTATTTACATCGGGTACATGGGATCGTTGCGTGGAAGTTGTTGGCTGCATATATTCTACAATCTCAGACTGTTGTTCTGGATTGGTGATAGGTGAAGCCTTGGCCATGAAATTGTCGAAGAAGGTGTCCATTCCTTGTACTTCAGGTGAATCAATAGAAGGTGTATACGGTTCATTGGGATCGTTCAAATATGTGACTGTGAACTTAAGGTAACGCTCACGATTCACTTTTATCTTGTTAGGCTTGCCGTTCTCTGGAATCCATAGATGGGACCAATCTGTCGCGAAATAACCATGTAGTTGCTCCGACCAATCCCTGCTTAAAAACAGACCATACACTTCTGGAATATCCACAACAATTATATCAATAACTTGATGAACTTTGGGGTTAGACGATAATATAATAAGCACATTCTTTAGTTCGCCTATAACTTTGACATTTGTCTGACCAAGTTGTATGATTTTTAAAGTCAAGGGTTCAAATTCAGCGTTAATCTTCTGCCATACAGACCAAGGCATCACATTGGATGACGCTCCTAAGTCTACCATACAATTGTGCACGTTTCTATTAAAGATATTGAAAGTTAATAGGAAAGGAGGTACATTTTTCCGAGTACTAAGAGTAGTAGCTTGTGGCTTTTTACTCGCAATTTCTAAATCTACTTTATCTACATTATTTACATTATTTACATTACTTACAGGAAGGCTTCCTTTATCTTGAGGATCAGGATTGTTTTTAGTGGAAGTCTTCTGGGGAGCTTTGTTCTGCACAACCTTGTTACCATTAGAATTACCATTTTTTCCATTCTCTGATATATTTTGTAACATCTTTTGTAGCAGAAATGGAAACTTCAATAACTCATAAATAGAAATGTTAGCCCTTAACTTTTTAAGATCTTCAACTACATAATAATCTAAGTTAGGGTTCACATTACTCTGTTTAGTCTCAGCTGATTTAGATTTCTTTGGAGGCGAAGTTGTAGTGTTTTCGGTAGAAGTTTTGTTTGTTGTCTTACTCCTGGTATTATAAGGATGAACTGTCTCGAAGTTAGCTTGAAAGATGCTATCCGAGAAGTGTCCGAAAATGTTTGGAGAAGACTCTTCTTCTTGAACTGTTTCTTGTTCAACTACCTCCTCAGGAATCTCAAGAGGCATCAAGTTATCTTGGGATTCTAGAATTGTTTGAAGGGCACATTGCTAACTATCTAGATTTAGGCCTTCTGTGGTTGGGTTAGGTCGGTTGGAGGGAAAAGGCTTCCAGAACGGGGGTTTGTAAGGTCCTTTTCTTGAGGAAGATTCTTTGGTCGACCTTTTTAAGTCTATAACTTGATTTGACAGTTTTTGAACAACTTTAGTTAAGTTTTCTAAATCAGAGTTGTCAGGTTGTGTTTTACTTTGAGTGGGTCTGGGGAGGATTTCAATCTTCTTTTTGGAAGAACCACTATTCTCAGTTTCGTTGCTAGTAGAGTCTTTAAGAATAAGTATGTCTTTTTCAATCTGGCTGGCCTCCTCGAAGGATTATAACAATGTAGCTTTCTTAGATCGTTTAACCCAAATAACTATACTTTGATGCAAAGCTTTAGTGTAGTATGCTATTATAAGACTTCCAGCAGGCATAGAGTCCGCAGGGATTCGGTTTTTAAGTGTTAATAATCTTTTATTAAAGTATTTAACTTTTTCTTTTGGGTTCATTCTTAAGCTAGAAAGGTCCATGACTAGGACTTCCGGAGGTTTGCCGTCTCCGAATTTTTCCAAAAAGCATGACTCAAAATTTTCCCAAGACACGATGGTATGGGGTTGTTGGGAAAAGTACCATGTGGATGCATTACCCTCGAAAGTATACGGGAACAACCTACAGACAATGTCTTCATGTTCGACATTGCGAAGTCTTATGGCTAACATAAACTTTTTAATGTGATCTTCAGCGATCTGTTTTGAGTCAGGATCAAAATTGGGAATCCATTTCTCCAGATGTTTAGGTAGAGGGTGCTGAGCTCCGGGTACAGCTACGGCATCCTGATCAAGCCAGGGTCTAGTAGGGTTGCTCTTATTTTCCATTGGTGTAGTGGGTGTGGAAGGCTGAGAAGGGGAATTGCCTTCGTCAGAGGAATCTCCTCCAGAAGAGGAAGGAAATGATGGAGGTGGTGAAGGGGGTATCCCAGATCCTCCTGCAGCAGGATTTAAGATTGGATCTGAAGGATTCACAGTGAGGTTAGTGTCACCTAATTGTTCTCTAATATCGGATAATTCCAAAGGTTGGCCCCACGGACGTTTTGGTTGCCTCAAACGGGCTAAGACACTATGTGTTTTAATAATAGATTGATGAACAATCTCTTGTATGTCACCACCTGTAGGATTAGGGGTTGCTGGCTCAACCGTGATCTATGGATCGTCGGTTGAAGTAGTTGTTGTTTGAGGGGGAATATTATCATTTGAATGGCTTCTAGTCACTATAGGTGAGCGATTAGGTGGTGGAGGAGTCTTGCGACCGCCTCGTGCCATTAATTAAGTTCAGGCCATCCTTCTAGCGCCATTTGTTGAAGGGAGAAATTGACCGTCTGTCAACTGAGAGAGTGGAACTGGTCCGGGGTTGTCTAATAACCCAAGCCATTTGGAATGAACCACCCTGACGGGTTTAGCGGCTCCGTTAGCCGATCTAAGGTCCTAAGAAACAAAAAGAAAACTACTCTAAACTAACTAATCTAACTAAAAATAACAATTAAAACAAACTAAACTAATCTAACTAAAACTAACTATTAAAACAAACTAAACTAATCTAACTAAAAAGGAAATAAAACACACTAATAAACTAATCTAACTAAAACTAACTGTAAAACAAACTAAACTAATCTAACTATTCTATATATACAGTCTACTAACTAATACTATACTAACTCTAACTAATTAACTATCTAACTACTAACGGAAATATAACTTATTCACAAAATGTACATTATCTACAATTTACAGATTTGAATAAAACCTGAAAAACTCATTTGCATTCTGCCCTAAGACAGAGAAAGATATTTTTGTTAATTTTATAATTTTATGAACAGAAAAAAAAAAAAAAAACTAACTAAACTAAATGACTAATATACTAATTCTAACCACACATCTAACTAAACATATATCTAACTAAACTACTTAAATTATACGGAACAAATTAACTAACAAATAAATAACAAACTGACCTGGAGAAACGCTCTAGGTTTGTCCTGTGTATGATGATTGTCTTAGCTGATCGGAGGGAGGAAACCCACACCGAATTATCCAGGCGCTCCTTGTAAACAGAAAGATGTATTGCTCTTCAATTATGATTACAGGACAAACAAGACATAAAAATTACAACAATCATATGATTTATAAACCTTCACAATTAGATAAACCTGTATGCAAAGACTTATACAAAATAATTCAATTGATGAAGAAGAGAAATCTGTCATTCATTAACTGAACTAAGTAATTGTTGTATTTTTTAAACTAATGAAAGAAATCAGACATGGATCACATTAATTAAATCACATCATTCTGCAATAGACTATGATAGCTAAAGTAGTCTATAATGAATTACAAATGACACACATAAACTCGAAACAAAAGATTGATATTATGAAAGCGAAAGCTGTAACAGAACATCAACTTTTGTCTCAGTTTGTATTAAAAATCCATAGCCTGGTTCTCCCACAAGTGAGGATGATCCTTATTACAAAAAATAATAAGTATTTAAAGGTTTTCCACAGGGTAAAACCTCCCTGTGGATGTTATCAAAACTATTTACATAAAATCTTGGAAGATATCCCAAGTTTAACTAAAGTAGGAACCTAAAATAAAACTAAAACACACAAATATCCCCTAGACTGTCCAGCATGCCCAATGCAATTCGGATGTACCTGAAAAGGGTCAAAAATAAACCAGTTAGGATGATACTTTGTTAAAGAAAATAATAAAAATCTAAATCTATAGACTAGCTACAGAATCTTGTGATTCTGTAGCTGGTCTAAATAAGACACAGAATCAGCATTGAAATCAATTCAAATCATATAAAGAATTCAATTCAATTTTCATCCAATAGCTATTTGAAAATGAGTCATTCAAATTGAAATCGTTATACCATTTTGAACTCAAACAAGACCAAGATCAATCGAATGACTACAAACATAGGTGTATTCTGTTTCATTTGTTACCACAAATTGGGTGAACAGAATCATAATCAAACAGTTATGAAATCGTTTCATATTGAAATCGATTAAAACAAAATGCAAGCAATTGTTATGCTGCCTCATCAACAGGAGATACGATCGAATCCAAACACGATCATTTTCAAATCGTTATAACGGTATTGACATAACGAACGATTCATGCCATGAGTGAATTAAACCATAATTGGCGTGTAAATGTTGATTACCGAAATCATAACAGGATCAATCAGCTGATGACAAGATTCATAAAAGATATCGGATCATTCGTTATTGCAAAAAGGGGCAAACAAAATCATTCACGAAATCATTTCTTGAATGCATTTGGAAATGACTATTACCTGAATTTGACAGCAATAACATAGGTAGATTAGAGTTAACAGACTCGTTTGAAAATTAAAATTATCAAAGTTGTAATCAAGTCTATTTTTGATACGAATATAACTCATAAAATCGATCTTACTAACTGAAGATACACAGCAATCCAATCAAGCGAATCAAACAGCTGGGGTTTAACATAGTTGACGTGGATCAATATTGTTTTATGATTCGGGCGTGAATATCATTCGCACAAAATTAAATGATAGTATTGTTTTCATGAAAAGCAGAGTCATTTTTTCCAAATCAGAGCTGAACAGAGTCGTATCCCTGTTCTAGAAGATTACATGACACAGCGTATTAAAAGATCGTAACAACCAAACTCATGAAATCATTCGACAATCACATCATACAAACGAACCATAACGAAATCAAATCAAAACATTATCGCATTCTAAATCTAGCATGAAAAACTTCCTATTCAAATTGGATACAAACAAATCCAATCGACAGTAAACAATCAATTTTGTTAACTCAATCAGACAAATGATCAAATCAAATCCAATCGAAAACCAATCAAATCCGCTAAGAATCTATCAGTGGCTTAGCTGGGAATGAGCGAATCGTGTATCCAAATCAAACTTCATTTATTTTTAGCAAAGCGAAAACAGTGTATAGGATGGTTAACATTATGATTGAGTTATTTCGAATGATAGATCTATTTGAAAATGAGATTTGAATCATTTTATTAATCCTGGTCATTCACACAATGCAATTGATATGAAATTCATACCTGTATGATGAGCAGACGACTTGGTCATGGAAAATTGGAGTTGACAACGGCTGTGGCCGATTCAACATTCTTGAAAATGATGGAACCAACAGTCCTCTGCTTCCTATCAGTTGCTTGGAGCTTGTCTCTTTGGTTGGTCAATACTATAACTTGATTTTCCAGTGATTGGATTTTCGATTGAAGTAGCGGGACATCTATATAGTATTGTTCCAACCATAAATCACATTGGTCACAGGACGAGTGTGTTGACTTCGAAAATGCAGGTGAGGGTTTGGTTACATTGCCGAGGGTTTCGGTAGGTAGTCTGATCCCAGGGTAGCTAGGATTATCTTTTAAGCAAGGAAGTAGATTCGAAAGGAAATCATAAGGTGGCTCAGAGAATAGACCCTGTGAGTAAGGGTACTCACTGGCTAAGAAGCGTTCTATGTCAGAGTCTGAATCCTCACTAAGGACTATGGGCTTCTGCTCAGCAGTGGGTTTAGGTTTATTCCTAGCCATTCTCGAAATAAGTCGAGTGTTCTTTTTACCCTTGGCATCAACAGTAGGGTTTTCCTTGGCCTTTTTTCTTATGGGATTTTTAATAGCCTCGACCTTCTCAATTATAGCATAGGGTAAGTCAATATCAGGGTCGACCGTGGGCTTAGGAGAGGGAAGTAGGACATGGAAGGGCATGGGTGGCCCGACCTTGGTTTCATTCACCACAGGCTTGTCAATTGGGACAGGGTCTATATCATCAAAACCATTTCGAGTGATAAAGGATCGCCAACTATCACCATGGAGACTTAAATGATGAATAATGATAAGTTTAATTAGTCCATGGTGGAATAGGCTATGCTGGAAATAGAAAGGCATATTCAATGGATACCCTATAAAATTCATTAACAAACGCAGGTGGTAGAGAAAAACGAGTCCATATCGACCCTCACAGGTCACGAATTGTTTGAACACCATTAAAATATCATGCCATTGTGGTTTGAGCGCGGAGATGGGCATACCTCTGTCACAAGATGTGACCTTTCGCGAGATGAACAGAAGTGGTCATCGAACCTCTTCCACTTTCAAATTCTTGAACCAACATTGGCCCATGGTAGGTAACCCCGTAGCAGAACCAATAAACTCCTCATTGATCTCCAATTGAACATCGCCCACCTTGGCTCTACAACCATCAAAATTCAGAGCGAACTGATGTGCAACACAGAGATTAAAACCCTCAAATCACCGTATAAAGGTCAACCAACTGTTATCCTCCAAGTCTTTTCGGGCATTGTCGAACAGTAGCAAGGCTTGTCTACCGTTCGGCTCGATTCGCACCACCAGTGCCATGGAGCCGAGCACACGGTGAACGAGCTAGGGTTTGGGTCATAGAATACACAAGAGTAGAGTGTATGAAGGGTTACTCGAGCTAACAGAGGCAAAATAGGGATAAGGGATGGACATTAATGTCAGCGTGCAAAGGTGGTGGAGCTTATCTCCGCCATGCATAATAGTTATTGCCAATGTACAATCGTCGTCTTATAGTTGTTCTACCCATTATAGTATAGTTCAACAGGCATGTCACTTGGCCAACCAATGAAACCAATGGTAAGTATATAAACCAACGCACGTAATGGAACGTTATGGCATAGTTTTAAACCAAACTTACAAATTAAGACCAATACCAAATGTTTAACCATGCGCCAATGTATTGTAACAACTCATATCAAGAGTTTAACCAATGTGCCAATGGGTCTTCATATAATAAACATGCCAATAGTTTTGAAAACATGAACATAGGTATCATTTAAAAGATATATATGAAGGATTTAACCACAACACCTATGCATTTTTATGAAACCAATGGTTAAGTAGATCAAATCAAAGAACATATAAATCCAAATGTCAATGAATCACAAACTTTAATCACTCATTAAACGAAACTACATGACCAATCAAAGAGTGTCAAATGAGTGCAGATCAAAAGAGTTTTGCAAGTTGTATAATGATAAGTAACATGTAAGCTCGATAGGCATATCGACAAGAAGGATAACGACAGTTCAAATAATGATTTTAATGCGACTTTGAAAGACCAAGTTTTCACGCTTACAGTCGTGAAAACAAAAACGAAAGTAAATGTGCAAATGTCGCAAAAATAAAAGTGTCGTTTATTTGAGAATTGCGATGAAAAAATTGATGTTTGAAAAACATTGGTGTAGGCAGCTTGTAAGACAGTGGAAAAATGTGAATTGGCTGCCAACAGATTGTTTCATGATCCCTAATAAATACATAATATATGATAGTGGGGTTTTAGCTTTATGATTTCCCAGTAAAACATTTGTGTTATGTATGATTGATATTTCTTCTTGATATTGCAATTGACGTTCGTGTTTTAAATTCCATAAGAATATTTGTAGAAGCGGTTATGTATTTAACAATGGAATATAATTGTTAGATTATGAGAATCCAGGCAATACATAATTTGTATTAAAATTTCTACATGGTATCAGAGAACAAGAAATTGCAGAAGTTGAGTTTGTGATTGGATAGAATTCGAATTTGCAGAAAGACTTTCTTGGTTCTACAGTTGATTCAAGATCGAAATGGATTTCAATGGATTGAGGTTAGAGTATGCACTCAAGGGCAGCTCGAACTACATTTCTTGGAAGGACAGGATGGAGGCAGTACTCAAAGACAATGGCTTGAAGGAATTCATTGACAAAGATGTTCCTAAGCCAGATGCTGCAAATCTTGATGCATGGAAAAAGAAAGTGGCAAAGGCGAGAAGGATCCTGCTGGAGGGAGTACGAGACCACATTGTCTCAATCCTCCATGGGAAATTCACACCATATGCAATGTGGAAGACTCTGACAGATCTATTCCAAAACAACAGTGACCATAGGAAATTGGCGCTCAAAGATAAACTCAGGATGATCAAGATGGAAAAAGGAGACTCCATTCCAAAATATCTCACAAAGTTTGTCCAATGTTGGGATGAGTTGGGGAGTGTGGGAATAACAGTCTTTGATGATGATTTGGTGAGCTTGGCTCTCCTAGGACTTCCCAAGAGTTGGCATAGTTATCAAGACTCTGTCAATAGAAGGGAAAAATTGTCAGATTGGGAACGACTATGGTCGGATCTAGTGTAGGAGGAGTTCAGGCGGAACACCAGAGATGGCTCTTCATAAAAGCATGATGATGAAGAGGATTGTGATTTGGCTGCCAAGGAAAGTAAATGGAAGGGCAATAAATTCCATTCAAAATCCGATTCTAAAGGAAAGAAGTTGGATTTGTCCAAAGTGAAGTGTTTTCACTATCACGAACATGGGCATATCACTACTAATTGTCTGCATAAGAAGAAGAACAAGAAAGCTACTGGAGCTACAGATAGTGAGGCCCTTGCCTCGCAATTTGAACTTGAATTCTCCTTGATTGCATGCATGGTATCAAGTGCATTATGATTGGTGTGGTATTTGGATAGTGGCACTTCCTTCCACATGACGGGAGATAAGGAGATTTTTAGTGACTTGGAGGAGAGAGATCTCAAAATGCATATAGATATGGGTGACGATGGACCATACAGTGCGACTGGAATTGGTACAATTACCTTTCATAGGGAGTCAAGTAAACCATTTCAATTGAAATATGTTATGCATGTTCCAGGTTTGAAGAAAAACTTGGTTTCAGCCGCAATGTTGGAGGAAGGAGGCTATGACATTGTTTTTAATGATGGAAAAGCTTTCCTGCAACAAAAAACAACGGGTCAAGTCAAGAAGATAGGGATTCGATTTAAGAATCTATACAAGCTGAAGGTAGATGGTTGCACTTCCATGATGGAAAAGGCAGAAAAAATGGTGAGCTGGGATGAGGGCGAATTATGGCATAGGTGATTGGGCCATATTCATCATGGATCCTTGAAAATCATGCAGCAAACATATACTGGACTTCCAATGGGAACACTTTCTCAGTTAGATCACTGCAAGGGTTACACCATGGGGAAGTATGTAAAGTCCACCTTTCATGAAAAGGAGAACCATGCTTTAGTGATCCTGGAGAGAATTCACATAGATGTGTGTGGACCATTCTCGATTGCTTCACAAGACACACATAAGTATTATGTTATTTTTGTTGATGAATTTTCTCGTAAATGATGGATCTTCTTCATGCAAAAGAAGGATCAAACATTCTCAAAGTTCTATGAGTTTAAAGAATTTGTGGAGAAAGAGTCGGGGAAGCGACTGAAGGCTCTGAGGAGAGATATTGGTGGAGAATACATCTCTAACAAATTCAAATACTTCTGCAGCAAAGAAGGAATTCGAAGAGAACTCATAGTGCCTCATAACCCACAACAAAATGGGGTCGCGAAGAGAAAGAACAAAACGATCATGGGTGTAGCATGAGCGATGTTGCATGATCAGGGCCTACCAATGCATTTGTGGGTGGAAGCATGAAACACTGTGGTTTATGTGAAAAACCATTGTCCTCATAGAGTACTTGGCATGAGTACACTTGAAGAAGCTTTCACTAGTAAGAAACCTGATGTTTCTCATTTTAAGATTTTTGGCTCATTTATTTAAGTGCATGTGACCAAGAACGCCAAGAAGAAGCTGGAGTCGACTGCTGAAGTTGGGATATTTATGGGGTACAAAGAAACACCCCATAATTATCATGTGTATTTTTCTAATAGTAAGATGAATTTTATGCAATGAGATATAAAATCTGATGAGGGGAAAGCCATGCGGGTGTCGCTTGAGAGGGAGCTAGACTTGCATGCGGAGGAATAACTAATGGTTCCCAAAGATGAATTTCAATATGTGGATCAGCCACATGAGGAGGTTCATGGAGTGGAGGAATCCACTCATTCAGAGCCATCCATCAGAAATGGAAAAAATCACACCACGAAAGATGATAGATTGAGACTAGATGTTGCACAGAATGTAGGAGCCCCTACTTCACAGTGCAAGCAAAGACAGACTCTTGATCGATTTATTGGATACATGGCTCTCATGAGAAAATGTATTGTGACTGAACCATCTTCCTTTCAGGAAGAAGTGCAGGATCCCACTTGGGTTGATGCAATGGTGGAAGAGTATGACTCCATTGTCAAAACCAGTGCATGGGAAATTGTCCCAAGACCAGTTGACAAATTAGTGGTAGGTTCGAGATGGATCTACAAGGGTAATATTTTAATAATTGTTCTTTATGTTGATGATTTAATACTACCTAGTGATGAGAAGATGATACACTCATGCAAGGAGGACCTTGCAAAGGAGTTTGAGATGAAGGATATGGGCCTCCTTTATTATTTCCTTTGATTGGAAATATGGCAGCGAGATGGTGAACATTTTGTGTCTCAAGGAAAGTATGCAAGGGATATACTGGGTAAGTTTCACATGGAGGGCTACAAACCCATGGATACTCCTCTTCCAGGAAACTGGAGGAAAGAGGATGCTACTTCTAGAGAGGTAGTGGATGCTACTATCTATCGACAGTTAGTGGGTTCGCTAATGTATCTAGTGTACATGAGACCAGACATTTACTATGCGGTTAACCAGCTAAGTCAAGCGATGGTTAAGCCTACCAAGATCTTTTGGAAGGAAGGTAAGCATGTCCTGAGATACCTAAGGGGCACATCTAAGTATGGATTATGGTACAGATAGATGGATGAGGTGAAGTTGCATGGCTTCACGGATGCAGATTGGGCGGACAACCCAACGGACAGAAAGAGCACATCAGGGGGGATCTTTAGTATCAAATCTACAATTATTTCTTGATACAACAGGAAACAAAGATCTGTGGAACTTAGTTCAGTGGAAGCGAAATACATGTGTTTCATTGTGATAATCAGAGTTGCATTAAAATCTCGATTAATCCTGTGTTTCATGATAGATCTAAGCATATAGATATCAGGTATCATCATATCATATATTGTGTGCAGTGGAATTTCATGTTGCTTCAGTACATTCCTAAGGAAGATCAAGATGCAGACATTCTAACGAAGGCGCTCACTAGGAGAAAATTTGAATACCATAGAGACAGGATCGGGGTGAAGGATAATCCCTTTCTTGTTGAGAGGGAGTGTTGAGATTCAACAAGAAGATCCTAGTAAAAATTATGCACCTACACTAGGATGGAGCCTCAGGCTATTTTTAGGTGGAAGTCTACTTTTAGATGATGAGCAAATTATTTTTATAGATGACGTCTATTTATAGATGGTGAGCGAATTATATTTATAGATGTATGTCAAATATTATTATCCCTTAATAATAGTTGGACAATAAATATTAATCTATTCTCAATGAGCACTTGGATACAGTTAACTGAAGTTGCAAATCAGTTAGCTATAGGAAATTTGAGTTCAAAGGTTGATTGGTGGGACATGAAAGTTGAAATAGTTGTAACTGATTGATTCAAATTTTAACAGAGTTGGATGTGTACTTATGTGAGTTGTGAAGTAGTTTAACTCAGTTAAGTGAGTTAATCTCAATTGTACTAGTTGTAACTGAACTTACACTAGTGAGAGATTAATGAATTAATTATTAATTAATTAACAATCAGTGATCTCACATGCAACTGAATATTTACCACTGTTAACTACATGCATGTCAGATCTAGTGGAGACCCAGTTGAGATAACAGGTGAAAGGGATAGTTTGAATATCAATTGTGACATTAGTGAATGCACTCATGCAACCACACGCACATTGGATGTGCCCATGAGGATTATGAAGGCTAGGCAAGAGGGATTCATTCATTGCAGGGATTTCCATTAGCAGGGATTGCGTAGAGGAGGTAGGTTGTCTGGAAGCAGTAAATTGGCACATGAATTTGTCAATTTTTGTATGACAGTGTGAGACAATTGTATATTGTGTTGGGAGATCTTGTATTAGAGTTTTGTATGAGATTGTTTCATGATCCATGATATATACATAATATATGATAGTGGGGTTTTTAGCTTTATGATTTCTCGGTAAAACATATGTGTTATGTGTAATTGATATTTCTTCTTGATATTGCAATTGGAGATCGTGTTTTAAATTCCGCAAGAATATTTGTAGAAGTGATTTTGTATTTAACAGTGGAATATAATTGTTAGATCAGGAGAATCCATGAAATACATAATTTGTATTAAAATTTCTACAGAAACAAGGAGCGCACCAATTAGAAACCTGCAAACAACCAAGCATCTGCCCAATATTATACCATTTCTGAGGTACACATTCCCATGCTCATACTACAAGTGATTTAAATCATAAATTTCAGTCATGGCCACCAATCATACATTGTGGATCCATGTCACCAAGATTCTACATAGCCACCAAGAATACACTGTGGATCTATGCTCCTAGAAAAACTCATATTCAGACATATCAACCAGACATACAAAAAATATCTATGTGTCAATACAAATCATAAATACTTCATCGCAACCTGGATCGAAACAATGAGATCCAGGGTCTTCAATCTTGTCGACTGTAAGTATGAATCTAGCCATGCGATTACAGGTGGTGAAGTTGAACTTGGTAGAAACCACTTGATTACCGAACATTGATGAAAACCATTAACAAGTGCAAGGAAAATCACCATTGATGTCAATGACTCCCAAGGTAACTCAGTACAATCCAACGAATGCGAATAAATGAGATGAATTCAAGCACGCGATAGAATCTCTCAATCAGGGGTTAATGATGTGAAACCACTGTCAAAAGTAGGGATGATTTTAGGGGCTAAATTTCGCTCATGGGCTAATTTTCCATGGTTTTTCCAAAAAAGAGATTCGCTATTTTAAAAATGATTCGCCCAAATTTTATAGCATAAAATCATTTTACCTTAAAAATAGCCAAAAAATTATAAAAACTATATAAAATCCTTAGAAATTTGAATATTTTTACAAAAATATTGCCAAACATTTATAGTTGGCATATGAAGGATTAGTAAGATTCACCAAGGTTTATACATTTTAAAAACAAATTCCATTCTTAAAATCATCCCTGGTCAAAAGAGAAGAAAAATCCCATTGAGGCATGCAGGTTCTAAGGTACTAATTGATTTCTAGGTCTTGTTCCCGGATAATGAGTTGAATTCAATGAGAAAAGAGTCGTCACAGGAGGGCCTTGATGTATCCCCCATCAATGAAATGAAATAAGTAACAGTTTTAAGGTATATAAAAGTATGAAGATGATTTGAGACTAACATAGGGGAGGCCGACATGGTAAGAATTGATAACTACAAATGGTCGACTCGATAAAAGGCTTGTGCAAGGTTGGACTTCTCTTGAAAATATGAACGACACGACAATGGTCTTAGCAGTATTGACTCAAAGACGACCCAAGATATGAACTTGCAGAAGGTCAAAGGAGAGACAAATGAATTTCCCAACCCGGATTCAATGATGAAGGGGGTGTCATGTTCAAGAGCGACTATTACTGCCACTAACACAAATATAGAGACACATTTCTTTCCCAAATTTCCCCCCACCATTTTTGGCTAGTACCTCTTTATTTTTACGCAAGATTGAGGAGGATAACATATGTTTTTTGATGTAAGCTCATCCTTTGGATGGGTCCCTCATAGTATGTTTAACGAACCCTAAGAAGGATTGTTTTGGTTCCATATAGGTCTTTCAATGTTTGTTTAATGAGTCCAAAGAGAGAAAACTTGGGGGGTTTTCATATTTAGGAGTCTGAAAAACACTTAAAGAGAACTCTCTCAGTTCCTTTTTCTTAAATTAGTTTGTTGAGACCGAAAAAGTGATAACCTACCGCCCATCAAATGTTTTCTTCAAATACTTTTACGAGCGTGAAAAGAACAAGGTCGCTCGACAATCTTTTCGTTTTTACGGAGCATGAAAAGAGCTTTAAGAATACTCCATAGGTTTTGGTTTTCGTGTTACCATGACGAGTATGAAAAAATGACAAAAGTATACTCGATTACATTCTCACATATTTACGAGCACGAGAAATAACAAAGACTAATCTCGGTAACTTATTCTCATGTATTTATGAGCATGACAAAGACCAGAAACTAGGCTCTGTAACTTATTCTCATGTATTTACGAGCATGAGAAAGAACAAAGACTAGGCTCGATAACTTATTCTCATGTATTTACGAGCATGAGAAAGAACAAAGACTAAGCTCATGATTTTTTTTATTTTTACGCAAGATTAAAGAAAAACAAAATTATGCTTAATGAAATCAATTAGTACCTTAGAACTAAGAACGTGACCAAATTTATTACATGATCAACCAGATTGACCGAAGAAGGGGACAGATTGATCATATAATCAACTACAGGTGGGTCGAGAGAAATCTTATGGTAAGCAGCTAGAAGTTGTGACTGTGAAATAGTCATGTCTTACAGTAATTTCGAGGCTTCGTCCATACAAGGTCAAAGGTGAGTTTGATGACTCCCTATGCATAACATACACAGGAACTTAACTCTACTTTTCTTCTTCCCAATAGTATCTTGACTAGTTGATGGGAGGTCATCAACATTTTGTTCATAGGTTGACGACATGGGCTAGTGAGGGTGTGTAGACCATGCTTCAATAACATTGGATATACCAGGGAAATCCTTAAGAAGATGGCTACCCTTACAAATCCTACAATGGTACTTGGGATTATGGGTTGTTTGGGTGATCTTGACATAATCAACACTCCCAACATGATTAATAGTAATTGGTTTCTTTCAAATATGTTCGACAGTGGTTGGAAGTTTGGACCCTTGCTTATTTTTATTCTTCTTATTCTTCTTTTTAGCCACCCCATTACTAGCTTTAGAGATTTCACTCGACGAAGGAGATGAAATAGAAGAAGACCTTGCAATTGAAGAAGGTGAAGAAGATCTTACTAGTGAAGAAGGAAAAGGATCAACATGAGTTTTATGTTCTCGTGGGGAAGTTCTTACAACCGAAGCACTTATTGCATTCGGGATTACCTGACTAGACAACAAATATACCGGTAATCCAATTGTGAGACTTGGAAGGATCAAAGTATCGATGTGAGGAGGAAAAATGTTTATGTAAGAAGGAAAAACAAAGGGTTCCCCTAGAAAAGGGGTTCCCTCATTGGTAATTCTGGGAACTGATAGCATTTAACACAAATCCAACCTAGAGTCTGCTAGGTAAAACAAACAACACAAGCTAAAAATCTAGTAAGCAAGCAAGCAAACAAAACCTTCTCACAATGAACACACTAGTTGGTGATGAAATCCAACGTCACGAGGACAAGGTAATAAAGGGATGAGATAGAGTGGGTGGAAAAGTTACATTGATGACCTGCTTAATGGACTTACACCTTGGTGAAAGCTCCCACACATAAACGTGGGTATACCCTCCAAGGAGCCTGAGTGAGTTTGGCCAACATCGATTCTAGGTACTATGAAGACTTTCCCCTCCATAGTCACTGTTGGGCTCTAAAGATGTCTAAAAACAACCTTAGTTTAACATTAATTTATCAACCCGAGGATTCGTCTTTTATCTCAAAGAATTTCGACAAAGTCTATGAAGATAGATTGTAGGGGCTAAAATCATGTAGTGAAAGAAAACCTGAGTTTATCAACAATCAAGTTCCTCAAACATTCATTAAAGATTCTAGGAATTAAAATCTAAAGCTGTGCAATGGACAGGAACTAATTAATCTATTGAATTCATTTTAAGAGCAGTAATTGAATCTAGATAAAGACTTGCAGAAATGACTATTATTATGAATCAAATTGCTGGAAAGAAAAAGGAAAATTACTCTATCTATGGAAAGAAACAGAGACTGTAATCTAGTCGAAAAGAGACAACAATCGTATTTCTATTGAAAGGAACCACAACTATATTCTAATGGAAAGTAACAACAAATGTAAACTAAGTAAAAGGAACATCAAATGTAAACTAAGTGAAAGGAACAACAATTGTAAACTAAATGAAAGGAACAACAAATGTGAACTTATGAGGAACTGTCATGCATCAAATCTCAGTAATAGGAATTGGAACAGTAATCATCTAATGCTTCAGGGAATATCTATCTTTTGCAATTGACGTGAAATCATCAACACACTTATGCATTCATTTAACCATTGTAAAAGATAATCAAATCACAAAATAGAAATTGAACTGATACAATTACAGGTCAAACATTAGCTCCTTCAAACTGGGCCCTTGGTCCTTAGAAGCACTGCTATTTGAAATTCAGTATGTAGAAATGATAAAACCGCTCAAATATTCTATTGATTTCATAGCTGGTACAACATTTTACAAAATATGCCAACGCATAGAAATTCTAAGTTATGAGTTCTTGGGTACAATTCTTCTCCTTTTCAAGATCTATTTACCCCTTATATATTACAATAATATGGGTACATTAAGCTATCTTGAGGATTGAGAGATCCTCAGGATTGCTTTACTATTACAATATAAGCAACTCGATTATCTTCAAAATTTCCTTGTGCCATAAAGTCTTCAACCTCCAATAGCTTGCGCATCTCCAAGATTTCCTTTGCTATCTTGGGTCTGACAATATTTAACCAATCTTGTAATAAAACTAGACAATTCCAATCATATTTAGGATCTATGTAATCTAACTTCAACAATAACGCTAGAGTATATTATTTATTTTCTATTCTATTTTCTCCTAACTAATCGAAAAGTCAATCAAGATGACATCATGAAATGTGGGAAAAAGGAAGATGTTTATACCTTTTTCATAACCTAATATACCCCCCCAGCTTACCTTTTTGCATGTCCTCATGCAAGCTGAGATTTTACATGTAAAGCAGTAATGTTGTAATATGGAAAGGTTGGTTCACCAAGATTTATGAACCCATTTCTTCTTTTGAGTTCTCCAAAAGCAACATCCTCCCTTTTCTTGTTAATTTAATAATATTTTTGGTAACTCTCTGGAGGGAACCAAATGATAGGGGGATTATATCTGCACCCAATCCAAGTAGGCCCTTCCTCTTGCATCAATCTAGAATACCTCTCTATTTTGAAGGTAGCTTCAAATAAATTCCTATACCCAAAGGGTTCCCTACTCTTTACTTCACTGGAGGATGCATCCCATCCCAGTTTAGAATCATCAAGATCTTCCTCCTTAATCTCCCTGAAATGAGTGATACCTGAACGTATAACCTGTAGATGGATAGGGGCTAAGGAGTCTACAACTCCCCCTCTTTTCATAAAGGTTTTATGTCACATAATGGCTGGAAAGGAGTTTGGAGGTTCTCCCGTAATCCAAAGATCTAGCCCAACTTCCCTCTTTAGGAAGGTTTTATGAGCTTTACCCCATCTAACTTGGTTCTGAGTAAATGACAAAAATGCTTGAAACTGTATGTCACCTATGAATGGGCCAGGGTTATCTTCCCTTTTTTCTTCCAGAATGAAATTATGAAAGTACAATTCACACAAAAAGTATTGTACCTTTTCATCCTGCTCTTTGAAATATGAAATAAACTCAGGTATAGTGGAAAATGAAATAGGTTTTCCTTCTCTGATGGCCTTCACTCTTAACAACAAATATCGTTCCAGTAAGAGTAAAGTGTAATTGGTGGCAGGGGCTCTGTAATTAATAGCATTAGAGTAGACATCATAGATTTCTTTGATTTTCTCCAAATATTTTTCTAATTGGGTTTGCACTTTTTTTTATCTTCCCTTGGGCTTTGGTGAGCACAGCATAGGTCTCACCCTCTGTTGTTGTCATGTCCTTCAGTTCTTTAACAATCTTTTGATATTCATCCCTAGTGACCATTTCATCTTGGTGTTGAGCCAATGCTTGTTGGGCTTGTCCCAGCTCTGCCTTTAGTTTATCAATTGTGACACCCTGTGCTTGAGACTGGGATGCTTGGTATTCTTCCATAGTGCCTATATCTTCCCTAGATTAAGTTAATTCTTGTTGGACCTGTGTAAGTTCTGCTTCCATTCTATCCACAATAGCACTTTGTTTCTGGGACTGGAGTACTTGGTTCTCTGCCATAGTTAGTAACTCATTTTTGTTTTGAGCCAGGGTTTGTTGAGACTGCATCAATTCTTCCTCCAATCTCCTGATGGTAGCATTATGCTCAAGGATTTGAGTTATTTCCTCTAATATCAGGGTGTCTATCTGCACCTCAGCACCAATTCCTTCTGTAGCTCTCATATTTTCTTGTGTTTCTAAAGGAATTGCTTCCTCATTCTGAGCTATTGTTTCTTCTACTACTATTTCTTCAGGGTCTGTCTATATCCCTACATAATTTGTACTGACTGGCTCTTTAGGAAGAGGGTCTCTTCCTTTCACTCTGACGCTTTTGTTCCTCTTTCTTTTGTGGGCCTTATCCACCTGTTCTAGTTGTTTCCTCAATTCCTTAATAATTTCCTTGAGTTTAACCACCTTATGCTTTAATACTTCAGCCTTCTTAGCCTTTTTCTTCAACAGTTTATTTTCTTTTTTTAACTTTCTAATTTTCTTATGGCTCCTGGTTGATTTTTGTTTATGAGAGGTCTCAAGGTCTTCTTCATTCTGGCTAGCAGATGATTGTTCCTTTGTTCCTTCCAAATGTTTTGTCTATCCAAGAGGACTTCTGGTTTCAAAATAAGGTTCTTCCTGTGCTCTGTCCTCAGGAAAAGACATTTCAATATCAGGAAAATATTCAACTGGTTTTGAAGATGAGGCTTGTTCTGGGAATTTTCTTGGATTATTTGTGCCTCTGTCAGTTGAGATTCCCAAGCTTTCCAAAACCTGGGCTATTTCTTCCTCATAGCTCTTCATAAATTGTTTTGTCGGATGTTCTAATGTCGGTTGGGTGTCTTCCTGATCAGTCCTTTGTGAGGTTTGTTCTACTTGCCCAATTTCTTGAGCATTCTCATGTGGAGACTATTCCGTAGAATTCTGAAGTTCTTCAGGCTATTTTGTTGTACCCTAGATTTCTTCAGTTGTTTCCTGAATTCATCTGCTTCTTCTTGTTTGAATGATGGTTGTAGGGGAAGTTGTTGCTATCTTCCTCTTTTTCGTTAATTCCTGTGTTTGTGAGGTCTGGGCCTCTGCGATTTGGGTAGGGTTTGGGTGATGAGATGAAGTGGGAGTTCAGAACAGAAAAGAGTGCTAATTGAGTTCATTATAGCTATCCTCCCTAGTTTTGACTTTCTCGAATGACTGTCAAAAATAATAATAAAAAACTAAATAAAATCTACAGAAAACAAAAGTATATACAGTATGTATAGTGTCAATAGAATTCAACATTTATGGAGTTGGGGTGGTTGGATTACCTTCCCATCCAGCCAAAATTTGAACGGTAGGGTCCTTACTTACCTCTTGGTAGAAAGATTCTTTTGAGGGCGGATGATAATAGAGTCGTAGACGGTGTCCATTGACCCGAAATGGAGATCCGGACCCATCGATGGTGCTTAATGTGACTATGCCATTATCATGGACTTCATTGATTTTGTATGGTCCTAGCCACCGTGTCTATAATTTTCCTGAAAATTCTTGAAATCTGGAATCATAGAGGAGCACCCAGTCACCTTTTTTAAATGATTTTTTTTTTATATGCTTGTCGTGCCAGGTCATTCTTTGTTGCTGAATAACAGTCATTCACTCTACAGCAGACAGGCGTGCTTCATCCAATTCGTTGAGTTGTTGAAGGTGTTGTTTATGTGCTTTTGTAAGATCCAATCCGATTTCCTGGGCCATCCCTAAAGTCTTGATTTCAAACTCGATTGGGAAGATGGGTTATTTTCCATAGACTAAATGATAAGGAGAGTATCCAGTGGTATTAATCCATGTTGTGTGGTAAGCCCATAAGGCATTTGGGAGCTCAGAAGCCCAATTCTGTCTATTTTTTGAGATAGTCTTTGTCACGATTGCCTCCAGGACTTTATTGGTGCTTTCCACTTGCCCATTTTCTTGTGGATGGTAAGGAGAAGTAATTATGTGTTTGATATGGTAATTATCCAGGGTGGTGGTGATTCTATGAGTTGTAAATTGTGACCCCCAATCAGTAATTACCTCTCTTGGTAGTCCATAGCATACGAATAATTTGAAAAAAAATTGATGACTACTTATTTTGTTGCATTTGGTAAGGCTTCTGCCTCTATCCATTTAGTCATGTAGTCTGTTGCAACTAGAATATAGGCATTCTGATTTGACTTTGGATTGAAGGGGCCAACGATGTCTAGTGCCCATCTCTCAAATGGTTCTGTAACTACTTGTGATTTCAAAGGAATTTCATCAACGTGACCTGGTTTTCCCATCCGTTGACAACTATCATATGTCTAGACATATTTCTTCGCATCTCTGAATATTGAGGGCCAATAGTAGCCCATCTGCAGAATTTTGTATCCAGTCCTGCGATCTGCAAAATTCCCACCACAAGGCTCATCATGTCCATCCTTTAGTATGTCGTAGATTTCGTCATCTCGTACGCATCTGCGGATCTGGAGATCAGATCCTGTATGGAAGAGATATATGTTAATCTAGGCGAATCGTGCTCTACGCTGGATAGTGAGTTTTCTTTCCCTTGATGAAAGATGTGCCAGTAATCTTCCCACTGCCAGGTAATTTTCCACGTTAGCATACCAAGGTGGCTTTGTAATAACGACAAAAAAATGCTCATCTGGAAATTGATCTTCGACTGTTAAGGAGTCGTCTGTTTTGGGTATGCGGGATAGGAAGTCTGCGATGAGGTTTTCTCTCCTGGGTCGATCTTTGATGGTGATATCAAATTTCTGCAATAGTAACAACCATCGAGTGACCCTTCCATTAGTAATTGGTTTATTAGCCAGATATCTAATAGCAGAATGATCAGTATACAGAATGACCAAATAGCCTGTTATATAATGACGAAATTTATTGATGGCATGTATAACAGCTAAAAACTCTTTCTCTGTTATTGTATAATTAAGTTCATCTAGATTAATATTCTTTCTAATAAAATAAATGGCATAGGGTTTCTTATCCTCCTATCCGAGGAAAATGCCTATGGAAATATCTGATGCATCGGTGGAGATGTGAAAAGGTATTTGCCAATTTGGCCCCCTCAATACCGGTGTTGTCGAGATCAAATTCTTGAGTCCTACAAATGCCACATCACACTTGTCAGACCACTGAAATTCTACATTACCAGTCAAAGCATGTAAATGTCCAGCATTTCTTGCAAAATTTTCCATAAATCTACGATAGTATCCTAAAGCGCGAAGGAAACTACATACCTCAGTTTGTGTGTGTGGTGTAGGTAGATTAAGGATTACCTCTATTTTTACTAGATCTACCCTAATTCCATCTGCAGAGATATAATGCCCTAGTACCACACCTTCTGTCATCATCATATGACACTTTTTGTGGCTTAAACATAACCTGGTCGCAATGCATCGTTCTAGTATTTTCTCTAGGTTATTCAGTGCTTGATCGAAGTCGTCACCATAAGGAGTGAAATCATCCATATAGAATTCAAGTCCTTCGCTGATCAGGTCGCTGAATATGCTCAGAATGGACCTTTGAAAAGTGGTTGGAGAGTTACAAAGTCCAAAGGGTAATACTCTGTTTGCAAAAGTTCCCCAGGGGCATGTGAATGTAGTTTTATCTTGATCTTCTAGGGCAATCTGAATCTGATTGTACCCACTAAAACCATCTAGGAAATAAAATAATTTCTTTCCTGCCAAAGTATCCAGGACCTGGTCAATAAAAGGTAAAGGGAAGTGGTCTTTTTGAGTGGCTTTGTTAAGTTCCCTGTAGTCAACATAGATGCGCCATTTCCCATTTTTCTTTGGGATGATCACTAATGGGGAAACCCACCGACTATCTGAGATGGGATATATAAAATCTACGTCCAACAGCTTTTGTAACTCTTCTTTAGTGATATCCCTGAGGTGAGGATTCAATCTTCTCTGTGACTATCGGATAGGTTAGGAATATTTTTCAACATAAATGTGGTGTGTGTAGAGTTGTGGATCAATACCTTTCATATCAGAATATTCCCATGCAAAATCTTGCTGGTATTTGGAGAGGACTTGAATTAGCTTCTATTTTTGTTGTTCATCTAAATTGACATTGATGTTTAGAGACCTCCCTGGTGCAATATCGACGGGTTTGTTGTTATGAACAGCTATAGTTGGAATTTGTTGTTCCATTAAATCTTCCAGTAGGTCTCCCTGTGCTTCATAGTCTAGAACAGCTTGGAGCATCTAGTAGGTCGGGTTGCTCATGTTGGTTGGATTATTGATAAACCCACTGATTACGTCATCCTCTAGCTATTTTTTAAGTGTGAGAGATTCTTCCTGCGTAAGAGGGGCTCATAAATCCTTCTCTGGGTATCGCGATGGTGGAAATTTTTGATATACGAAAGTTGGACTTGGTTTAGCAGGTGGATATAAAGTGAGGTTATTTGTGATACCCCCTCTAGTGATTTTCATATTACCTGCTCGACATCCTATGTACGCATCTGCTGTTGCAAGCCATGGCCTACCCAGTATCAATGGATGCCCTTCAAGTCCACTTCTTGGGTTGATAATGAGGAATTCCACTGGATATTCCCAAGAGTCGACGGAGATGGCTATATCATGTAATGTGCTAACTGGTCGAAATACCGATCAATTTGCTAACTGCAAAATTATTGCAGTGGGTTCGAAGGAGTTAAAATCCAGGGTATTGCAGGTTTCCATAGTCAAGATGTTGATGGGTACTCCCAAATCAACTAGTGTATTGAGAAAAGAACAGCCCTAGGCCTAAATTGTCACTATGGGATTCCCCGGATCTGCATATTTAACTGGTTCTTGTCTACCTAAAATTAGATCGGACAAGGCTCCTACCACGCGGATTGTTGATGATGGATTTTTAATTTTTCTGACGGGATTTCTCCCACATAGCTCCTTGATCGCTTTTTGCGTAGATTGGGATGTCCTGAAGAGCTTGCAGGAGTGGAATCTTCATATATAAATTCTTGAGTTCCCCTACAATGTCGAAGTTGGCATATACGGTCGGTTTTGCTATCATCAATATTTCGGGGAATGGAGGGGAGCATGTTTCATCCTTATCAGGATCTTGTGATTCGACTGTGTTTCCCTCATGCTCAATTTCTTCTATTATTACCACAGTCGAAGGTGTTATTGTTGGTTGTTTTTCACTCTCTTTCTCTTAAAAAATGTTATTTTCTTCAGGAGAGATTATTCATCCTGATCTCAACCATAGTTCACTGCACCCTATCGATTTGGTCTCTCCTTATTCATTATCCATAATCTAGACAAGCTGAGCTGGTCTATTATTTGGAGTTGAGGGCGCAATTGGGATTGTGGGTTTTTGGGCAATTGGAGTGGTGCTTGTAACGTAGGCTGAGTTTGAGGGGCCATCCCCATGGGTTGGTTGTTTATCCCCACGGGGCCCTGCCAATTCTGATTCCAATTTGGGTTTTGGGTAGTCATATTGGGCCACTATGAAGGGTAGATGTTGTTATTTGAGTTTTTCTAGGATGAGGTGATATATTATGATTTAGGCCAACTGGAAACTGTAGTTAGCTGATTCTTCCAAGCAGGATTTACAGCGGGCTAGTTTTGCTAAGTGGAATTTGCAGGTGGGTATTGTTGGGGCTGCCAGTTATGATTAGTAAACAGTTGACCCTACCATTTGCTACCAAGATCTTGTTGCTAATTATACTATCCAGAGAAGAAAAAGGAAGGGTCTTGCAGTGTATTTGGAGGTTGATTCTTCCATTGACGATGTTGAGCCATCAAATATAATGGCTCTGTTTCTTCTTCTTATTCTCTAAAGACATCTTTCAGTCCAGGAAGCGATGGGCATTGTTCTATGCCATGATCCTTGGTGCAGATAGCAAAGACCTAGACCACGTCCAAAGGGAAATCCCTTGGACCATGTTTTCTTTTGCACCTGTGGAAAAATATGGCCAACGTTTCTTCTTCTTCTGTTTTTTTCTGTTTGGCCTACAACACATCCAATTGTGTAGTCAAAGTGCTCAAAATATTTGTTTTGAATTTTTCTAAGAGATTACCAACTTCAACTCGCATAACACCTCCGTTGGTAATATTGCTATTTCTAGTGAGGGGGGTATGCATCCCTGATCTAGTTTGTGAACTTCCTCTTGAGCACCTAATGCACAGTAGGACTATGTCATCATAAGTTTCTTGATAAATGTCACCCTTTCCCATTAAATTCAACATTTCTAACCATTCATATTTCATACTTTTAATCAGAGTTTCCTTAAGTACTTCACCTGGTAACGTGCCATAAAGTGATCTTTGTAAATTATATTGAAATCTCTCGACATATTCTTCTAATGATTCATTTTCTTTTGCAGTCGTTTGAAAGATTTTATCTTTTAAGTCTCTGGTTCTACAATAATTGTGATATTTTGTCAAGAAGGCATGTTTCATCTCATCCCATGAGTTTATAGTTCCTCCCCCTAATCCCATGAACCAGTGTAGAGTTTCTCCTTTCAAAGTGGAGGGGAAAAATTTTAACTTTTGGGGTTCAGAGGTGTAATCATACCCTCTACATAGGACATCAAATTCAAATAGGAATGCGTCTGGATCTTCTGAGATTAATCGATGAAAGGTTGGAAGGTTTTGTAGGGGAATTTCCTTCATGGGGGCATTGGCGATTGGATCAACTATCAGATATTCCAAAGTGGAAGTCTGGGGACATTATGGATTTGGTTATGCCACTTGATCGAAAATATGCTAGAAATCTTCAAGGATTTCTTGATCCGGGTGTTTTATTTGAATTGATTGGTTATCTAATCCTCTAGGGGATTTGATTGCACTCCCTCTATCTGGGATTTAGGGAATGCCTTCTTATTTTACAAGAGATTTGGGATTGTGTGGTGGGTATGTCTTAGCTATTCCACTGGTTTCCCCTTCTCCTTCTTCCAGATTACAAGAGTTTCCCTCTTCTAAAGGGTTGAGGGGTGGAAGATTTGTGCTTTGAAAGCTTTGCTAAGCCCCTTCAGTTTTGCTATGAATCTCGGCATGGGCTGCAGTTGGTGAAATTGCCACCTGAGGGATTCAGATAGATCCTTTCCTAGGTCCAACCGAAGCTTGAGATTCAACTTTTCAAATGATGTCGTCTATGAAAGTGCTTCTTCCAAGGAGCATCGAGCCGTGGGATTTTGTAATTTTTGGTGGGGGTTTTGGTTTTCAAGATCTGTCTTCTTAGTCATACACACTTCACACAAAAAAAAGGAAAATCAAGAAAAGAAAAGAAAAACACCTATGCAACCTCTTAATGCGTCAACTGGAGGTAGGTGTTGGTATAAGCATCTTACTTATTGCATGTGTAGGTTCTTACCTTCCGTCTTCAATACCTCATCCTCCAGAGTCACAATATATGCTACCTTTGACATTCTTTCATAGCAATGACGCCAAAATGTTGGGCTCTAAAGATGTCTAAAAACAACCTTAGTTTAACATTAATTTATCAACTCGAGCATTTGTCTTTTATCTCAAAGAATATCGGCAAAGTCTATGCAGATAGCTTGTAGAGGCTAAAATCGTGTAATGAAAGAAAATCTGAGTTTATAAACAATCAAGTTCCTCAAACATTCATTAAATATTCTAGGAATTGAAATCTAAAGTTGTGCAATGGAAAGGAACTAATTAATCTATTGAATTCATTTTAAGAGAAGTAATTGAATCTAGATAAAGACTTGCAGAAATGACTATTATTATGAATCAAATTGCTGCAAAGAAAAATGTGAATTACTCTATCTATGGAAAGAAATGGAGGCTTTAATCTAGTTGAAAAGAGACAACAATCATATTTCTATTGAAAGGAACAACAACTATATTCTAACAGAAAGGAACAACAAATGTAAACTAAGTAAAAGGAACAACAAATGTAAACTAATTGAAAGGAACAACAAATGCAAACTAAATGAAAGGAACAACAAATGTGAACTTATGAGGAACTGTCACGCATCAAATATCAGTAATAGGAATTGGAACAGTAATCATCTAATGCTTCAGGGAATATCTATATCTTTCAATTGACACGAAATAATCAACACACTTATGCATTCATTTAACTACTGTAAAAGAGAATCAAATCACAAAACAGAAATTGAACTGATACAATTACAGGTCGAACAGTAGCTCCTTTAGACTGGGCCATTGGTCCTTAGAAGCACTGCTATTTGAAATTCAATATGTAGAAATGATAAAACTTCTCGAAGCTTCTATTGATTTCATAGCTGGTACAACATTTTACAAAAGCTGCTAACGCATAGCAATTCTAAGTTATGAGTTCTTGGGTGCAATTCTTCTCCTTTTCAAGATCTATTTACCCCTTATATATTACAATAATCTGGGTAAATTAAGTTATCCTAAGGATCAAGATATCCTCAGGATTGCTTTACTATTACAATATAGGCAACTCGATTATCTTCAAAACTTCCTTGCGCCATAAAGTCTTCAACCTCCAATAGCTTACACATCTCCAAGATTTCCTTTGTTATCTTGGGTTTGACAATATTTAACCAATCCTATAATAAAACCAGACAATTCCAATCATATTTAGGATCTATGTAATCTAACTTCAACAATAACGCTAAAGAGTATATTATTCATTTTCTATTCTATTTTCTCCTAAATAATCGAAAAGTCAATCAAGATGACATCATGAAATGTGGGGAAAAGGAAGATATTTATACCTTTTTCGTAACCTAACAATCACCTCGTGTAAAGAGCCTAAACAGATAGACCACTAAGGTTACCAATTACTACAGTGATGCCTGGGGAAACAGTCGACAATATTATCCACGTGCAAAGGAAGTGTATCTAGCCCAAAATCATCTTGAAAGGCTTCCACTCATCATTGTGGGTATACCTTCAAGCAACCCCCATAATATGTGCAATATCTACACCAAGACCAACAAAGAAGGGCGAGTAACTCTACCAGTCTCAATGCGACATCAGGTTTGATCCTTGTGTGAGAAGCGCTTCCCAGGAAAAAATGTAGCAAGTGGATTTCACCGCTCCCTAACGCAAGATTCTATGTTTTCTTGCAGCTTTGGAAATTTATCTTTCACACCTATTACGAAGCCCTACAACTAATCTAATGTAGGTTTGCTACCATAAAATATAAAAATGTCTAATAAATTTTTATAAGCGTTTTATTTTTAAGGTTGTTGTTACTCAAGAGGAAAATGGCATGGACTAAATGATTTTTTGACTGACTCTAAACAGTGCAAAGAAATGATAATGCAAATATTTCACTTCAATGAAAGATATATTATGAGAAGGAGAAACCGTTTATCGTTCCCATCTGCACAATGTCCTAAAATTTTATTAAACTCATCAATATAAATATTCTCAAGAAATGAAAAAAAGAGACTATACACCAATACATGATTCTTGGCCACCCCCAGCCATGAGGGGGAAAATTTTCCAGAATTCAAGGCCAAAAAATTCCAAAAATCATGCAATTTCACTACTCCGAATGCAAAGATGCCCCCAATCTAATGCAAAGAAAGAAAGTAAAACTTGTAAAATGATGAAGAAGGGATTTTAATCCCTAAAATCCAATCAACAACAAGTCTTACACTCAGAAAATAGTCAAATGTTGACACCAAAAGTTCTTCCCAGGTGGTCAAAGAAAAACTGGGTCTCGGAAGACAAAAAGACCTAATCCAAAAATTATACAGGAGACGTCACAACCCAGCAGTAAGGTACAGTGTGACGATTTGATGTTTCCATAGGCTAGATATGGGTAGGGTGTGGAGGTTATGCACTAGTCTAAGAAGGCAGGGTATCGTGATCCAGGGATGTCACAGGCCGCATATGCGATGCAATGCAGCTATCTCTATAAAAAAAGAAAAATTGGAAAAAGGACAAAGAGTCTAAATGAACTTTCAGATTCAGAGAGTTTGGATGGATCCCCCACAGACTTAGAGATTGGATTAAAATGAAAGGAGTTAATATAAAGGAAAATGGACAACAAAAAACCACAAACATGTCGTATCCCTAGTATGGTTGTGAATTTCGTTATTGGATAAATTGGTGAATGAGGACATAAATTGATCTCCCTAGATCCACCTGGATCTAGAACAAAACAAGATAGGACATGGTGCTTTCCCGAATCTTTAATCATTGAATTTAATATCAAACAAGTTATGAGTGGCATACCTTTGAATATCTCTTCCTTATATCTTTGTTGTCCCTGCTCCATTCCGGTGCTCTTGTGATATTGGATCTACAATGAAACACATACCAACCAAAGTGAAAGAAACAATAGTATATTCAACGAAAACTTACACATGTGATCAAGGAGTCATGTAATAAAATGAGAATGATTTTATGGGAAAGAAACATTCCACTGTATTATATTAAGTAAAAGTGGAAGATACAACCAAACCACCTTGACGTTGCAAGGCTCCCTTTCGGTGGCCCTTTTCTCCAACACACACACTTGCTCTAAAATTGCATGAAGAGGATCCAAAATAACTTGATGGACAGATGAAGACCTCAAGAATCAATAGAGATAGAATCCTTCATACAATTCTCAACCTATTCCTTCATTAATTCCTTTCTTTCTCTTGATTGCTTGATTTCTTGCTTAACCTTTTCCATGAGAAATCCATCATTATATAGGAGAAAGAGAGGTGGTTAAAGAGATTAGGATGATCCCACTAAATGAGAGAAGTGAGTAGGATCCCAACAATACAGATGCCACCTCATATTCTAGAAGATCCCTTCTATAACTTTCGTTAACTTTGTTTCATATTAAGAGAATGTCATGTATGGTATGTTAAGAGCTAGTTGCTAATAATTGTTGCATACTCTATGAGCTTCTTCATTAGAGGAAGTTATGGCCGAAACAATAGGGGCAGAGAAAACTATTGTTAAAATTAAATTAAAAAGTACCTAGGCAAGTGTTTCTCATCAAGTAGGTGCCTAAGGGGTGAGAAAGTGTCTAATGTGGACCTTAGTCATTTAATTTGTGAGATGCAAATTAAAAGGTGACTTTTTGAGAGGTAAAGTGGGTAAGTAAAGTGATTTTATCCCCACTGTTGATCTCATCTAATCCATGGATGATTTTAGGGGCTAAATTTCGCTCATGGGCTAATTTTCCATGGTTTTTACAAAAACAAGATTCACTATTTTAAAAATGATTCGCCCAAATTCTATAGGATAAAATTATTTTACCTTAAAAATTGCCCAAATTTTATAAAACTATATAAAATCCTTAGAAATTTGAATATTTTTACAAAAATATCACCCAACATTTATAGTTGGCATATGAAGGATTAGTAAGATTCGCCAGACATTTATAGTTGGCATATGAAGGATTAGTAAGATTCGCCAAGGTTTCTACATTTTAAAATAAATTTCCATCCTTAAAATCATCCCTAATCTAATCTCAAGCGTTAGATGAGATGACTCTTGAGATTCCCTCATGAGGTCGATTAGGGTAAGGAGAGTGCACCCATTTTTGGTTGTTGAAACGTTTTTTAGAGAGAGCAAGAGAACATTTTAGAGCTTGAGGAAGAGGTCATTTCTGTAGAGCTAGGTCATGCATTCCAAGGAAAGAAACTAGCATGGAAATTGAGGCAGAAGGAAATCATTAATATCAGACCGTACTGTATGGATTGAGCAGGTCGTACAACATTAAAAGCAGGCACATAAATCAAGGAAGGGTTTAGCTCAGGAAAGAGACCGTACTGTACGAATTTTTGGGTTTTGTACAACAGGAAACATGCACAGAAATCGAGGCCAAAAAGTACATTTGAGTTAACAGTCTGTACTATATGGATTACGTACGGTCTGTACGACTGTTTACTTGCACATAAATCACGGAAAGTTATCGTGGTATTTTTTAGGTGGTTTTGGCATGTTTCCCAAGGTGGTCGTACATCATTTAATGCTTTGTTTTGAGTTGTGACTATTGGCATGAATTTCAAGGAATTCGTACAGGAAGAAGGAGGCACATAAAATGAGGAGTAGACCTGTAATTTGTTGCAAAAAAATCTGGAAGGAATTTTGAGGCATTTTGATCATTTCCTATGTGAGGACTTGGCATGGTTTTTGAGATAAGTTTGTCATTAAATTTCTGCATATGAATAAGTTGTAACATAATTCCTCTGAAGCTCACAAATAATAAAAACTCCCCCTCTCATTGGTTTTCCCCTTGTGGGTATTTCAAGGGTCGTTGTTAGACCAAAAATCTCTATGTTATTTTTTGATTTTATGAGTTGCTAATATATTTTATTTCTACATTAAAACGATGTTCAGAATCCTCATGTTTCAGTTCTAAAACTTATTTTTATGCTGAGTTTAATTCGTTGTCATAAATCTAGGTTTGGGCATTAAACATTGGCTTAAAATCAGTGAGACTGAAACTAGGTTGGGGTCTGAAAATTTTACATGGTATCAGAGCTGAGTTGAGAGAAGCAGAAATATTTCAGCAAGTCAGAAAATTGGGACAACAGTCACTTCACTGGACAAAATTTTGAATTTTTCATTTTTAGTAGAAAGGGGTAAATGGATACAGGTTTGAGAGTTGCGGACAGACTTGATGGGGAAACAAACTTTGGTTCCTGGAAAGAGAGGATGATATTGTTGTTGCAATAAAATGAGTTGTGGGACATTGTTGAAAATACCACAACACATCTTTTGGTTGTACCTACTGATGCTACTCTTCTTACAGCATACACTAAGAAGAGTATCAATGCTAAGAGGATTATTCTTGATGCCATCAAGGACCATTTGATTTCTCACTTGACGGGGAAGGAAAATTCCTATGATATGTGGGAGTATTTGACGAATTTGTACCATAGTACAAATGAAAACCGAAAAATGGTTTTGAGGGAAAAATTGAAGAGCATAAAAATGACCAAGGCTAAAAATGTGGTCACATATCTTACTAGGTTGACACAGGTGAGAAATGAGCTTGGAGCTATGGGGGAGGCCATAGTTGAAATTGATCTTGTGAGGACATCATTGAATGGAGTTTCCAAACAATGGGTTGTTTTTGTAGAGGACATTGTGGCTAGGGTAAAGCTTCCCAATTGGGAACTTCTTTGGGATGACTTTGTTCAGGAGGAGACCCAGAGAGGTTATGTACATGGCAGTTCATCTACAGGTCATGATGAGGAGAATGTGGCTCTTACTGCCAACAACAAGAATAAATCCAGAAAGGGTCTGAAGGGAGGAAACAAACCGAAGGATGAAGGGAAGAAGGACTTGAGAAAATTCAAGTTCTTTGAATGTCACAAGTTTGGGAACTATGCAGGTCAATGTCCTAACAAGAAGAAGAAATAAACAATAGCTTTTATAGTAGTGGAATATTTTTCCACCAAGTTTGACAAATAATTTTCCTTGGTTGTGTGTCTTTCCACGAGGACCACTCATTCAAATATCTGGTATATTGACAATGGGGCCTCCTGCCATATGACAAGGGTTTGTGAGCACTTGAAATATCTTACTCAGATTGGTGATGTTGAGTTGGTGCTTGGAGATGACCGAGTGGTCAAGGAAGTTGGTTGTGGGACTGTATCATTTCAAAGGGAGTATTTGCCTCCCATGTTGTTGAGAGAGGTCCTTTATGTTCCACGCTTGAAGAAAAACTTAGTATATGTTTCGGTTATTGAGGAGAGGGACTATGAGGTCTTGTTCTATGATGGGAAGGTGCTCCTTTTCCCCAAGGGGTCTAGAATCACTTTGGCCAAAGTGATTGGGACTCGACATGAGAAGATATACAAGCTCATGTTTCAGCCGGTGAGAGCATTGTTTCATTCTACCAGCAGCAGTGACCTATGTGAGCTATGGCACATAAGGAAGGCACATTTTCACCATGGGTCTTTGAGGGTACTGAGGGATATTGTGATTGAAGTTACATATTCAATACAGAGCACTAGGAGTTGTGCAAGGGGTGTTCTTTGGGAAAGTACACCAAGACTACTTTTCCTATCAATGACAGTAGAGCAACAGGTATCCTTGATCTTATTCATTTAGATGTATGTGGCCTGATATCTTCAGAATCATTGATTGGTTGTTTATATTATGTTATATTCATTGATGAATTCTCATGGAAGTCTTGGATTTTATTCATGAAGACAAAAGGAAAGGTATTCAGTTGGTTACAAGAGTTCAAATCTCTTGTGGAGAACCAGACAGGGAAGAAAAATAGATTTCTAAGGACAAACAAAGGGGGTGAGTATACCTCCAAGGAGTTCATGGAATTCTATGTAGGAGAGGGCATCAGGAGAGAGTTGATTGTTCCTTACAACCCAAAACAGAATGGGGTTGTTGAGAGGAAGAATAGGGCCATTGTTGGGGTTACGAGATCCATGCTACATGATCAGGGGTTGCCACTATTTTTTTGGGATGAGGCATGATACACTGCATTTTATCTACAGAACAGAAATCCACACAGGGCAGTGGGGAGTATGACTCCTAAGGAGGCATTTTCTTGGGAGAATCTTGAGGTGGGGCACTTTCATATTTTTGGGTGCATCACATATTCACATGTCCCTTCTGATAAGAGGACAAAGTTGTAGCCCACGGGAGAGAGAGAGATATTTGTTGGGTACAACGAGACTTCAAAGGATTTTCATATATACCTTCCTTCCTTGAGGAAGACTGTCTTGAGGAGGGATGTTAGATTTGAGGAGGACAAAGCCTTTAGGAAGTCACAAGGGATAGAGAGGGGTGAGAAGTATTCACCTTATATTCAGGTGAGTCCGCAACAGACTATGGTGACATAGAGTTTAGGTCCACCAGTCTCGGTGACGACTGGTTCACAGGTGACAAGGCCACAAATTTCAGGTTCGCAGGTTACTGGTCCATAGATTTCATGATTAGGTACTCCAAAGTCTACTTCAAGATCACAGTCTTCAGGATATGGGGTTTAGCAGGGAGATTCCCCTGCATGGGACACTAATTCATAGAGGAGGAAGCCCAAGTGGCTTTAGGATACTTTGAGGGAGGCACAGGGTTTAGTGGGGAATCCCAGACAAGAATTGAGGGAGAGTAAACCTCTCGAGATTTTTTGTAACTACATCTCGATGGTGAGAAGTATTCAGGAGTCTGAGCCATCAAATTTTGAGGAGGCTACTAGTAGACAGGTTTGGAGAGATGCCATGATGGAAGAGTACAATTCCATCATGAAGAATGATGTCTAGGAATTTGTGCCTAGACCTGAGTGGAAGTCAATGGTGACTTCCAGGTGGCTCTATATACTCAAGCATGTTTCAGATGGCAGCATTGAGAAGTACAAATCTCACTTTGTGTCTCGGGGGTTTTCACAGGTTGAGGGAGTCTATTATGATGAGACCTTCGCGTCAGTTGCTAGATATACCTTGACCAGGGTAGTGATTTCCATTGCAACAGAGATGGGTTGGAAGATCCACCAGATGGATATGAAGACCGCATTTTTGAATGGTATTATACATTAAGAGGTGTATATTGAGTAGGCATTGGTATTTGAGTTACATGGGAGGGAGTCCCATGTGTGTAGACTGAAGAAGGAATTGTATGGGCTGAAACAAGCTCCCAGATCTTGGTATTCGAGGATTGATGCCTATTTGCAGCATTTGATATTTGAGAAGAGTGAGGAAGATCCCAAATTATACTTCATTGTGGTTGGAGAGGATCATCTCATTCTCTTTCTATATGTGGATGATATTTTCATTACAGGGGAAGAGAGACTCATCACTAGCTACAAGGAGAGACTTTCTTCAAAGTTTGAGATGACTGATCTTGGACTGATGCACTATTTTTTGGGATTGGAAGTTTGGCAGGAGACTGGACACATCTTCCTAGGACAAGGGAAGTATGTGTGTGACATTTTGAGGAGATTTCAGATAGATGATTATAGGCCCATGACCACTCCCATGATTACCAAATGAATAATATTCATGCTTCTGAGTTACAGTTGATGGATTCCACTTGATATCGTCAATTGATCGGGTCATTGATGTATTTGTTGTTGATTAAGGTTGGTTTTCATTCATGTCAACCCTTGAATAAAGCCCCGTAGAACAAAGGTTTGGGTAATGGACCCAAGATTGTTTGATGTCAATATGAATCAGTATTGTTTTTTCATGGTTGATAAGAAGTAAATATGTATGAACTCCAAAGTGGTCCCCTTATGGTGAAAGCCCTCACGGGAAGATGCTTTGCAGAGTAAGAGAAACCATGATTAATTGTGGAATAATGATATGAAGGATAGTGAATTTTTTAGGGAAACTATCCTAGATGGATAGTGATTTTCATGCCATTTCTAGTGGTATGTAGTAAGTCACATAACTCCTCACGGTTAGAGAGTTATGACCATGTGAAGTTGGAGAACCTAGGTTTGGGTAAGGGACCCAAGTTTGTTTGATGGATAATGGCATGATTTTTTCTATATTTGAAGGTAATACTATTCTATATGGATATTACATGTCATTCCATTTCTGGTGGTATGTGGAATGTCACATAAATCCTCACGGTTTGAGAGTTATAGCCTTACAAAGTTGGATGACCCTCATATGTCATCTAGAAGCCCCAAAAGGTCAAAGTAGTCAAAGTGGTTTAAGAGTTTTTAAAAGGTAAATAATAAAGTGAAGTGATGAGTGTATTATAATTCAAAGTGAATACAAAATAAATTATTTCA
>ML783066.1:774912-795676 GCA_009831015.1 Picea engelmannii
AAATTAGAAGTGGGTTAACCCTAAAATAAGGAAAGTGGGCCAAGTGACCTAGAAGATGTTTTTAAGGAAGCTACTTGGAGAGTATAAATAAGAGGCAAGGCTCTCTCATTTTAATCACACTTGAGCATATTGAATATATATAGTTTTTTTAGGTAACCAAGGATATCTAAGCCGAATTTCTGAGGGAAGGTGAATAAAACAAGGTCGAAATGCAAGGAAGGATAAAATAATTTGATGGTGGTTTCTAAGCTATGTTATTTACAGGTCATCTCACCATTTTCTCTATAAAGTTTTTTCTATAATGATTCATACCATGAAATTTCTATTCCATTGATAAAACATACCCAAGTATCTATGGTAAACAATCATCTTGTGGTTCATTGTATTTTGGGAGTTACACGCCATGGAAAATAGGGTTTGTGGCTAGTCCAAAAACTTGTAAAAAACAGGGGTTTCGGGTACAAACATCATAACATCTTCATAAAAGATCTAAATTCAGTGAGACTAAATGTGTTGGTTATCTTACATTATTTAGTATGTTTTGTAATAGTTTCATAACAATTCAACTAATATTTCATGTGGGGCACGCTCTACAAAGTTGCTCACTAGAATAAGCCAGAATTCAGCAAGGTATGCCATTTTTTTCTCTAACTCCATTTATGAGAGGTTACAAGTAGTGACACCTGGAGGAATTGCATAAAACACACTGAATAACATCATGTATCAGTTTCAGATATTTATACATTACAGGTTCAAAGTTATGATTACTTGAAGTTAGGGTTGTTGACTAATCCAAAACTAGGCATGTGAGACTAAAGAAAAGTTTGATGAAAATGCTAGTCTCTTGTTGTTAAAGTTAAGGAATTTTTGCAAGAATGTTATCATATAAACCAGGTCTATTACAGATCTACAAATCATATTTGTATGATGAAATTGATGAGGGATTTTATTTGAGGTACATGTTGAGTACATGATTGAGACAAGTAGTTGATGAGTTGGCACATACATGAGGTGTATAGTTGATGATGTTGGTACATATTGATGAGTCATAGTTTATGAGTAGTTGACACATGATTGGTACATACTTGGTACATGGTTGTATGCACTTTTTAATGGTACACGTTGATTATAGGTTGGTGCATGGTTGATGCACTTGTTTATGGTACCGATTGATTACAGGTTGAGGTACAGGTTGATGCATGGTTTATATTTATTGGCACAGGTTTACAGCGGTATATCTTACAGTGATAGTGTGACATTGGTTCCATCATTCTACTTTTACTTCACGGTGGCAAGGACGGGGCAAGGACAAGTGGTTGTAGCCACCTTCTGGTTGTAGCTAGAGAATATAGGGGTTTGTAGACTCCTTATGGTTGTAGCCATAGAATTGGGGAGTTGGATCTTACCTCAGGTTGTAGCCTGAGAAACAAGGGAGCTGGAGCCTCCTTCCAGTTGCAGCTAGAAAACAAAGGAAATTGGTGCTTCCAATGAATGTAATTCTTCAAGACATATAAGAAAAAGCATTATGTGGTTTTCTCCCGATTTGGGTTTCCACTTAAAACACTAGTGTAATGTGTATGTGTGTGATTGTTTATTTCTTACTTCTCATTATTGGATAATAATTCTACATTGATATAACATTTGAAGAAAAAGTATTATAATTACGCTATTACTGAATCACCCCCCCTCTCAGTAATCCAACAATTGGTTTCAGAGTAGGTTTCTTCAAAAATCAGTTTAACCACTAAAAGGTAGATCATGGAGAGTACCAACTCGTATAAAAATGGAATATCACAGTTTGATGGAAAGAAGTATGTTTTTTTTAGCATAAGGATGAAGACATATATATAGGCACATGGATTTCAAGTTTGGAAATCAATTGTAGATGGATACACAACACCAGAAGTTCCACCAACAAATGACAAAGCAGTGAAACTCAGTGAGAATAATTCCAAAGCCAAAAACGCATTTTTGAATGGTCTCAGTGATACGGTATTCACCAAAGTTGCACATTGTAAATCTGCTAAAGAGATTTGGGACAAGCTTCAAAATATTTATGAAGGAGATTCAAAATTCAAAGAAATAAAGCTTCAAACTTACAGAGGTCAGTTTGAACAACTAAAAATGAAGGAAGATGAAGATATCGCAACCTACTTCTTACGAGTCGATGAAATAGTAAATGCAATCATAGGATTGGGAGAAGAAATCGAAGAATATGTAATTTTTCAAAAGGTACTAAGATATCTTCCTATGATATTCAACCTTAAGATATCAACACTAGAAGAAAGATTAGATCTAAACTCAATAAGCATGGACAAAATGCATGGAATATTCACAACATATGAGATGATAATTGAACAGGAAAATCCAAATGTAAAAGAAGCAGTCTTCAAAGCATCCAAAAGATCAAAGAAAAAGAAAAAGGAACAAGAAGAATATAGTAGCAACAATGACATCTCGGAAGATGATGAAGAATTGGCCAAATTCGTCAAAAGACATAACAAGGGAACCAACAATAGGTATAGATGTAAGCTTCCTTTAATTTGTTTTAATTGTGATGGTATTGGTCATTTTGCTAATAAATTTCCTCATAATAAAAAGAGAAATGATGAAGGTTACTCAAAAGGAAGACAAACATATAAAGGTAAAAGAACTACAAATAAAGTTTTCAAGAAAATCTTTTGCACCAAAGAAGACATCTCATCATCAGATGAAGATGAAGTCAGTGACAATGAAATAGGGAGAGTTTTATTCATGGAAGTAGAAGACTCTGATAAAGAAGACTCCAAATAAGAATATGAAGAAGCATATGAAGAAAAAATTGAAGAGGCATAAGTTGACTTCCGAGAAGAATTAATGAGTGCCATAGAAGTTATCATAAGAGAAAAGAAGAAAAACAAGAAACTACAAGCAGAACTAGATAATAAAAAAGACACTCGAACTAGAACAAATGATCACAAAATTGAAGGTTCAAATAGAAGAAGATAAAATAATTGAAGAAGCACTCAAAGAACAACTAAAAAGAAAGGACAGGATCATTGGAAACCTGGAATCAGAGATTGTCACACTAAGAAAGGATATTCAAAAGAAAAATATAAAGAATAGCTCAAAAGTTTTGGATGACAATAGAAGACCGCTTTGATACCACTGATCCAAATTTATGAGCAGAATGAAATTAAACACAGATCTGTAACATTAACACAGAGATACAATGAACAATAATAGATATATAGTGAACAATAACAAAGATATAGTGAAACTTAACTTCTATTCAATAAATAAATTTGTTGAAACTGTAAAATGCAGAATGAACAATCTTGCTTGAATGGTGGTAGATAATCTCTAAGAAGAGATATGGTGTCTATGTGCATTCGCTTGAGCATATTACAATGAGACCTCGAGGCCTTTCTAGCATCAAGAAGTAATAAAAAAAACCTAGACATCCAAAAATCTAACCATAGGAGATGAAGCACCAAAAGTCTTGTGCACCCCAATGGGGTAAGTTGGTACATCAACTTCCCAAGGTCATAACTTTTGTGTACGATCTCCTTTTAGGCACCCGATAGCCTGTAGGAAAGGTCTATTCAAGAACTACACATGTTGTTGTCACACTCTAACTTCTTCTACAATGTGATTGTGGCAAGCCCAAAAAACGTTGTCTAGGGCCTCAAAATGGCCCCAGAAGTTTAAGATCTGAATAGCTAGAAAAAAACTTCCAAGATGAAAATTGTATGTGATCCAGTTGGAAGAAGTGGGTGGCCACCGATATTCATCTTGATCATCTACTAGTTAGAGTTGCCCAATCACTCTAAGCTCCACCCTGTTTTTCATACTTCCTTCTTAAATAAAGTGCTAGGAACTAGGTTCCATACTTAGAGTAGTCTACCTAAGTTGGATGAAGAAGGTTTTATTTGGTTGCAGCCATAGGAAGTCTTGGACTAGCTTGAGTGTTGTTTCTGCTAGCGCTCTATCAAGGAAGTTTTAGTTCAGTGGAAGGACACACAACCAAAAGATGTCATCTCGGAGTTAACTACCATTATGCATCAATTTCCTCAGCTCAAGCCTTGAGGACAAGGTTGTTTTTAAGAGGGATGGCATGTTAGGGACCTAACCTCCCTAACCCCTCATGTAGGTAGAATAATATATTTTCCATGTAATAAAGGTCGATATTAATAAAGCCTAGTAATAAGAAAGAATAAGTCAAATGTAAGAAGACCTAATAGAAGCTTCCATTTCTAGAAAGATCTTCCTCTAGATTGTTCTTTTGGTATATAGAATTAGTATAAATAGGAGTTGATGGCATGAAAAATCTTTGTCTTGAGAATTGGAGGTTGCCCCTTCGAAGAGACAAGTGAACATTATTTCATATCAATAAAAGGTATTAATTTGGTGTTGTGGTTCCATATAATTTGCTATTTCGTTGTTATCTCTACAATATTTTTCTTTTCTGCTATTATAATAGATCTGGTACTTAACACCTATTTGTTTCCTCTTTAGTGGGTTTGATATCCAATTTGTTTTCAAGACTACTTAGGGCCAAATTGTTAGTTAATTTTTATTTTATCTCTTTAATCCTTTGAGGTTGTGATGTTCTTATACCTCTCCTAAATTTGTAATCTAGCCAAGCCAATTTTTTGCAGTGGAGTCTCAAAACCTAATATTCTATTCTCTATCTTATATTCTAAAAACCTAAATTTGTTATGAAGCATTGCCTCTAACTCTGTTCTGTATATTCATAAAACCTCTCCAGAATTACCCTTTTGGACCTCCTCTTCATAGGTTAAGGTTTTGGAATATGCTATAAAGTACTCCTAATGAAAAGATTATGGAGAGAAAATAAATAAGAAAAAAAAACTTATGCACGTAATTTAGATTAGTTTCTTGAAAAGATAATCACTTGCTATAGACTCGATTCAATCACCATAGAGAAAACCCACAGAGATTATAACTCACTACAAACTTTGTATTATTTCATATCTATAAAAGGTATTAATTTGGTGTTGTGGTTCCATATAATTTGCTATTTCGTTGTTATCTCTACAATATTTTTCTTTTCTGCTATTATAATAGATCTAGTACTTAACACCTATTCATTTTCTTTTTAGTGGGTTTGATATCCAATTTATTTTCAAGACTACAAACTTTGTTGCATAGATTATAACTTGCGACAGCAGAGAGTACCATGGAGTATGTATTATGTAGATCTAATATCTTCACTCGTTAGTAGATGTGGTTAGTTTTGTTTTTAGATGTTTAATCTTAAGCTCTAAAAATTAGAGTTAAATCAATACTTACATTTTCAACTATATTTTTAAACATTTAAAGTATATTAATTTAAAATATTCAAGTTTAAACGAGTTTAAATTTTTAAAATGATATTTTTAAACATTTAAAATATTCAAGCTTAAACTAGCTTAAATTTTTAAAATTAGCGTAAACAATTTTTTTCAATATTAGCGTGAACAATTTTTTTCAATATTTGTAAACATGAATAAATTGATTTTCTTTTTATTAATAATAGTTTTTTTTAATATGATATTTATTATGTATAATGATTTCATTTTTCAAAAAAATAAATATTTAAAGAATAATCTATAATAATGTTATATTATTTTTATAAATTATTATAAAATTTAAAATTAAGAAAATAAAAGAAACACTAATGTTATATTCTAAAGTGTATATGTAACAATTAAGGAGCTTAAACTAATATTTTTTAAAGCATGTAAAATTCAGTTTTTACTAATAAAACATATAATTATTTTGATTGAGAAAATTAAAAAATTATAACACACAATTTCCATATTTAATTTGGAATATATATACACACACACGATGATGATCATTAATATCCATTGAGATTAAAATTGGTCTTCCAGATCTTAAGAAAGGTAAGAGATTATTGGATTTATTTATAATGTTATTTAGATGCTAAAAAAGCATTAGGAGAAGTGTTCCAAAATCACTATGGTGTTGATGACTTAAAAGGTTAAAAGTGTTTTTCATCTTCATCCCTCAGATTCTTTCATGCAATGGTGTTTTGGGGATTGTCCAACACCCAATCTCAGTATGCAACTCATGAGAATTAGTTTTTATTTAGCAATATTGATTCTCTTTTTAATGTTACTCAAAACAAAGAGATATTTTTCATCCTCAACATTATCTAGTTAACCAACTCCTTATACTATCTTAATTTTCTTTTATCTTGTAATTCTTTATCACACCATATATTCTTCTTAAATTTAGATTGAACAATATTTTTAATATCATTGGTATTTTGCACAATAACTTCTTTTTTTATTCCTCAATGATTTAACCAAGACTTGGCATCATTATGTCATCCCCACTTGAGCATTTGATGATTTTACCTAGAGTCTAAAACAATTTTGGGGAGCCTCTTGTCATCTATGTTATTTATCTTTTTCTTATACAAATATCTAATCATAGCTATAATTTTTAACAAAATTATATATATATTAAAATTTTGATGAATAATTCAACATTTCATGAACTCTCACAATGACCAAAATCCAACTACATTAAAAAATTGAGTTCATACATCATTTCAATACTATATTATTATGGGAGACATTACTGAACTATGGCATTGTTTTGTCCCTTTCTTTCTACAGTGTGTTCCATCTTGTATATAAGTCGTCATAAGTTCCAACATGATAGTATTGTTCCTTAATAACATCCATGAAAGAACCCGAAGTGGGTGTGAATGTAAATAATGGAGATTCCTCTGTTTCATTTTTCTCACAGAAAGTATCCCACCAATCTTTGACATGGGGGACGACCTTAAGGAGCGCAAATGTAATATTTTATCCATTTGTTGGATTACTGGGAGGGGGGGTGAATATATAATAGAGTAATTTAATCCTTTTAAACCACAAATGCAAGTGTTATATCAATGTAGCATTATCATCCAATAGTTGCAAAGTAAATAAGCAATGAACAAATGAGCAATCATACACATACATAGTACACCAGTGTTTTTACGTGGAAACCCAAAGCGGGAGAAAACCACATAATGTTTTTTCTTATATTTATTTACGAATTACATGCATTGGAAGCATCAACTTCCTTTTTTTTTCAGCTGCAACTAGAAGGAGGCTCCAATCCCCTAGTTTATCAAGCTACAACCCGAGGGAAGCTTCAAATCCCCTATTCTCTAGCTACAACTAGAAGGAGGTTAAAACCCCCTATGTTATTCGGCTACAACCGGAAGGTGGCTACAACCACCTGTCCTTTCCCCATCCAACCGCCCTGACGTATAAGTAGAATGATAGAACCATTGTCACACTATCACTATGAGATATGTTGTTGTAAACATGTACCAATCAACCTGCACCAAACAACCTGTACCAATAACTTGAACCATGCATCAACCTGTACCTCAACCTGTAATCAAACTGTACCATAAACAAGTGCATCAACCATGCACCAACATGTACCAAACAACATGTAATCAACCTATACCATAAACAAGTGCATGAACCATGCACCAACCTGTACCTCAACATGTACTATGAATAAGTGCATCAACCATACACCAAACCTGTACAAATAAACTGTCATAACAACCTGTCCAAACAACCTATCATAACAACCTGTCTCATCAATCTTTTCAACCAAATAATATCTACCCACCAATATCAATCACCAAGACAACTCTCAAATATGTGCATGAACCAAGCATAACACAACAACTCATAATCATCACCAAGATCAATATGTGTTTCTAATAATATACCAAGACAAGTATGCTACATCATCCATAAACCATGTGTCAACAATACTACTAACAAGTGTCTCCAACCATGTACCAAGTATGTACCAATCATGTATCAACTACTCATCAACTATGACTCATCAAGATGTACCAACATCATCAACTATACACCTCATGTATGTGCCAACTCATCAACTACTTGTCTCAACCATGTACCCAACATATACCTCAACCAAAATCTCTCATCATTTTCATCATCCAAATCTGATTTGTAACTCTATAATAGACCTGGTGTATATGATCACATACCTACAAACCTTCCTTAAATTTAACAACAAGAGACTAGCATTTTCATCAAACTTTACTTTAGTCTCACGTGACTAGTTTTGGATTAGTCAACAACCCTAAATTGTGATAATCATAACTATGTACCTATAATGAATAAAGATCTAAAAATAGTACACAATGTTCTTCAATGTCTTTATGCAATTCCTTCAGGTTTCACTACTTGGTTCCTCTCAGAAAAGGAGTTATAGAAAAAATAGCATACCTTATTGAATTTTGGCTTATTCTGGAGAGCAAAATTGTAGACCATGCCCCGCATGGAATATTTGTTGTATGAATATGAAAATTGTACAAAGAATACTATAGATTGTACTATAACCAATACATTTGGTCTTATGAAATTTGGATCTTTTATGAATAATTTATGACGGTTTTACCCAAAACATCTATTTTAGACTAGTTTCGGGACTAGCCACAAACCATATTTTCCACGGCGTGTAACTCCACAAATATAATGACCCACAAGATAAAAAATTTATCACAACTACTTGTATATGATTCCTCAATGGCCTCCCAATTTCACGGTCTAAATCATTCTAGAAAAAAATTTATTGTTAAGATGGTGAGATGACTTGTAAATAACATACCTTAGAAAGCATCATCAAAATAATTTATCCTCCCTTGAATTTCGGTCTTCTTTACTTCACCTTCCCTATGAAATTAGACTTAGATATCCTTTGGTTACCTCATTCACCTGTATATATTCAATATGCTTAAGTGTGTTTAAAAATGAGAAACCCTTGCCTCTTATTTATACTTTCATGTAGCTTCCTCAAGGGGTTACCTTCTAACCATCTTAACCCACTTTCCTTATTTTAGGGCTAACCCACTTTTAAACACTTGTCCACTTAGTAATTTATCTATTAACTTTATTATTTAAATCATTTATTTTGTATCCACTTTGACTTATAATACACTCATCACTTCACTTTATTATTTAAATTACCTTCTAACCATCTTAACTCACTTTCCTTATTTTAGGGATAACCCACTTCTAACCACTTGTCCACTTAGTAATTTCTCCATTAACTTTATTATTTAAATAATTTATTTTGTATCCACTTTGAATTATAGTACACTCATCACTTCACTTTATTATTTAAAAAATTTCTTCTTTGCAACCACTTTGACTACTTTGACCTTTTGGGGCTTCTAGATGACTCATGAGGGTTCTCCAACTTCACATGGCCATAACTCTCTAACCATGAGGAGTTATGTGACGTTCCACATAGCACTGGAAATTACATGACATGTAATATCCATATAGAATAGTATTTCTTGAAAGTATATCAAAAATAATATCATTATCCATCAAACTAACTTGGGTCCATTACCAAAACCTAGGTTCTCCAACTTCACATGGTGATAAATCTCTAACCATGAGGAGTTATGTGACATTCCACATACCATCGGAAATGGATCGGCATGTAATATCCATATAGATTAGTATTACCTTCAAATATATTAAAACTCATACCATTATACATCAAACAAAATTGGGTCCATTACCCAAACCTTTGTGCTACCGAAATTTGCTACCGGACTTTCTCCAAGGGTTGACATCAATCTACAATATCATTCTCCAATGGTTGACATCAATGAAAACAAATAATCCATACCAACTTTCCATCAACCTAATCCAACTGTCTGACAATCTCCCCATTTGGCATTGATGGTAACACCAACATTGATGGCAACACTTAGTCATGATAACATTCATGCTTATATTCCTCATCAATGTTTCTCTCTCTCCCCCTTTGAAATCAATGGAAAAGGGTATCTCCCTTTGGGGCTTCTCCCCCTAAATGAACTCTCCTTACGGATACTCCCCCTATCTACATGCCTTTGATTTTTCTTTGTGTTTATAAGCCTCTGATTACTCTCTCTCCCTTCATATGAATAATATCCCCCCCTTTGACAAAGGGTATCACATTGATGCAACACTGAAGTCATATCACTCATTCTTCCCTTATGACAATCGCTCCCCCTGGAAACATGCCTCTGTTTTATTTCTCCAAGCATCTAACTCTCTATCCTACATTTGATGAATCTCTTCCCATGGAATCATACCTCTATTCTTACCTCTTTGTCTTACAACTTATTTGGATGATATTTCTACCTATCTTTTTGGTTATGTTTCTCTCTCTTGACTTCTCTGCAAGATGTTGTTTAGAAAAAATATAAGTATTCCCGTACCTGTTGCCTTTTGGAGTTATTGTCCATTGGTTCTTCCTTGTGTAATCAACTGACATATATGAAAAGCATTCAAGAATAAGCATTCAAATATTCCTGTGTAATTATAATCCATTATGATAATGTTCCTTTGTCTCTGAACCACTCTCTGAACCAAACTATGAATCCAAGCTCTTGTCCACTGTCATATATCTTTCCAAACATGCTAAGAATTATTACAAATCCATCTCTGTCCATACTTTCCAAGACTCTGCCGCACAACTATCCATAATGTTGACCCCTTTATTACTATACTATCATGAAGTCTTCACTACAACTGATTAATCCATCAAATTGTACTTTTGTTAACTGACTACTCTAGATCTGTTTACTCAAACTCTACAAGATGATTGAAGGATGTTTCTTTGGTTTGTCACAGCTATCGCATAAACTCCCCCTTTCTAATATTCATGTTACTTGGGAGTCTCTAAGCCAGATGGCTCAGAACAATTCTCGCCTTGATGTGTACTCATCATCATCTTCGTTAGTAGATTCATCATATTTCTTAGCTCTGACTTCTTCTTTTTTGTTTGTGCATTCATCTTTCACTACAATGCATGAAAGTATAATCTCTTGAACCTGTTCCTTATTTACATTTACTTCTTTTCTTTCAGTTATTTTCCAAACCTTTCTGTATCTGACATCTTTCTTTTTCTCTATAGAATTTTATTCATCTCATTTTATTGTCAATCTTGCGATCTCTGGGACCTGGTTTTTGTTCACATGTTCTTCGTGTTTTCTTATCCATACTTTATTATATCTTATATTAGTGTTCTCTTTCATGGAAGTATTGATCATGCTTCTACAATCACTAGCTATGTATCCATAGTTATGAAATTTGTAACATTCAATCCTATGTGAGACCACATAGTGATGCAGGAGCATCGCTATAAAATCAAGAAAAGAGGAGGTGGAAGTGAACTCGAGACTACATGCATTGAAAGAACCAAACTGACTCTTAATCAGCTTGGTAGCGGTGTGGAGATTTTTTGAATTTATCGTTAATTAAATTAGTTGTATTTAAAGTCGGGCCACCGTTTGAAATGAAGGAGCGATTGTAAATCCTTACACAACTGTAAAATATTACAGGTGTAGGATATTTTCCCTGATTAGTCATTAGGTTGTATTTAATTAAGTTGAGTAGGTAACCACTAGAGTAGAAGGTGATAGAACTTAAATAGAAGGAAGAAGAGCGAGGAAGCTCCGGATCCTTAAATAAGTTTTCTAATTGTGATGACTGTAAGAGATAGAGGTGTAATCATGTTTTTTTTTGGAATGAATAGAACAAAGGAAGTTGATCCAATTGTACAGTGTTGATACTGTTTACAAGTTTATTGTTGTTATGAATTTTGTGGATGTATGATGTTCATGGTGAATGGATGAATTTATGAAGAATTGAATAAGTTTCAATTGTTTCTCTTCTATAAGTTATGCAAGGAGTGCATATTTAACGAAAGGAGTGCGTGGGAGAGATTCTTATTCAACTCAAAGCTCAGAAGAGATAGCATGGAACTTTTGTATGCAGAGTGTGCATATTAAGCGCAAGGAGTGCATAGGTGAAGTCTTTGATTTGGAGAAATAACTTGGGTTTTTCTAGAAGAAAGTGTAGAGGTCGGTTGCAAGGAGTGCAAAGGACCAGAAATCAACTAAGTGTTGAAGAAATCTTTCAGAAGAATAATTTGCGAAGGTTGGGCAAGGTGAAGGGTGAAGATCTATCCAAGAGGAGCCGAATTATTTCAAACCGTTGGATTTAGGAAAAGTGAAAGAACTTCAAAATCTTTGTATACATAGGAGGAGAGATCGCCAAAGAATCGAAGGAGATATGAACCATCTAATACAGAAGGATGTGTGGCGATATATTATGAACTACAGAGAAATCACTTAAAGATTTTCAGATTGAGACTTGAAACTCCCGAAGTCTGAAGAGTCGGAGGGCCGAAATAAACGTCGACCGTTGGATAGTCCAAAGTAAATTATAGTCGTCCGATTCAAGAGGACACACGATAAGAATCTATGCATTTCGGAGGAAAGCAAAGGTTGAAAGTTGAAACTCCCGAAGTCCGAACCACAAAATAAATCGAAATCGTTGATTTAGAAGGGTTAAATATGATCCGTAGATTTGGAAAGGACAGATCTAAGCCATCCATTCAGAAGCATTGTCGAGATTGTGAGATCGACGTTTATGAAGGATTGTGGGGATGGAAAGTGATTAGAATTTAAAAACTTGAGAGTGGGCCACAATAGAAACCGTGGTATTGTAAATTGGACCTGTGGCGTTTTGTGGTGAATTGCGGGGAGAAAAGTGGATTGATCCCAAACCACTTTCGACCGTGCTCGCAATTGTGTGTGGACATAACCCGAGTCATATGTGGGAAGGAGATAAAGGAGGAGGAGCTAGCACCTGAACACTAATCTCCCGGTATTGCGAAGGGAGAGATCGTGAGTGTCATAGAACTTTCACTGAAATACTGAAGATACATGTGGTTATTTACAAGCGAGACCATTAAGGTTTCAAAGAGATAATTCATCTCTGATAATTGAAGATCCTTGACTGGGAGGTCGCGCAGCCCAAGGATAAGGGGGGTTGGAATCACATAAGAATTTATTGCTTGAACATTTCTTTTACAATCCCTGTAATCTGCAACCTTATGTCCAAAATTAGTACAATAAAAAAAATGACCATAAAAGGAATTTCTTCCTTGATTGATCATGATCATGATTGAAGATTCTTTGTGGCTTGAACATGGATGGTCTTCTTGAAGATGTATCTTCAATATTTTTCTTAGATTCTAGTTGACCATGATTCATTCCTTTGAGTACTTCTGCATAACTCTTTCTATTTTCTTCATTCTTCTTTTCTAGCAACCTAGAGTGCTTCTCTTCATTCTCTATAACTGATGTGGATGTTTCTGTCTCTTCAATGTTCTTATTGAGATTGTCGATTTTACTTCTCAATGTGACAACTTCTTCTTCAAGCTTCTCAACCTCTTCCTCTTTCTTCATTATAAGAGACTTCATGACTTCTTCTGTTCTTTTCACTTCTTCAAGATGAATTTTTAATGTGATTATTTCTTCTTCGAGTCCTTTCTCTTCTTGACCAAACTCTGCCTCAAGCTGGTTTAGATCATTATTTCTTTCCTTAATATGATATGTCAATATATTCTCTCTCATTTCTGTTTCTTCCTTCTATGCTGCTATGTTGGCTTCCAAATACTGATTTTGATATTCAACATTTTCTTCGATCTTTCTGGCTTCTTCTAGCTGAGTTCTTAAGTTATCGATGACTTGTTGGGCTTCTTCAAAAATTTTAACACTTTCCTTTTGTTTCATCAATTCTTTATTGAGTGACTTTTTTTCTTCTCTTAGTTCATCTAAAGCACTAATCAATTCTGCTTTATAATTGTCTTCCTTTTAAATTATTTTTTTTGTCTCATTTCCTTCATGGCATTATATTTCAAGATGTTCGCGTTTTTCAAAATTAAAGAAAAACAACATAACTCCAGTGATTATGTACTCTTCATCTTCTAAATCTGTTTGACATAGTGAACACTTCTTCTTGATCTATATCTGCATCTTCTTTGGCATTTTCGAATCTGCGATAGGTGAAGAATATGTTCCATGTAACTTATCCCAAAGTTCTTTGGCTGATGAACATTTACCAACCTTTTATCTTACCGGATTAGGTAATCCTTCCCATATGAAATCCATTGCTATTTTGTTATTCTTCTTCAATTCCTTCTTGGTTGTAGACTTTTCCCTTTTTGAACTATCATATCCTGTAAAAATTGATAGCCAAATATAATTCCCCTATCCTTGTAAAAATACTTTCATCCTTCTACTCCACATCTCATACTTTAAACCATTCTAACCATTAAACATTGGTACTCCATTCTCAAAATAATCCATGATATCCTTCCAGTGGTTAAATTGTTTCCTGAAGGAACCTTCTCTGATACCAATTGTTGGATTACTGAGAGGGAGGGTGAATCGGTAATAGAGTAATTCAATCATTTTTAACCACAAATGAAAGTGTTATATCAATGTAGCATTATCATCCAATAGTTTTAGAGTAAATAAACAATGAACAAATGAGAAATCGTACACATATATAGTACACCAATGTTTTTATGTGGAAACCCAAAGTGAGAGAAAACCACGGAATGTTTTTTCTTATATGTCTATAAGAATTACATTCATTGGAAGCACCAAATTCCTTTGTTTTCCAGCTGCAATTGGAAGGAGGCTCCAATCCCCTAGTTTCTCAGGCTACAACACAAGGGAAGCTCCAACTCCCCTATTCTCTGGCTACAACAAGAAGGAGGCTACAACCCCTTATGTTCTCCAGCTACAACCGGAAGGTGGATACAACCACATGTCCTTGCCCCTTCCAACCACCCTGACGTATAAGTAGAATGATAGAACCACTGTCACACTATCACTGTGAGATGTACTATTGTAAACCTGTACCAATCAATCTGCACCAAACAACCTGTACCAATAACCTGAACCATGCATCAATCACACATCAACCTGTACATCAACCTGCAATCAACCTATACCATAAACAAGTGCATCAACCATGCACCAACATGTACCAAACAACCTCTAATCAACCTGTACCAGAAACAAGTGCATCAACCATGGACCAACCTGTACCTAAACCTATACTATGAACAAGTGTGACAACCATGTACAAAACCTGTACAAATAACCTGTCATAACAACATGTCAAAACAACCTATCACAACAAATTGTCTCATAAATATTATCAACCAAATAAGATCTACCCACCAAGATCAATCACTAAGACAACTCTCAAAGATGTGCATTAACCAAGCATAACACAAAAACTAATAATCACCACCAAGATCAATATGTGCTTCTAATAATATACCAAGACAAGTATGTTACATCATCCATAAACCATGTGTCAACAATATGGTGACGAGCAAAAATGATCACTCGTCAATTGGAAGAGTGAATCCGGTTCGGGGTTGTCTAATTAACCCAAGCCGTTTGGATTGACCTACTCTGACGGGTTTAAAGGCTCCGTTGGCCAATCTAAGGTCCTAAAGGAAACGAAAAAATAAATAAACGAAATGAAATAACTCACTAATCACTAATGTATATATGTACATCTAAATATATATACAGTTTAAATGATATTTATATGCTAGGTTTATTTTATCTAATTTATATATACAAAATGTACAGACAATGAATTTTAATCTGAACTCATCAAAAAATCGAATGTGTAATGATTCTTTTGATAGAAATAAAAATAGAAAACATAATGCACTATTTGATTTTTTTTTTTTTATATATCATTTAATCTATATACACCTCTAAGATCATATGTAAAACAACTATTTAAATAGAATGATGCAGAAAGTAAGAATTTATACTACATATAATGATTTTGATTATAAACAAGCAAATAATAAAAAGAAGAACATACTAACCTATCAATCACTTTGAAGAGTATGCATCCAACTGTTTGAGTAGATCATACATCAGTCCATCCATGAGAGAAATCTGTTGTGGGTCTTCACACTGTTGGGACAAATGATAAACTGTGCTTCGACTGGTGTATTTAATTGATAAACAGTAGAATGCAGGATGATTACAGTGATATAATAGACTGCTAGCAATAACACATAAGGTAAATCCTACAGTTACAGCTTGCATTTAATCAATCAACTTGTTTAAGATAAACCTCATAACATGAATTGAGTGATCAATTACCTTTTATAAAACTAAAGCATAAAATCGTGAACTATTAAGGAAAGATTATCTTGACAACAAAATAAACTGAGAAGACGAAAGCTATCAGCAGTCACCCAATCATCAAGATAAACAAAATATAGACAATAACAAAATTTACAGATGGCTAAAGCATAAAGTAAATATTTGTTAAGTCCAAACTCGAGTATAAATCGTTCACAACCAGCCCCAGGCCAGGATGCCTTGGTTACAAAAATAATGGGTTTATAAAGGCCTCATAAAAGATAATTGTTTATTTTTCTGAGATCAAATATTAATTACCAAAATCAAAAGGGGGATACAACCACCCAGATTATACTAACTCCTCTTAAGCTAAAAAAAGTTCATTTTTGTTCATTCAAAATACATCATAGATATGACTAGAAGGTCTCAAGAGTGCCTCAGATCAATCTTGAAATAATAGATCCCTGAATATCCTGAAAGAAAAGAAAAATAGAAATATTTCAGATATATTTCCTATCATTAATTCACACAATTCAAATTAACATAATTGGCTACATAATCTTGCGATTCTGTAGCTAGTTATCTTAGTAAATGAAATCTCATTTTATGGAATGGATAAAACAAACTAATCTAATAATGAAATGTAGTTTATTTAACAAACAAGATAATCTAATTTAAGAATGAAAATAAACATGATATTAATTTAGGAGATCATACCTCTAACCATGAAATCAAATCGTATCATGAAACCTTGGAATTTACAATGGTTGTTGCAGCCTCAACGTTTTTGAATATCACATGACCTGTAGTCTTCATACGTTTTTCTTTACCTTGGATGACAGATTCAAGTCTGTGGTTTTCGCTTGTTAAAACATCAATCTGGTCTTTTAAAGCCTTAACCCGTGACTGTAGAACTGGGACATCAATATAATATCTATCAATCCATGATAGACAGACCTCACACATTGACTGTGTGGTGGTTGCATCAGAACAGACAAGATTGTGGACCTGAGCACCTTCCATACGAATAGTAGATCCATTGCATAACTTGACACCAGGAAACTCTGGATTGATTTTTAAGCAGGGAGGTAAATTGTCAATGAAGTTATAGGGCCGATAATGGTATGGCCCGAATGACAAAGGGTCTTCCTCTGCGAGGAATTTGTCGATTTCAGAGTCAGAACTTTCATTAACCTTGATCATGCTAATCTCATTTGAATGAGAATTCAACTTATTACGAAGACTCCTCGATATCAATCTACCAGCCCTCTTGTTCTTAAAATTTATATCAACACTACATTTAGATGTTTTCCCTGTAGGTTTCTTTAAATTTTTAACACGATCATTAGGATGTATAACCTGTTCACAGACCTGTTCAATAGTCTTTGGATCGATCAAGGGTTTACTATAGGAGGCTGAGACACATGGTTGGACGGGTGAGAGGGGCGTTGTAGGGTAGGTTAGGGTTTCTTCAACCACGCGTTTATCGACCTCATCAACATCTGGATTAGAGAAACCATTTCTTGCTACAAACGAGTCCCAAATATCACTCTGCAATTCTAGTTGGTGCACAAGTAAGATTTTAATTAGGCCATGATGGAAGAGGCTAGAGTCAGCTCGTTGCTTCCTATATCTTTTACCCATTTTATAAATACTCCTGAGTAAGTAATACAGCATGTTTAAGGGAAAATCCATAAAAACCATAAGCAAACGCAGGTGGTACAAAAACAACAGTCTGAAACGTCCCTCACAGGTAACAAACTATTTTAACACAACAAGTAAATCGTGCCACCGGGCTTTTAGGGCAGAAATGGGCATACCTTTTTCGCATCCCTTAATTTTTCGAGATGTAAACGGCAGGTTCCAGGGAACTTCTTCCACTTTCACATTTTTGAACCATCACTGACCACTTGCAGTGAGTCCTGTAGCTTTACTTAGGAAATCCTTTGTAATATCAAGCTGGAAATCACCCACTTTAGCTCTACACCCATCAAAGGAGAAAGCGAACTCCTGGGCAATTTGCAGATTGAAACCTTGAAATTTTTTAATGAAAATGAGCCAACCACTTCTCTCCAGATCTTCTCTGGCATCGTCATATAAGAGCAGGGTTTGAATACCATTTGGTTCGATTCTTACAACAGGAGCCATGCTGGACGGGAGGGTAATCAAACAAACACAACATACAGGGAGGGTTTGTGAAAACAAAACAGAGCCATAACCTCGAGCCCAACAATGAACATTGTAAAGACTCATACGATGGGATGGGAATTTAATTGAAATGCATGCGAAGAAGGTTTGCGAAACCCAAGGCCATCCTTAGAAATGATGGAAATCTGCAAATCATATGCCACCTTTGCATTCAGTATGAGCTATGACCAAAGAATTAAAATGAAAATAAGTGCATGCATCGTGGGTTTGATTACAAAGTTTGGGTAAGTCAAAAATCGAAAAATCAAAAGTTTTGTAAAAGAGACGTAGCCAAAAATCAAACCAAAACCATACAAAAAATCAAATCGTGGGGGTCCTTTGTTCATAAAACCATCAATCTCTTAAGCATGCTTTGAATTGAAAGGATCAAAACAAAGAGAATAACATCTTCATGGCAAGTAACCAAAACTCCATTAATAAACTATATGAACAACTTGCCTTTAATGATACTTTAAAACAGGAAGATAATCACAGTCGCACGCTTTCATGCTTTCAGTCATGAAAAAAAAGCATAAATAGTCGATAGAGAAAAGCGACAACTTGAAACTGTCATTTCGGAAATTGCTCATGAAGAGATAAAAATTAATGACCCTAGTTAGGCAGCTAGATAGATCATTTAATTGATATGAAAAATTAACAATTATATTGTGCTGCCAACACAATACTACTAACAAGTGCCTCCAACCATGTACCAAGTATGTACCAATCATGTATCAACTACCCATAAACTATGACTCATCAAGATGTACCAACGTCATCAACTATACACCTCATGTATGTTCCAACTCATCAACTACTTGTCTCAACCATGTACCCAACATATACCTCAACCAAAATCCCTCATCAATTTCATCATTCAAATATGATTTGTAACTCTTTAATAGGCCTAGTGTATATGATCACATACTTGCAAACCTTCCTTAACCTTAACAACAAGAGACTAGCATTTTCATCAAACTTTACTTTAGTGTCACATGACTAGTTTTGGATTAGTCAACAACCCTAACTTAAAATAATCATAACTATGTACATGTAATGAATAAAGATATGAAAATAATACACAATGTTATTCAATGTATTTTATGCAATTCCTCTAGGTTTCACTACTTGGATCCTTTCATAAAAGAATTTATAGAAAAAATGGCATACCTTATTGAATTTTGTCTTATTCTAGAGAGCGAACTTGTAGAGCATGCCCTGCACAGAATATTCTTTTTATGGATCTAAAAATTGAACATAGAATAATACATACTGTACTCTAACCAATACATTTGGTCTTACTAAATTTGTATCTATTATGAATAATTTATGACATTTTTACCCGAAACACCTATTTTAGACTAGTTTCAGGACTAGCCACAAACTTTGTTTTCCACGCCGTGTAACTCCAAAACTACATCGACCCACAAGATGAAATTTGTATCACAACTACTTGAATATGTTTCCTCAATGGCCTCCCAATTTCACAGTCTGAAGCATTCTAGAAAAAATGTTATTGTGAAAATGGTGAGATGACATGTAAATAACATACCTTAGAAAGCATCATCAAAAGAATTTATCCTCCCTTGAATTTTGGCCTTCTTTACTTCACCGTCCCTCTGAAATTCGGCTTAGATATCTTTTGGTTACCTCATTCACCTGTAGATATTCAATATTCTCAAGTGTGTTTAAAAATGAGAGACATTTTCCTCTTATTTATACTTTCATGTAGCTTCCTCAAGGGGTTACCTTCTAACCATCTTAACCCACTTTACTTATTTTAGGGCTAACCCACTTCTAACCACTTGTTCACTTAGTAATTTCTCTATTAACTTTATTATTTAAATAATTTGTTTTGTATCCACGTTGACTTATAATAAACTCATCACTTCACTTTATTATTTAAATAACCTTCAAACCATCTTAACCCACTTTTTTTTATTTTAGAGCTAACCCACTTCTCACCACTTGTCCACTTAGTAATTTCTCCATTAACTTTATTATTTAAATAATTTATTTTGTATCCACTTTGACTTATAGTACACTCATCACTTCACTTTATTATTTAAATAATTTCTTCTTTGGAACCACTTTGGCTACTTTGACCTTTTGGGGCTTCTAGATGACTCATGAGGGTTCTCCAACTTCACATGGCCATAACTCTCTAATCGTGAGGAGTTATATGGCGTTCCACATACCCCTGGAAATGGCATGAAATGTATTGTCCATATAGAATAGTATTTCATGAAAATATATCAAAACGCATACCATTATCCATCAAACAAACTTGGGTCCATTACCCAAACCTGGGTTCTCCAACTTCACATGGTCATAACTCTCTAACCGTGAAGAGTTATGTGACGTTCCACATACCACCGGAAATGGAATGACATGTAATATCCATCTAGAATATTCTTACCTTCAATTATATTAAAAATCATACCATTATACATCAAACAAACTTGGGTCCATTACCCAAAACATTTTGTAACCGGAATTCATTACTAGAATCCGCTATCGGACTTTCTCCAAGGGTTG
>ML783066.1:795790-813400 GCA_009831015.1 Picea engelmannii
ATATATATATATATATATATATATATATATATATATATATATATATATATATATATATATATATATATATATATATATTATAAAATTAAAATTTTGATGAATAATTCAACATTTCATGAACTCTCACAATGACCAAAATCCAACTACATTAAAAAAGTGAGTTCATACATCATCTCAATACTATATTATTATGGAAGACATTGGTGAACTCTGGCACTGTTTGGTCCCTTTCTTGCCGCAGTGTGGTCCATCTTGTATATAAGTCGTCATAACTTCCAACATCGTAGTATTGTTCCTTAATAACATCCTTGAAAGAACCCCAAGTGGGTATGAATGCAAATAATGGAGATTCTTCTGTTTTATTTTTCTCACAGAAATTCTCCCACCAATATTTGACATGGGGGACGACCTTAAGGAGTGCAAATGTAATATTTTCTCTATCGAAAAAGTTATGGATAGAAAAAATACACTTCTAGAAGGTTTAACCATTTGTCTACAACATTTTCATTTATCTAACCTTCACATATAGGAATATCAAAATTGATTTGTACCTTGAATGAGGCGGCGCCTCCGCTCGAGGAAAATGTGTCTCTTGTTGGCAGTCGTCGAAGGATTTGCACAAAATTATCCATCATCGTATTCATCTTTCGTGTGAGGGCTTCCTCGAGCAATAGATTGAAGGGATCTCCTGCCCCATAATCTTTCTTTTCTTCCCCCATGGGCAGTCGTCGAGTTCAGCTAGTCCGATCTTGCAAAGGCTCAACTGGTTGGAGTCCCAACTCTTATACCCTAACCTCATTAGGGACATGCATTGAGAAACAAATGAAGAGTAGACCGCTTTGATACCACTGATATGAATTTATGAACAGAATGAGATGAAACATAGATCTATAACATTAACACAGAGATACAATGAACAATAATAGATACATAGTGAACAATAATAGAGATATAGTGAAACTTAACTTCTATTCAATAAATTAATTTGTTGAAAATGTAAAATGCAGAATGAACAATCTTTCTTGAATGGTGGTAGCTAATCTCTGAGAAGAGATGTAGCGTCTATGTGCATTTTCCTTAACACATTTAAATGAGGCCTCTAGGCCTTTTTAGAATCAAGAATTTATCATAAAACGCTAGACATCCAAAAAACTAACCTTAGGAGATGAAGCACCAAAAGTCATGTGGGCCCCGATGGGGTAAGTTGGTACATCAACTTCCCAAGGTCGTGACTTTTGCATACAATCTCCTTGTAGGCACACAATAGTGTGTTGGAAAGGTCTATCCGAGGACTACACATGTTGCCACACTCTGACTTCACCTACAATGTGATTGTAGTGAGCCCAAAAAATGTTGTGTAGGGCCTCAAAATGGGCCTAGAAGTTTAGGATCCAAAAAGCTAGAAAAAAACTTCCAATATGAAAATTGTATGTGATCCAGTTGGAAGAGGTGGGTGGCCACCGATATTCATCTTGATCACCTACCAGTTAGAATTTCCTAGTCACTCTAAGCTCCACCCTTTTTTTCATGTTTCCTTCTTAAAGAAAATGTTAGACACTAGGTTCCATAATCAGACCGGTCTACCTAAGTTGGATGAAGAAGGTTCCATTTGGTTGCAGCCACATGAAGTCTTGGACCATATTGAGTGTTGTCTCCGTTGGTGCTCTATCAAGGAATTTTTAGTTCAATGGAAGGACACACAACCAAAAGATGCCATCTAAGAGTCAACTACCATTTTGCATCAATTTCCTCATCTCAAGCCTTGAGGACAAGGTTGTTTTTAAGAGGGATGACATGTTAGGGAGCTAACCTCTCTAACCCCTCATGTAGGTAGAATAATATATTTTCCATTTAATAAAGGCTGATATTAATAAGACCTAGTAATAAGAAACAATAAGTCAAATGTAAGAAGACCTAATAGAAGCTTCCATTTCTAGAAAGATCTTCCTTATTGTTATTTTGGTATATAGAATTAGTATAAATAGGAGTTGAGGGCATGAAAAGTCTTTGGCTTAAGAATTATTGTAATAGAGCTATGCTCTATTGGAGGTTACCCCTTCGAAGAGACAAGTGAACATTGTTTCCTATCAATAAAAGGTAGTACTTTGGTGTTGTGGTTCCATATAATTTGTTATTTTGTTGTTATTCTTTGGAGTATTTCCATTTCTTGTTGCTATTTCATTGTTATCTCTACAATATTTCTCTTTGCTTCTATTATAATAGATCTGGTACTTAACACTTATTCATTTCTTCTTTAATGGGTTTGATATCCAATTTATTTTCAAGACAACTTAGGGACAAATTTTTAGTTAATTTTTATTTTATCTCTTTAATCTTCTGAGATGGTGATGTTCTTAAACCTCTCCTAAATTTGTAATCTAGTCGAGCCATTTTTTTTGCAGTGGAGTCTTAAAACCTAATATTTTATTCTCTATCTTATCTTCTAAAAATCTAAATTTATTATGAAGCATTGCCTTTAACTTTTTTTGAAGTTTCACTTCTCCAAAGTGATTTTGTTCAACCTAGATTAAGATTTTGGAATATGTGATAAAGTATTCATAATGGAAAAGATTATGGAGAGAAAATAAATAAGAAAAAGAACTTATGCACGTGATTTAGATTAGTTTCTTGAAAAGATAATCACTTGCTATAGACTCGATTCAATCACCATAGAGAAAACCCACAGAGATTATAACTCACTACAAACTTTGTTGCATAGATTATAACTTGCGGCAGCAGAGAGTACCGTGGAGTATGTATTATGTAGATCTAATATCTTCACTCGTTAGTAGATGAGGTTAGTTTTCTTTTTAGATGTTTAATCTTAAGCTCTAAAAATTAGAGTTAAATCAATACTTACATTTTCAACTATATTTTTAAACATTTAAAGTATATTAATTTAAAATATTCAAGTTTAAACCAGTTTAAATTTTTAAACATTTAAAATATTTAAGCTTAAACAAGCTTAAATTTTTAAAATTAGCGTGAACAATTTTTTTCAATATTAGCGTGAACAATTTTTTTCAATATTTATAATTTTAAATATATAAAATATATATATTTTCCTAAAACATTTTTTAAGCATTGAAAAAAAACTTATTTTTTACTTTTTCATAAAATAGTTTAATAAATTAAAATCTATGAATATAACCTTTAACTAAAACATTTCACTTATATTTTCAATTTTATATTATTGTTTTAACTTTTAACTAAAAAATTCACTTATATTTTCAACTTTATATTATTGTTTTAACCTTTAAATGATATTTAAATAACAAATAATATTTAAATAACAATAACATTAAAAAATCTAACATTTAATGTGGTATTATAATTTTTTTATTTTGAAAATAATTTTGTATATAATACAAAGTTTTGTATCATGGAAATAAATTTGTATATAACATTTTTAATATTAAAAATAAGATAATATTTATCAATTTAGTTATTTGTACATGGTAACATTTTCAGATTTTGGATGCTTATATCTAAATTTTCAAGTTATTATATGGTGTTAATATCAAGTATCGTCTTGTTTAACATTCTATTATACTGCATTTTATTCATTTTCAAATTATCAACTATGATTATATAAACTTTATTAATAACGATCATTATCGTGATGCCATGATCTTCATGTAATAATATAGTTGTATTTTGATATACAATGAAATTAATCAATATGGCATATTATATTATGGTATAAGACAAAAGGTAAGAAATTAAAGAAACTTAAAAATTATAAATTTTATTTAAGAAAAATTCATGTAAACATGTAAAAATCGATGTTTTTTTTAAATAATATTTTTTTTTAAATATAATATATATTATGTATAATGATTTCATTTTTCAAAAAATAAATCTTTAAAGGATAATCTATAATAATCTTATATTATTTTTAATAATTATTATAAAGTGTAAAATTAAGAAAATAATAATAGAAACACTAATGTTATATTTTAAAGTGTATATGCAACAATTGAGGAGCTTAAACTAATATTTTTTAAAGCATGTAAAATTCAGTTTTTACTAATAAAACATATAATTATTTTGATTGAGAAAATTAAAAAATTATAACACAAATTATATATATATATTTTGATGATGAGGATGACTTTTTTTTTTAAGTAAAAAGGGGGAGGATCCTGTTATATTAAAAGTGCAGGTTTATAGAGTCTTTTGGAGTGACAGTTGTCCCGCCTAAAAAGGAAACCGGGACAACTGGTTGTCCCATGCCACTTGTTTTCACACAAAAAGAACTAGGTTACCATCTGTCCTGCCCGAAGGAAACCAGGACGTATGGCCGCCATTAGTTTCAGACTGTTCCATGGCTTACTACTGACATCATAATGATAGTCTAACTGAGCTAGAGCTCTAGTTCAAAACAAAATAAAACTTCTAACTATGAACATTCACAGAACCAGTTACCTGGTGTCCTCATCGACTTCGTCATTCTTTCCCCATCTGGCTGGAAGCGTGAAGGGTTGTGCGCACGTAGGGCATTGTCGGCTTGGAGATGTGTTGGAGTATGCAACATACACCATGTCGAGGCATTGTCTTACTTGGAGGGCCCTGTAGATTTGGTCGTCCACCATGTTGCGCATTTCAAAGATCAGTTCCAGGTGCTCCGGGTGGAGGAGTGGAGGCTGGTCCTGCCATTCTCCCTGAGCGGAGGAGAGGGGAATTGGCTTCTGTAGGCTGCTACCCTCTGTTTCTTCATTTTCTCTGTCGCCTTGCTGTCCTTTCTTCTCATCCTACTGAATCGCTTCCTCTGAAAATTCATCACTTGCTAAATTTTCCTTTTCTTCTGTGTTGCCCGGGAATTCTTCCTCGACGTAGCAAGTTGTGTGTTCCCATGCTGGGTCACCTTCCTGGTGACTATGCGTCATTCGTGGATCCTGAGGGTTGGCTTCGTCCACGAAACAGGGGTGGGGATCCCAATTATCCGAAACAGTGAAGAGGAGATGTGTTGGAGGAACCTGGATGGGTTCATTCAGAACAATCTCCTCCACATAAGCCATGGGAGGCATCCAAGGCTTCCTAGTTCTCCAAGTGTGCGCTATCGCCAACGCTCTTTCAAACTTCTTCTTCCTCTTTCTGCGGGAGTCAAATGCATACCACGCAGCGCCTCTGCAAGGTCGTCCTCTTGCTCTCGGCATGTAGAGGAGCAAAGCTATAACCAAAATGCCAAATGGGTAAGTGTCTCTGCACCAACACTTCAAAGGTTCATCCTTCGGCTGCTCAACTCCCAAATGCATTGCATAACCATCAGAGCGACTGATAAGGATGAAGGTGATTGTGATAGCCTTGGCCATTAAGGCTATGCCCTTAGTGCGCTGGTCCTCCATCCTCTTCACTTGTGTGAGAGGCCTCGTCCTCTGGTTTTCGCTGCTTGGGCTCACTCCTATCTTAATGATTAGGAGATGGGAGCCGATGGTCGGTATTTATGGCCCTTCCCAGCTCGTCCCCGTGTGTCCTCCTTGTTCTACGTGGCACCCCATCTGGGGATTGGAGATCCTTGTTGGCAAGAGCATGACACCGATCTGAGATATCTGAGTTTCCAGAGATGTGTGCTTCCCAGTATAGGTGTTATGTCTCCTTTGCTACCCGTTCATTTGCCAGGCAGTCCGCTACCCTGCTTGCGTCTCTTTTCACATGAGAGGGTATAATGTTGAGGTTAGTTCTAAGGAGGGCTCTGAACTCCTTAGCAGCCTTGAGAGTCGCCAGCTGGGTGAGATTTTCAGCAGGTTTTCCCCATGGAGGATCTTGGTGACTAGCTAGATGACAATTTGTGAGTCCCCCTCCAGGATGAGCTTGTGACAATGTTTAGCAATTGTTGCTTGGAGACCTTGCAAGAGGCCTGTTATCTCTATTGAATTGGTTGTGGTTTCCCCCAAGTATCTTGCTACTAGACAGAGGATCTCTCCATTGGAGTTTCTGAGCGTGGCCCCATATCCTGTCGGTCTTGGGTTCCCTTTAGAGGCCCCATCGAAGTTGATCGTTATGAAATCTGTTGGAGGAGGGGACCAGGTGGTTGGGCTGCTATGCTGATGCTTAGGTGCATTTATCACCATTTGATTAGTTAGATTAGGCTGGCGGCTTTGGAGTATGAATTGCTCCTTTGGGTTGCAATTTAAGTCCTCTGGTTTCCAGGGTTTTCTTCTAATTGTTTCCTTGATGAGCATGACAATTTTCTCCCAAGTTAGGCTTGGTGTGGAGGCTTTGGAGTGAAATATTATTTTGTTTCTTTCTTTCCAAATTTTCCAAAGAATGAATCCTGGGAGGAGTTGTCAAATGTATGCCAACAGAGTATTGTTGTAGGTGATTGAGTCCCAGTTTTCAAGTGTATCGCTGATGCTGCTCCTGTCTCGATTGGATCGTGTTAGGTTCCTAACCCGCACATAGGTAGAACAATATATTCAGATGTAATAAACGTCAATATTAATAAGGCCTTCCAATAAAATAGAATAAGGTGGATGTAAAAAGACCTAATAGAAGCTTCCGCTTCTAGAAGGATCTTCCTCTAGATGCTTCTTTTTAGTATAAATAGGAGTTGAGGGTATGAGAACCCTAGATTGGATATTATTGTAATAGATATTTTCTCAACTGGAGGTTGCCCCCTCGAAGAGGCCTGTGAACATTTATTTCAGATTCAAACTGTTATTTTTGTTGTTATTCTTATATCATTTCAGTGTTATTGTGATGAATGTTTTGGTTATATTGTTGTTATTCTGCCATTACTAGCATTTTATTTCAGTTCTGCATACATTGTATATCTGGTATATTACAAGTGGTATCAGAGCACTTTCCTCGGCAGAAAGTGTGGGTTAAATTTTTTTTCAGGGTAGAGACGTATTCCAACATCTTTAAGCCATAGATCTCTATCGTTACGTGCATAAACCTGTGGTTGAGGGATTCATACACCAGGAAATACAAGTGGTACTTAAGCGCACATCTGTTGGCCACCCTTGTAACCCCTGTTGGTACCCCTTCGAGTGGTAGCGCATCAGACATCACCTGTGTAGAGATCGACCTAGATTACCTGAAACCCTCTTTAGATAAACCGATTGGCCACCTGACTACTATAGTGTCACCAAGAACAACACTCGGGAAGATACTCTCTAGTACTTGGGTAGTCGAGTAGTACGGCTAAGGGTACGGTCTATCCTCCTTAGTTAGTGCCCTGATATATTGGGTCGAGTACTACAGTTGGACCCCGCACGTATATCAGAGAGCTATAGAACAGGGCAAACCCTTGTCTGTAGAACCCTTGAATACCTAACCCTTGGGGGACAAAAACATAAACACATTAAAATAGACAAGATCTATTGTCGCGCAACTGTGTTCGGGTTGCCAAGTAAATACACATTTCTTTTTGGTTAAGCATTTGGGCATTTCCTCTCTGCAGTATTCTTCAGACCGGAGTATAACTCTGTTAAAAAAAAAAAAAAAGGAGTCTAGAAATTTTTTCACCATTATTTGAGACCTATTCCACTGGATTCATCTCTTTGCCCTTATCACATTCATCCATATCATTTTTTCGGCCAAATTTTTTTACCTCGCCCACCCCTTTTTAGTTTCCTCATCCTAATGGCCCATACTCATAGACAAGACTTGGAAGCCTGCTTCAACACCTTGCAATCTAATCTCATTGAGACCCAAAAAGAAGTGAAACAACTTAGTGCCAATGTTTCTACCATCAATACAACCATGCAATCCTCAATGGGGGAAATCAAGCAAGACCTCACCACCCATCTTGAATCAGTCTTTTCGGTACTCTACACCAAATTGCATATCTCTACAGATAACCCTTCCTCTTCCTCACCTCCACATACTGAAAGCGACCATTCCTTTCATTCCCATACCTTGCAGAACCATCACCTTCAACATGACCTGCGCCTTCCGCGGGTGGATGTGACCAAATTTGATGGCTCAGACCCCACTGGTTGGGTAACCCAAATGGAACATTACTTATCTTTATACGGCATTACAGATGACTTGGCCAAAATCCGATATGGTGTTCTCCATCTAGATCAAGAACGTTGGCAATGGTGGCAATGGAGAAACACTTCTCATCAAGGGTATATTGCTTGGACATACTTTGTGGTAGAGCTTTATGAATGCTTTGACACTGACACCAACCATCTGGGCCATTTGACAAAGATGAAACAATTAGGAACAGTGGAAGACTTTATAGATACCTTTGAGTGCCTGGATTTTAGAACAGAGGGCATGTTTAATGCCTTTTTCTGAGAGTGTTTTATCAACAGCCTCAAGGATGAAATTCGGGCCCATGTCCTCATGGATCAGTCTGAGAGTTGGGTGGAGGCTACCAAAAGAGATAAAGAAGCACTACAGGTTGTATCTACTCAAAACTGCAAACCCTCCTTTATCCCTCACCCTAAACCAGTAAATCCCACTACTCCCTCTGCTCCACTAAAGATCCAAAAATTGACCAGGGATTAAACAGTTGAACGCCAACTCAAAAGCCTTTGTTATAACTGTGATGACAAATATTTCTCGGGCCACAAGTGTAAAGAACAAAATATTTTTATGGCCATCTTCGAGGAGATTTTGGAAGAAGATGAAGAAACTCCCTCTGTGTCTGAGGCACCTAAATCCACTGACATAACCCCTCCCTCAGACCCTCCCGAAGTAGAACTGGTCATTTCCCTCAATGCTCTCACTGGCTTCTCCGCTCCCCAAACGCTCAAGTTGATTGGTTACATCAAGCATCAGAAGGTCATCATTTTGGTTGATAGTGGCAACACCCATAATTTTATTCATCGCCGCATTGCCTAAGAAACTCATTGCTACATCCATATCGTCAATAATTTCCAAATCATGATTGCCAATGGTGGTTCCATGAAATGTGGAGGGCGTTGTGAAAATGTGTGTCTCCAAATTGGTGACTACCACCTGAAATCGCATATGTTTGCTATTGACATGGAAGGTTGTGACATTGTGTTGGGTGCAGATTAGCTAAGGACTTTGGGTCCCATTCTCATGGATTTTAAAGACTTAACCATGCAATTCGACCAAGAGGGCCACCAATATAAGTTCGGAGGCATCATCGTCGGTTCACCTGAGATCATTAGTTCCCATCGCATGGAAAAGCTTCTAAAAAAGGGTCATTCTGGTGTTATTTCCCAACTCCATGCCATACATGCAATAGAGACACCCTCGGTACCGCAAGACCTCCAAGCCATCCTTTCTAAACATCAATTGGTCTTTTCCACTCCCCAAGGCCTCCCTCATTCCCGTGGTGTTCATGATCATTCCATTCCCCTTGTACCCGGAATCCTTCCTCCCAATATTTGTCTGTATCGTCACCCCTTTTCCCAAAAAAATGAAATTGAGAAAATGGTCCAGGAACTCCTTAATGCAGGCGTTATCCACCCTAGTACGAGCCCCTACTCATCTCCTGTGGTCATGGTCCTGAAGAAAGAAGGTTATTGGCAAATGTGTCCTGACTTTCGTGCCCTCAAAAAACTTACCATTAAAGACAAATTCCCCATTCCTGTCATTGATGACCTCCTGGATGAATTGAGTGGTGCCCAATTCTTCACTAAATTGGATCTTCGTTCTAGCTACCACCAGATACATATGAAAGAGGAAGACATTCCCAAGACTGCCTTTAGAACTCATGAGGGCCACTATGAGTTTTTTGTCATTCCCTTTGGATTGTGTAATGCCCCTCCACCTTCCAAAGCCTCATGAATCATGTCTTCCGTCCTTTTCTCCGTCATTTTGTCTTAGTTTTCTTTGATGATATCCTCATCTATATAAAAACTTGGACATACCATCTTTCTCATGTGGATCGAGTTCTCCATCTACTCTCTCAGCACCAACTTTTCCTGAAATAGTCTAAATGTGCTTTTGGCGCCTCAGAAGTAGAATACTTGGGTCATCTGGTTGGAAAATATGGCGTCAGGGTGGATCCTAAAAACATTGAATCTATGCAAGGCTGGCCTCACCCAAATACTCTTAAGAGCTTGTGTGGATTTCTAGGCTTAACAGGGTATTATCGCAAGTTTGTTAAGAATTATGGGAAGATTGCAACACCTCTCATTGCTCTCCTAAAAAATAACTCTTTCACTTGGACTCTAGTCACTGCTCAAGCTTTTCAGACCTTGAAGATGGCCATGTGCACCACTCCAGTCCTCACCCTTCCCGATTTCACAAAGACCTTTGTGTTGGAATGTGATGCCTCGGGGAAAGGAATAGGTGTTGTCCTTATGCAAGAAGGTCGACCTTTGGCCTTTACCAGCAAGCAACTAACTGAAAGAAATCTGGGCAAATCCATCTATGAAAAGGAAATGTTGGCTATTCTCCATGCCATGGATCTGTGGTTTCCTTATCTATTGGGGCAACGTTTCCAAATTAAGACAGGCCATCAAAGCCTCAAGTATTTTCTGGAACAATGCATTTCCTCCCCAGAACAACAAAAATGGGTGACTAAACTCTTTGGATATGAATATGAGATCATTTATAAGAAAGGAAAAGACAATGTGGTTGTAGATGCACTTTCTCAAAAATATGAAGATGAAGGATCCCTTTTTTTCTCTTTCATTCATTGTACCAGATTGGCTCCAATTCGTTCGCCAAGAATGGCTACAAGATCCCAAAAGTTCACATTTGATCCACCAATTGCAGTCCAAGGCTCCAACTTCCCCAGGGTACTCTTGGTTCCATGAGGAACTTCGATACAAAGGCTGTTTGTATTTAAGTAAACAATCAAAGCTTAAATCCACGGTACATTCTGAGCTTCATGCTACACCCACAGCAGGGCACTCTGGGTTTACCAAAACCTATGACAGGGTCAAACGTTCCTTTTTCTGGGATGGTATGAAACAGGGCATTCATAATTTTGTAGCTGAATGCGATGTGTGTCAATGCAACAAGGGAGAAACAGTCAAATTGTTGGGCACACTACAAACGCTCCCGATTCCACCTGCTATTTGGAAGGATATCTATATGGATTTTATTACCGGCTTACCCAAATCGGGAAATAAATCCGTCATCATGGTGGTTGTTGATCGCCTTTCCAAGTATGCTCATTTTTGTGCCCTTCAACACCCATTTACAACATCCATGGTGACTCAAATCTTCATGGATCAGGTCTTCAAGCTTCATGGCATGCCACACTCTATTGTTTCTGATTGCGACCCAACTTTCACAAGCAATTTTTGGCAAGAACTATTCAAGATACAAGGCACCTAATTGCATCTCAACACAACTTATCATCCCCAGACTGATGGCCAAACGAAAGTTGTCAACAAGTGTTTAGAAACATATTTGAGGTGTTTTTCCTCGAAAAATAAAAATCAGTGGGCTCAATGGTTACCCCTAGCTGAATGGTGGTACATCACTTCATACCATACAACTACACGCATGACTCCTTTTGAAGCAGTATATGGACATAATCCACCTTTATTTCTTTCATACTTATCGGGTGCCTCGAAGGTCCAGGTGGTTGAACTAACACTTACAGCTCGAGAGGCTATTCTCCGTACCCTCAAAAATAATTTGGTCATGGAACTGAATCACATGAAGCAACAAGCAGTTCAAGGTCGTTCTGAACGTCAATTTGCAGAAAGGGATCAAGTGTTTCTTCGACTACAACCTTACAAGAAAACTTCCCTCAAGGACGAGCATTGTCAGAAGATAGCGCCCAAATTTTATGGTCCTTATACCGTACTCAAGCGTGTGGGACAAGTCACATATCAGTTAGCTTTGCCCAGCAATTTGAAGCTACATCCTTTTTTTCATGTTTCATGATTAAAGAAGGTGATTGTAGCTAAGTGCCAAATTCAAACCAACCTTCTAGAGTTAGTTGAAGAAGGATCCATTTGGCTACAGCCAGAAGCATTTTTGGACCAGCATGAGCGTCACCTACGTCAGAGAACCATCAAGGAAGTGCTAGTACAATGGAAAGATACAACTCCAGTAGACGCCACTTGGGAACCAACTACCATTCTGCAACAATTTCCTCATCTCAAGCCTTGAGGACAAGGTTGTGTTTAAGGGGGCAGACATGTTAGGGTCCTAACCCGCACATAGGTAGAACAATATATTCGGATGTAATAAAGGTCAATATTAATAAGGACTTTCAATAAAATAGAATAAGGTGGATGTAAGAAGACCTAATAGAAGCTTTCGCTTCTAGAAGGATCTTCCTCTAGAAGCTTCTTTTTAGTATAAATAGGAGTCGAGGGTATGAGAACCCTAGATTGGATATTATTGTAATAGAGATTTTCTCAAATGGAGGTTGCCCCTTCGAAGAGGCTCGTGAACATTGCTTTCAAATTCAAAGTGTTATTTCTGTTGTTATTCTTATATCATTTTAGTGTTATTGTGGTGAATGTTCTGGTTATATTGTTTTTATTCTTCCATTACTAGCATTTTATTTCAATTCTGCATATATTTTATATCTGGTATATTACATATCGACGCATTGTTTGAGCTCCTTGATCCCAAATCCACTGACTGAAGGGACACCTGTTGAATAAATGTTCCTTAGTTTCCTCTTGTTGATGGCATAAGATGCATATTGAGGGTCCGATGAAGCCCCTTTTATTGAGGTTGTCCCAGGTTAGGACCTGGTTGTGCGCACTAAGCCAGAGAAAGGTGGACACCTTGGTCCAGAGTATAGGATTCCAAACCTTGTTCCATATGTTCTCATTGTCATGATGTTGGTAATTGCCCTATAGGAAGTAGGCTTCTTTGACGAAGAAGTTTCCAGTGGTGGAGTTCCCCCATCTAAGAATATATGGGCCTTCTCGATTGGGGATTTTATGGTGATTTTCATAGTGTTTCCATGCCTGCAGGTCTAAGTCCCCTGGGACCATTAACTTCTGATTAGAGGTTTTCCAATGATGCCATTGCAGTCTCTGATCGGCAAGTTTCCAAAAATCTTTCACCCTTAGAAATATGTCCTGGTTTAGAGCTTGTCTGAGGGGGTTAAGTTCTTCTAGGTCACTTAAAGGTTTGAGTCGCTGCCACAAGTCCTGCCAGAACATAGCGCTTTCTCCATTTCGTACCTCCCAAAAGGCATGTTTTTGCACCAGGTCTTTTTTTTCCAAGCTGTGTTCCAAATGTTAGATCCTTGTATGTGGACATTGTGTCTGATGAGTTCGTTTTCTTGTGTGAGAGGAGCATACTTCTGCTTCCAGATTTGTGCCCACAAAGGTGTTGGTGTCTTTAATCACCTCCACCACATTTTGGCTCCCATTACTTGGTTGAGTTTCCCTGGATCATGGAGTCCTAGCCCTCCCTCACTTTTTGGTGTACAGATCTTGTCCCATCCTACCAGCACCCACTTCTTGTTTGGTTGGTGTCTGTGCCAAAGGAAGTTTCGTTGGAGGTTCCTTATTACTTTGATGACCTGCTTGGGGGCTACTAAGGCTGTGAAAATATAGGTAGGCAGGGTTTGTAGGACAGATTTGAGCAGGACTAGCCTGGATGCAATGTTGAGGGGTCTAAAGGTCTAGTTGTTCAGCCTATTGGAGATGGAAAGAAGAAGGTTGTCCCAGGAAATGGATCTTGCTACTGCACCAGTTAGAGGAATGCCTAAATAGTTGGATGGAAAGGAGCTCTTGGATATTCCCAGGAGTCTAGAGATATGAGTTTGGATCGCTATCGGAGTGTTGAAGAAGTAGAGTTTGGATTTGTCTAGGTTGAGAGTCATGCCTGACGCCTCTGTAAAATCAGAGAGAATGGAGTTAAGATTTTTTTCCTCTCTTGCAGTTGGGGTGTTCATGAGGAGGGTGTCATAAAAAAATTGACTATGTGAGGGTGCCAGTTGGATATTGTGCAGAGGCAAGCCTTTGAGAGATCCTTCCAGTACCACTGACTTGATATAACGTCCCAGGCCTTCCGCCACGAGCACAAACAGAAAAGGCGATAGGGGGTCACCCTGTTTGATACCTCTGGATGGTGAGAATGGTTGGGACGGGACCCCATTGAATAGTATGGAGAAGAAGGTTGAGGAGGTAAGGTTTAAGATACAATTTACCCATTTTTGATCGAAGCCGAAGGATTCTAGAATGGAGCGGAGGTGCTGCTAGCTGACTCTGTCAAAATATTTTGAAAGATCTAGTTTGATGAGAATACCTGGAGTTTTTGTCGACTTGAGAGAGTGGATGACCTCATGAGCAAGTATGACGTTGTCCATAATTTTTCTACCTTCTACGTACCCTACTTGTTCCTTGGATATGACAAAGGGAAGAATTGGCTTGAGGCGGTTTGTAACCACCTTTGTTATGATTTTGTATATAACATTGCAGAGAGTGATTGGTCTGAACTGTTTGGGATTTGTGACCCTCTCCTCTTTCGGAATTAGGGTGAGAAATGTAGCGTTGAGGGTAGGGAAGAGTTGGCCTAAAGTTCTAGATTCCTCTACTACCTGCCAAACCTCTTCCCTAATTAGGTCCCATCAATGATGGAAGAATTCAGTGGTAAATCCATCCGGGTCTGGGGCCTTCCCTAAGGGCATATATTTTACTTTTTGGCCCACTTCGTCTTGGGTGATAGGTCACATCAAGGTTGTGTTCTGTTCCTGAGTCACCAGAGAGGGTATGTGACTGGTTACTCGTCTGATTGCTGCAGTTCTATCCTCCCTGGTTTCTGTTAGTAGGTCTCGGTAGTAGTTGTTAAGCTCTGCTTCTATTTGGGTATGTTCTCTTATTGGATTACCTTGTCCATCCTCCAAATGAGTAATGATGTTAATGTTTCGGCGATGCATGATAGCTCTGTGGAAGAACTTTGTGTTCTTTTCCCCCTCTTTGAGCCATTGTAACCTTGATTTCTGTCTCCACAGAATTTCCTCCTCCTTTCTCCTTTCCTCTAGCTGCACTTGAAGCTTCTCCTCCTCTTTCATTAGATCAACAATTTGGGTTCCTGAAATGAATTTTTTTTGTATCTCCGCTAGTTTGTTCTCTATGTCCTACACGCTTTGGAATATATTTCCAAAGGTGTGCTTGTTCCAGTGCTTCAATGATTGCTTGAAGTTTTTGAGGCGCTGTTGGAATTTGTACATGCATGTACCATGATCTATTTCTGCTTGAGCCCACCAGGATTTTACAAGCTGATGAAAGTCAGGGTGTGAGAGCCAGAATTTCTCGAACCGAAAGGGTTTGTATTGGGGTGTTGCCCCTGTTTCTAGGCAGAAGGCAACTGGCCAATGGTCCGACATGAATTTTGGGAGAATAAGACTTTCCATACTTGGGGCTACTTCAATTAGTTCTTTAGCCACAAGGAATCGGTCAAGACAGTAGGCAACGTGTTGGTGTCCTGACCTACGGTTGGACCAGGTAAAGGTGCCATTGCTATTTTCAATGTCTACTAGCTTTAGTTGATCAATGAGGGTTTTGAACTTACCATTGTCATGCTCAAGCCTTTTTCTCCCTCCTGTTTTTTCTTCCAGTGACAGGATCATATTGAAGTCACCACCTAAGATCTAGTTGGGCATGGTCAATAGTGTTTTGATGTGGGTTAGCCGCTTCAAGAGTTTTTCTTTTTCCTGTTGTCTTTGGGGTGCATAGACGTTTGTGATAGCCCCCTCCTGGGTCGAACATGTGACCTCGAAGTGGTCTGTTATTGTGCCTATTGTGGAAAAAGGTCTTCTTAGAGTGATGTTGCATGGGTTCCATAGTATGGCCAGACCCCTTGAAGCCCCTGTGAAATCTGTAAGAACAAAATCACATCCCCTCCAAATGCATTGGAAGATAGTTTCAACTTCTGCCCCAACACATTTCGTTTCTTGTAGCATTAGGATATCTTGATTCTCTTCTTTGATGCAGTCTCGAAGGATCGTTTGTTTGGATCGACCATTGAGTCCTCTAATGTTCCAGGTGATAATATTCATCATAATGAGGGAGGTGTTGGGTGGAGGTATCCCTCCGAGAGCTTTTGAATCTTCCCTGAGTTGAGAATAAGGTTGTTCGCCTCCTTGATGAGTTGATGTGTTGATTTTCGTCCCCTTCTTTTGTTCTCTCTCGGTATCCTCTTTAAGTCTGAGCTTGGATCTGTGACTATACCTAGGCCTGCTGTGGATCCTGCAGAGGAGTCAAGAAAAACCTTATGTACCTTTCAAAGTTTCTCTTCAGGAAGGGCATGCAGATCCTTTTGATTAAGAGCTTCCTCAAGTTTTTCTACGTCAATGCCTGTGAGATCTCGATCGTCCAGCTGCATTAAGGTGTCTCCATCTACGCCTCCCCTCTCTTCTGGGTTGATTTCACGATTTGGGCCAGAGGAGGAAGGGGTTGGGTTCTTTCCTTTACCCTGTTGTTGCTCTTTGTGCGATCTTGGATTTCTTCATCTTCCAATAGCTGATTCATAATCTCATAGGATTTTTTGGTCAAGATCTTGGGTTTGGGGTCTGGATTCTGCTTTCGTGGAGGGTTTTTTTTCCTGTCTGTGACAGTGGTGAAGCCATATTTCTGTGTGATATCACTGACTTTGGTAGCTTGGGTATTCAGAGGGCAGTGTTTGAAGAGGTGGCCGTGTTCATGGCATTTCCTGCAGTGAAAAGGGATATGTTCGTAGTCCAATGTTTGTTTCCAGTCCTTATCCTGATATTCCAGAGTTACCGATCCCAGTAGAGCCTTAGAGATATTCATGTATACACAGATTCTGGCATACAAAGTGTATTTCCTTTGCTTTGCTTCTTCTGATGTTTTGACATAGTGACCCACTTTGTTCCCTATTCCCATAACAATTTCCTCCAGCTAGAACTCTTGCAGCAAGGAGTATAATCGGATCCAGACTGAAGCCATTGTGAAGTCCTCCTTGTCTGGGCTGAATTGCTCTGTCCAGAAGCGCAAGAATAACCCTACTGAGTTGTAGAAGTATGGTCCGCTCTCAAAGATTTGGTCCCTGTCTTCTGGGTTGTACAAATTGAATGTGAAAAAACCCTTAGAGTTGAGTTGAACCTCATCGTCTCCTTTAGGGTTCCACCATTGTTTTATCCATCGGTTTAGGTCATGTTCGGACGACCACGGTCCCAGAAACTTACCGATGAGGGCATGCTCTCTCATGAACTGTGTGTGTTCACCCACTCTCGTTGAACTTATGAGATATCTCAGTGGTTTGTCCGTTTGTGGGATGCATTTTCCAGGCTCCCACCTGCGAGGTGCTTTTGGATGGGACGTGCTAGCTTCCACATCCATTTCCTTCATGAGTCTGTGTTCTCTGGAAAGGATTTGATCGCGCAGCTGCAGTGGCGGCTCGAATGATGGGCATTTTTCTCTTGTTCCCGATCTATCGTTGGTCGTAACATTGTTGTACGAGGGGTGTTTCCCCCCCTCTTCCGAATTCATCCTAACAGATTAGAGCCAGGGACAGTTTGTGCCAGATCATAGCAGGTGGTTTATTGCACGACAACTCGTTCGTTCATGCAGCGAGGTGTGCCGAGAGGTTGTTTTAGAGCGCTAGGGTTTCAAAAAACTTTGATGATGAGGATGATGATCATTAATATCCATTGAAATTAAAATTGGTCTTTTAGATCTTAAGAAAGGTAAGAGATTATTGGATTTCTTTATAATGTTATTTCGATGCTCAAAAAGCATTAGGAGAAGCATTCCAAAATCACTATGGTGTTGATGACTT
>ML783066.1:828403-849292 GCA_009831015.1 Picea engelmannii
ATTTTAAAGTTGAGTATATAATTTGTCTTAACAAATAATATCATGAAACTCATTATCAAAAATTAAATATTGAAATCCACACATCTTGGTATGTGTGATATATTTGTGTTTGCATGTGGGATATGTATGTGCATTAATAATATCATGATACTCATTATCGAAAATTAAATATTGAAATCCACTCATCCGGAATGATATTTAGGTTTATATGTGTAATTTGTATAGGATATTTATGTTTATATGTGTAATTTGTATGTGCATTATGTTTTATTTAATTATTTTTATAAATATAAGGAAATTGATATATTTTTGTTTGCATGTGTGATATGTATGTGCATTAATAATATTATGATATTCATTATCGAAAATTAAATATTGAAATCCATCCATCGTAGTATGTGTGATATTTATGTTTGTATGTGTAATTTGTATGTGCATTATGTTTTGTTTAATTATTTTTATAAATATAAGGAAATTCTATTTTATTAGATTAATATATAGATGTAATATGTGGAATTTTATGTTTATATTTTATTATTAATAAAATATGTTAGAAATAGCCCCGGATGGGGTGCCACATAGAGTAGTCTAGCCAGGCGGTGGAGAGCCTGCCAGGGCCTTAAATACAGGCCACCGACTCCCATCTCCTCACCATTAAGATGGGAGCAAGCCCGAGCAGCCAGGCCCATGGGAAGAGCCCTCTCAAGCGCATGAAGAGGATGGACTCACAGGGCACTAGGGGAATAGCCTTAATGGCTAATCCTGTCACGATCACCCTCATGTTTATCAGCGGTTCTAGACCGGAGACAATGCATTTTGAATTCGATCGGCCAAAGTCTGAAATTTCTGAGAGTTGGTGCAGAGCTAGCCACCCAATTGACGTTCTGGTCATAATTATGCTCATCCACATGCCGAGGGAAAGAGGCCGGCCTCGTCGAGGTGCAACTTGGTATGCTTTCAATGCTCGCCGGAAGAGATAACAAATATTTGAGAGGGCATTGTCCATAGCTCGGACGCAAAGAGCCCACAAAACCAGAAAGCCCAGGACGCCTCCCATGGCCTATGTGGAGGAGGTTTTTCCGGAAGAACCCATCCAGGTTCCTCCAGAACATCTCCTCTTCACTATTCTTGATAATTGGAATCCACCAACCTGCTTTCCTAGCGAAGCCAAGCTCCGGGCCACAGGGACACCGCACAGTCATAAGGAAGGCAACCGAACAGAGGAACCCACCACTTGCTATGTCGAAGAAGAAATCTTGGAAGATGTGGATGCGACGACGACTTCAGTAGCAGGTGAATTCTCAATGGACGTGAACCACCACGAAGCTCAAAGAGGTCAACAAGATAGGTGCAAGATAGGAGAGACGGAGGATAGCTAGGTGAGGGAGGGTGGCATGGCTCCTGAGCCATGTCCCCTCTCTTTCATGCAGGAAGTACGGAGTGTCCAGCTGCCATTCCTCCACCCAAAACACCTCGAACTGATATTTGGAACGAGAAGCCTAGTGGAAGATCAAATCCACCATGCCCTCCAAATCAACCAGCGCCTCGACATGTTGTATGATGCCTACTCCAACACGTCACCAGGACGACGGTGCCCAATGTGTGCACAACACTTTGCGCTGCCAGCCAGAGCAGGACATAATGAAGGAGATGCTGAAACCACCAGGTAATCGCTACAGTTAATGGTTATGGTTAGAGGTTTTGTTTTGTTTAGAACTAGGGCTCTAACGCTGTCAAAGTTTCAATATGCTGAAAGTAGTAAGCTAAGGGAACATTTTCAGACTAATGGCTGCCATACGTCCTGGTTTCCTTCAGGTAGGACAGATGGCAGCCCGATTTTTTGTAACAAGTTGCATAGGAATCCAGCTGTCCCAGTTTCCGCTTTTTAGGCAGGACAATTGGCTTTCCAAACGTTTTTGTAAGCCTGTACGATTAATACAATAGGATCCTCCTTTTTACTTAAAAGATAAAAAATATATGTTAGAAATTAAGTTTGCTTTATTATTAAAATATGTTAGAAATTAAGTTTGTTGATCAATTGACACAATAATCAAGACATTTATATAGTACCACCAACATAGATCCATCTTAACCCTAGATCTATCAAGATGAATCAAATCCCTAGGGGTACAAACCTTTAACCTTTCCTCAAGTTTTACACTCTAAAAAAGTTTGGGTTTAGATTGCGGTTTTTTAATTTGTATTAATGTTTTGATTATTTATAAGTTTTATAATTAATTTTGAAAATTAAATTGATGAATTGATCATTTATTTTTTTAATATAAAATATGTATATGTTAATAATATTCTCCAAAATTTATTAGAATTGATAATAATGTGTATGCATATTATTAAATACTCACTTATATTATTTATACTTAAATATTCATCTAAAATAATATATTATATATCACTAGAATAAATTATTGAGAATCATTCGAGGGGGTTTTGATGGGGCTAGGATTTCTTGTTGTATGGTATTTCTCTTTTCTATCATTTCATCATGGATAAGGATGTACTAGTGGTGGATTACTTGGAGGACACCCTCTTTAAGGATTTCATCTTCGTTAAACCCCAAGTTACTTATGTTTTGGTGGCGCACACAATGATTGTCATATCACATGAGGATACAACTAATTCTGTAGATTTATACAAGCCTTTGGAACCTACACCTCTTAGAACTTATAAGCTTGATGATATCCATAGGTATTATAGCCTTTCTGGTGGTCAGATGGTTGTATAATCTAGGGATGTGTGCAATGACAGTTCGTGTGGCGAGGAAGTGGGTTATTTATATGGATCTAATCATTTTGTCGTGGATTAATCTATGGGAACTTTTTAAGCTATTCAACATGTCGACTTTTGGGCTTCAGGGTTCATTGGAGGAGGTATATCTCTCAAAGAGTTGCAGGGAGGCATGTCGTCTATTGGGAAGAAGAGTTCTGGCCATAAACGTTGAAGGGTGTTCAAGTTGCGTGGAGGAGAGGTTTCCCTAGTTGTTGGAAAGGACCTACATGTCATTTAGATTGTCAAAATGGATGGTCTAGAACTTGTTGGGAAGTTTTGTGGAAGATAGGTTTCAAAGGCCTCTTTGAGTTCATGGATGTAGTGTCACTAGGCTCCTGTCATCGATTATTATTTGATTTTTCACTTACTCTCCTGAGATTGGATTGAGTTTTTTTTTCACACAAAGGATGATGCTTGGAAAATTTTGAGGAGTCATCGGTACTGGGAAAAAAATCTCCTTTATGTTAAGCCCTATAATACCTTGTTTGATGTGCAGGAGGATATTGTAACCAATGCTCCAACTTGGATCAATCTCCTGAATTTGCCTTTAAATTTTTTTTCTGACACAGGGTTAAAAGTTATTAGAGAGGTTTTAGGTAATTTTATCATAGATGATGGAAGCTATAAAGGAATTTCTCCTTGTTTGGTGGCACAAATTCTTGTTGAGTTGGACCCACGTTAAGGGCTTTACGAGTCCTTGGATTTGCTAGTCAGAGATCGAACATACTCCCAGGTACTAGGTTATGTAAATGTACCATTCATGTGTGTCTATTGTCATAAATTTGGGCATGTTATTGCTAATTATGAGATGGGATTTCAAAATAAATCTGAAGGGAAGGCTAGAAGGCCTCTAGGGTTTATGGGTTATGATCCAAATCTGGCCCCAAAAAATGTGGATGTGCAAACTTCTGCCTCCCCTCCAAAGGCATATGGAGGGACATCTTGTTCGAGTATCCAACTCGCAAATAATTTGATACAATCAAAGATTACAATTAGAGATTTAAATGTTCCACTGATGGATGGTAGTTCATGAGAAGTGGAGTCCTCTTCTCTCTAGGATAGATTCAAAAAGGACCTATACCTTTCATTTGATTAGTGGAGAAAGCTAGAGGACATATGGAAAAAGTGTTATACTCTTCGTCATAACTCAAGTATATCTTCTCCTCCTCAAACCTCTCCTTTGGGTTTGGACTCTTTCCAAAATGTGGATTGTGGGCCTTCTAGAGTAGAGAGGATTTTTCTCGGCATGTCATTGGTCGTGGACTTGATCAACCTCCCTAATGCAAAGGGGGAAGGGGACAAATTCCTTGTTAGGCTCTCAAAGGGCTATGATTCTAGTTTTTCCCAAGCCTCTAGCTCTTCACAACCCTATTCTCTGGATTCTAACTCTAGCTCTTTTGGTTGGGATCCTTACTTACTTATATCTCACAACAACTCCGAGGGTTCCTTTCCTATGAGGGGTTTCAAGCTAGAAGTGTTGAAATATTGTAACTTCAAAGAATATTCTACTTATTGTTGAGTTATTATCTTATAGATCAATACCCTTTTGTGGATTGATAATTTTGGGACTCTTGTATGACCAAATCCCCTTTTTTGGATTGGTCAAGCCCTAAACAAATGATGCTAATTGAGAAGTTGGCCCGTAGGCCTAATTAAAGTGGTTTTATCCACTAGCTGGAGAATTCGGCCTTGCCCAAGGAAGAGACACCACCCTAGTGCTCCTCCACTAGTATAAATAAGAAAGTCTAATGCCTCATTCACTCACTCACTCAAGTCACTCATCTAGTGTACAAGTTTGAGAGATGTTGTAGTTTTCGAAAGAAGGAAGAGAGAGGTGCATTGCTCAGTGTTGAATATTCTCTTATCTTTGGTCTTTTATCTTGGCATTGTATTGGAAATCTATATTAAGGAAGTTTTTTCTGGGTTTTCTTCCCCATGAGGGTTTCCCAGGATAAATGTTGTGTACCTTGTGATTGTATATCTTTCAGTGATCCTGCTTATGCTATTATTTTCTAGTAAATTGAAAATAACTTAATAGCATATTTAAATTTAACATGGTATCAGAGCTTGACTGAATAGAGCACCTTTCAGTAGGTTACCAAAAATGCCATTGTTGTCATACAAGAAAATTAGGGCTTTTTGTTGGAAGAGAATTCCAGCCTTAAAAACATCTAGGGAAGTGTGCCCTAGCCTAGAGAACTCATTGGTAGCTTGAGAGAACCTTTTCAGTGGTTAGAGCCTCTGGAAAGTGAAACCCTATTTTTCACTGGTACTAGAAAACCAAAAAACTAGGAAACCAAGAAACTAGAACCAATATTAGAAGTACCAGTCCAAATTTGCACAGGCCCAGTTTCAAGGGGTAAAATTTGGATTTTCTGAAAATAGACTGCACCATCCTACTCGCCTTAGCCTAGCGCACCTCTTGGTAAGTTTAGATCTAATTTCTAAGAACTTTAAATTTTTGGTCATTTTCCCAGCTCTAGGTCATGATGTCTGCTAGCACCAAGCTTGTTGAAAAGTTAGAAGGTGTGGATAAATTTTGTTCCTGGAAGTATAGGATTGCACTCATTATTGAAGAGAATGACCATGCAAGATTCATCAAGGAAAATGTACCAGAACCTGCAGATGATACAACTAAAGAAAAGTACCAGAAAGATATGGTTAGGGCCAAGAGAATCATTGCATACTCTATTAAAGACCACTTGATCCCTCAAGTGTCTTCTAATAATATTCCAAAAGAAATTTTTGATGCCCTAACCAGAATGTATGAAGGAAGGAAAATTAACCAGAAGATGAACTCGAGAACCTAACTCAAGAATACAAATATGCATAAAGGAGAAACCGTTCATGACTATTTCTCTAAGGTTTCTCAATTCAAGTAATAGATAGAAGAAGTTGGAGACAACCTAGGTGAATATGAACTCATAATGAGAGCTCTTAATGGTCTCACAAGACCTTGGGATGCCTTCATCCAAACTATTTGTGCAAGAAAGGTGAAACTCCAATTTGACAATCTTTGGGAAGAATGTGTTCAAGAAGAAGCAAGAGTAGATAACCGAGAAGCAGTTCTTTTAAGGGATGATGATCAAGACCTAGATGCTCATTCTAAAGGAGTAAAGAGAAGGTCTCACCTCAATAAGGAGACCCACCTACATAAGGAATCTCACCCTCCAAGGGGATGATTCCATAAGTTTCAGAAGATCAAAGAAGAGAAAATGATTTATCCTGTTATCAATGTTACCATTGTGACAAGATCAGACATATTGCTAAGAGTTGTCCAACTAGAAGAGAAGAATACAAGAAGAGAAATAAAAAAAGACACCATGCCCATGCAGTTGAAGATGATGAGCTGCCCACAAAGATGATTAAAGATAATATTGAAGACTGTGTCTTGTTCTCTTCCCTCTTAGGATCAGTGTCATCTGAAGAGGATACTTGTCTCGTAGATAGTGGTGCTTCTAAGCACATTACAGGTCAGAGAGACATTCTTTGTAGCCTTACAGAAAAGAACTTTCCCTAGAAAGTTACACTTGGAGATGATTACCAGTACCCTATCAAAGGAGTGGGAGAATCCACCTACAAACTTGATTCAGGGACCCCAATGAAGATGCAGGATGTACTATATGTACTAGGTTTGATGAAGAATTTTCTTTCTATCTCAACTTTATATAAGAAAGGCTTCAGGGTTGCATTCATATATGGTGAATTCCTTATGTGGCCTAAAGGAAAAACCATAGAAGAGGAAATTTTTAATGGAACAAAAAAAGGTGGCCTGTATAAATTAAAAATTCACACAGATGCAACCTTGACTCACTCCACTGAGAGTCCATGTGAACTTTGGCATAGAAGACTATATCACATCAATTACAAATCCTTACCATATGTGAGAAAATAAGCTACAGGTCTACCATATTTCAAGGTTGATCATGAAGGTGTGTGCAAAGAATGTGCACAAGGAAATAACATAAATAATCTTTTCCCAAAGAGCGATAGTAAATAAAAAGGAGTCTTGGAGATCATGCACTCAGATGTATGTGTCATGATGCCATCAACCTCTCTTAGTGGGTATGTATACTATGTGTAATTTATTGATGACTATTCTCGCAAGACTTGGGTTTACTTCTTGAAATCAAATTATGAAGTGTTTGGAAAATTCAAGGAATTCAAAGCCTTGATAGAGAATCTCTCTGAAATAAAAATCAAGATACTCAGGTCAGATAATGGAGGAGAATACACTTCAAAATAATTTGTAATATTTTGCAGAGATGTCGAGATTAAGAGGGACCTCACTAGTACCTACAATCCTCAACAAAATGGTGTAGTAGAAAGAAAGAAGATAACTATAATGGAAGCAATGAAGACTATGATCCATGATCAAGATCTTCCAATGCACTTATGGGTTGAAGCAGCAAGAACAGTCATGTATGTTCAAAACAGATTATCCCATAGTGAAGTTGGGTTCAAAACCCCCGAACAAATGTTCTCCGGAAAGAAGAGAGAAGTAATTTGTCTCAAGATATTTGGAAGTCCAGTCTTTGTACACATTCTGAAATTGAAGAGAACCAAGTTGGACTTATATGACAATGATTTGCATGCTTAACTCATACAAAAATTACACAGATATGATAGATTTATATGTAATATATATTTATATTGCAGGTTCCTTTTCTAGGTCAGCTGTGAATTACAATGCAGGATGCAAGAGTGCAGTATCAAACATAGTGATGGCTGTAACAGTCATGGTCACTCTTCTGTTTCTAACTCCACTCTTCTACTACACCCCTGTTGTGGTGTTATCATCAATAATAGTAGCAGCAGTTCTGGGTCTAATCGATGTCCCTGCAGCCTATTTCATATGGAAAGTAGATAAGGTGGATTTCTTTGCATGTATGGGAGCTTTCGTGGGAGTCATCTTCATCTCAGTTCAAATTGGCCTTCTGATAGCGGTACAATATATGTTCAATTCCATTTCTGTACAAAGTTCAGCCATTATTTTCCATTAGCTGGCAACAATATGTTACTATAGATTAAGTTTGCTCATCTCGGAAGAAATATGCAGGTGGGTATCTCTGTGTTCAAAATATTGTTAGACGTAACAAGACCACAGACTCTCCTCCTCCGCAATATTCCAGGCACAACACTGTACAGAAATGAGGAGCAATACAAGGAAGCTTCAAGAGTGCCTGGATTTCTAATTCTTGGGATCGCTTCACTAATTTACTTTGCTAATTCTACCTATTTGAGAGAGAGGTTAATATTCTAACACAAATTTCATTTAGATCTTGCTATTTAAATTGAAGGCCGAGAGAAAAGCATCTCATCTTTCATAAATTACTTGTCGCAGAATACTGAGATGGGTACAAGATGAGGAAGATCGCATAGAAAATGAAAAGGCAAATACACTGCAGTATGTCATACTAGATATCACAGGTAATCATTTATTAAGATCATAACAGGATTCTAACTATTACTGAGCATGGGAATCAATATCCAGATCTTTTGAGATGATAACAGGAATTTTAGTATGTGTGATATTTATGTTTATATGTGTAATTTGTATGTGCATTATGTTTTATTTAATTATTTTTATAAATATAAGGAAATTCTATTTTATTTGATTAATATATAGATGTAATATGTGGAATTTTATGTCAATATTTTATTATTAATAAAATATGTTAGAAATAGCCCTGGATAGGGTGTCACATAGAGTAGCTTGGCCGCGCGGTGGATAGCCTCGCAGGGCCTTAAATATAGGCTATCGAATCCCATCTCCTCACCATTAATATGGGAGCAAGCTCGAGCAGCCAAGCCCATGGGAAGAGCCCTCTCACACGTGTGAAGAGGAAGGACTCACAGGGCACTAGGGGAATAGCCTTAATGGCTAATCCTGTCACGATCACCCTCATGTTTATCAATGGTTCTGGACGGGAGACAATTCATTTTGAATTCGATTGGTCGAAGTTTGAAATTTCTGAGAGCTGGTGCAGAGCTAGCCACCCAATTGATGTTCTGGTCATAGTTATGCTCATCCACATGCCAAGGGAAAGAGGTCGGCCTCGCCAACGCACAACCTGGCATGCTTTCGATGCTCACCAGAAGAGACAACAGATATTTGAGAGGGCATTGTCCATAGCTCGGATGCAAAGAGACCACAAAACCAAAAAGCCCAGGATGCCTCACATGGCCTATGTGGAGGAGGTTTTTCCAGAAGAACCCATGCAAGTTCCTCTAGAACATCTCCTCTTCACTCTTCCTGATAATTGGAATCCGCCAACCTGCTTTCCTAGCGAAGCCAAGCTCCAGGCCACAGGGACACCGCACAGTCATAAGGAAGGTGACCAAACAGAGGAACCCAACACTTGCTATGTCGAAGAAGAAATCTTGGAATATGTGGACATGACGACGGCTTCAACAGCAGGTGAATTCTCAATGGATGCGGACCACCACGAAGCTCAAAGAGGTTAGCAAGATAGGCACGAGACAAGAGAGATGGAGGATAGCTACGTGAGGGAGGGTGGCATGGCTCCTGAGCCATGTCCCCTCTCTTTCATGCAGGAAGTATGGAGTGTCCAACTGCCATTCCTCCACCCAGAACACCTCAAACTAATATTTGAAATGAGAAGCCTAGTGGAAAACCAAATCCACCGTGCCCTCCAAATCAACCAGTGCCTCGACATGCTGTATGATGCCTACTCCAACATGTCACCAGGAGGATAGTGACCAATGTGTGCACAACCCTTCGTACTGCCAGCCATAGCGAGACATAATGAAGGAGATGCTGAAACCATCGGGTAATTGCTACAGTTAATGGTTCTGGTTAGAGTTTTTGTTTTTCTTAGAACTAGGGCTCTAACGCTGTCAAAATTTCAATATGCTGAAAGTAGTAAGCTAAGGGAACATTTTCAGACTAATGGCTGCCATACATCCTGGTTTCCTTCGGGCAGGACAGATGGCAGCCTGATTTTTTGTAACAAGTTGCATAGGAATCCAACTGTCCCAGTTTTCGCTTTTTAGGCGGGACAATCGGCTTTCCAAATGTTTTTGTAAGCCTGGACAATTAATACAATAGGATCCTCCTTTTTGCTTAAAAGAAAAAAAAATATGTTAGAAATTAAGTTTGCTTTATTATTAAAATATGTTAGAAATTAAGTTTGTTGATCAATTGACACAAACATTTATATAGTACCATCAACATAGATCCATCTTAACCCCAGATCTATCAAGATAGATCAAATCCCTAGGGGTACAAACCTTTAACCTTTCCTCAAGTTTTGCACTCTAAAAAAGTTTGGGTTTACTAGATTGTGGTTTTTTAATTTGTATTAATGTTTTGATTATTTATAAGTTTTATAATTAATTTTGACAATTAAATTGATGAATTGATAATTTATTTTTTTAATATAAAATATGTATATATTGATAATATTCTCCAAAATTTATTAGAATTGATAATAATGTGTATGCATTTTATTGAATATTCAGTTATATTATTTATACTTAAATATTCATCTAAAATAATATATTATATATCACTAGAATAAATTATTGAGAATCATTCGAGGGGGTTTTGATGGGGCTAGGATTTCTTGTTGTATGGTATTTCTCTTTTCTATCATTTCATCATGGATAAGGATGTACTAGTGGTGGATTACTTGGAGGACACCCTCTCTAAGGATTTCATCTTCATTAAATGCCAAGTTACTTATGTTTTGGTGGTGCACACAATGATTGTCATATCACGTGAGGATACAACTAGTTCTGTAGGTTTATACAAGCCTTTGGAACCTACACCTCTCAGACCTTATAACCTTGATGATATGTAGAGGTATTATAGCCTTTTTGGTGGTCAGATGGTTGTATAATCTAGGGATGTGTGCAATGGCAGTTCGTGTGGCGAGGAAGTGGGTTATTTATATGGATCTAATCATTTTCTGGTGGATTAATCTATGGGAACTTTTTCAGCTATTCAACATGTTGAATTTTGGGCTTCAGGGTTCATTGGAGGAGGTATATCTCTCAAAGATTTGCAGGGAGGCATGTCATCTATTGGGAAGAAGAGTTCTGGCCATAAACGTTGAAGGGTGTTCAAGTTGCGTGGAGGAGAGGTTTCCCTAGTTGTTGGAAAGAACCTACATGTCAGTTAGATTGTCAAAAATGGATGGTCGAGCACTTGTTGGGAAATTTTGTGGAAGATAGGTTTCAAAGGCCTCTTTGAGTTCATGGATGTAGTGTCACTAGGCTCCTGTCATCGATTATTATTTGATTTTTCACTTACTCTCCTGAGATTGGATCGAGTTTTTTTTTCACACCAAGGATGATGCTTGGAAAATTTTGAGGAGTCATCAGTACTTGGAAAAACATCTCCTTTATGTTAATCCCTGTAATACCTTGTTTGATGTGTGGGAGAATATTGTAACCAATGCTCCAACTTGGATTAATCTCCTAAATTTGCCTTTAAAATTTTGTTCTGACACAGGGTTAAAAGTTATTAGAGAGGTTTTAGGTAATTTTATCATAGATGATGGAAGCTATAAAGGAAGTTCTCTTTTTTTTGGTGGCACAAATTCTTGTCGAGTTGGACCCATGTCAAGGGCTTTACGAGTCCTTGGATTTTCTATTCAGAGATTGAACATACCCCCAGGTACTAGGTTATGTAAATGTACCATTCATGTGTGTCTGTTGTCATAAATTTGGGAATGTTATTTCTAATTATGAGATGGGATTTCAAAATAAATATGAAGGGAAGGCTAGAAGGCCTTTGGGGTTTATGGGTTATGATCCAAATCTGGCCCCAAAAAAAGTGGATGTGAAAACTTCTGCCTCCCCTCCGAAGGCATATGGAGGGACATCTTGTTCGAGTATCCAACTCGCAAATAATTTGATACAGTCAAAGATTACAAGTGGAGATTTAAATGTTCCACTGCTGGATGGTAGTTCATGAGAAGTGGAATCCTCTACTCTGTAGGATAGATTCATAAAGGAACTAGACCTTTCATTTGATTAGTGGAGAAAGCTAGAGGACATATGGAAAAAGTGTTATACTCTTCGTCATAACTCAAGTATATCTTCTTCTCCTCAAACCTCTCCTTTGGGTTTGAACTCTTTCCAAAATGTGGATTGTGGGCCTTCTAGGGTAGAGAGGATTTTTCTTGGCCTTTCATTGGTCGTGGACTTGGTCAACCTCCCTAATGCAAAGGGGGAAGGGGACAAATTCCTTGTTAGGCTCTCAAAGGGCTATGATTCTAGTTTTTCCCAAGCCTCTAGCTCTTCACAACCCTATTCTTCGGATTCCAACTCTAGCTCTTTTGGTTGGGATCCTTACTTACTTGTATCTCACAACAACTCCTAGGGTTCCTTTCCTATGAGGGGTTTCAAGTTAGAAGTGTTGAAATATTGTAACTTCAAAGAATATTCTACTTATTATTGAGTTATTATCTTATAGATCAATACCCTTTTGTGGATTGATAATTTTGGGGCTCTTGTATGACCAAATCCCCTTTTTTGGATTGGTCAAACCCTAAAAAAATGCCGCTAATTGAGAAGTCGGCTCGTAGGCCTAATTAAAGTGGTTTTATCCACTAGCTGGAGAATTCAGCCCTGCGCAATGAAGAGACACCACCCTAGTGCTCCTCTGCTAGTATAAATAAGAGAGTCTAATGCCTCATTCACTCACTCACTCAAGTCACTCATCTAGTGTACAAGTTTGAGGGAAGTTGCAGTTGTCGGAAGAAGGAAGAGAGAGGTGCATTGCTCAGTGTTGGATATTCTCTTATTTTTGGTCTTTTATCTTGGAATTATATTGGAAATCTATATTAAGGAAGTTTTTTCTAGGTTTTCTCCCCCATGAGGGTTTCCCAGGATAAATGTTGTGTACCTTGTGATTGTGTATCTTTCAGTGATCCTGGTTATGCTATTATTTTCTAGTAAATTGAAAATAGCTTAATAGCATATTTAAATTTAACATGGTATCAGAGCTTAACTGAATAGATCACCTTTCACTAAGTTACCAAAAATGCCATTGTTGTCATACAAGAAAATTAGGGCTTTTTGTTGGAAGAGAATTTCAGCCTAAAAAACATCTAGGGAAGTGTGCCCTAGCCTAGAGAACTCATTGGTAGCTTGAGAGAACCTTTTCAATGGTTAGAGCCTCTGGAAAGGGAAACCCTAGTTTTCACTGGTACTAGAAAACCAAAAAACTAGGAAACCAAGAAACTAAAACCAATATTAGAAGTACCATTCCATATTTGCGTAGGCCCAGTTTCAAGGGATAAAATTTGGATTTTCTGAAAATAGACTGCACCATCCTACTCGCCTTAGCCAAGCGCACCTCTTGGTAAGTTTAGATCTAATTTATAAGCACTTTAAATTTTTGGTCATTTTCCCAGCTCTAGGTCATGATGTCGGCAAGCACCAAGCTTGTTGAAAAGTTAGAAGGTGTGGATAAATTTCGTTCCTGGAAGTATAGGATTGCACTCATTATTGAAGAGAATGACCATGCAAGATTAATCAAGGAAAATGTACTAGAACCCACAGATGATACAACTAAAGAAAAGTACCAGAATGATATGGTTAGGGCCAAGAGAATCATTGCATACTCTATTAAAGACCACTTGATCCCTCAAGTGTCTTCTAATAATACTCCAAAAGGAATTTTTGATGCCCTAACCAAAATGTATGAAGGAAGGAAAGTTAACCAGAAGATGAACTCGAGAACCTAACTCAAGAATACAAAGATGCATAAAGGAGAAACCGTTCATGACTACTTCTCTAAGGTTTCTCAATTCAAGTAATAGTTAGAAGAAATTGGAGACAACCTAGAGGTGAATATGAACTCATAATGAGAGCTCTTAATGGTCTCACAAGACCTTGGGATGCCTTCATTCAAGCTATTTGTGCAAGAAAGGAGAAACTCCAATTTGACAATCTTTGGGAAGAATGTGTTCAAGAAGAAGCAAGAGTAGATAACCGAGAAGCGATTCTTTTAAGGGATGATGATCAAGCCCTATATGATCATTCTAAAGGGGTAAAGAGAAGGTCTCACTTCAATAAGGAGACCCACCTGCATAAGGAATCTCACCCTCCAAGGGGATTCCATAAGTTTCAGAAGGTCAAAGAAGAGAAAATGATTTATCCTCTTATCAATGTTACCATTGTGACAAGATCAGACATATTGCTAAGAATTGTCCAACTAGAAGAGAAGAATAGAAGAAGAGAAATAAAAAAAGAAACCCTGCCCATGCAGTTGAAGATGATGAGCCACCCACAAAGATGATTAAAGAAAATATTGAAGACTGTGTCTTATTCTCTTCCCTCTCAGTATCAGTGTCATCTGTAGAGGATACTTGGCTCATAGATAGTGGTTCTTTTAAGCACATTACAGGTCAAAGAGACATTCTTCGTAGCCTTATAGAAAAGAACTTTCCCTAGAAAGTTACACTTGGATATGATTACTAGTACCCTATCAAAGGAGTGGGAGAATCCACCTACTAACTTGATTCAGGGACCCCAATGAAGATGAAGGATGTACTATATGTACCAGGTTTGATGAAGAATTTTCTTTCTATCTCAAATTTATATAAGAAAGGCTTCAGGGTTGCATTTATATATGGTGAATTCCTTATGTGGCCTAAAGGAAAAACCATAGAAGAGGAAATTTTTAATGGAACAAAAGAAGGTGGCCTGTATAAATTAAAAATTCACTTAGATGCAGCCTTGACTCACTCCAGTGAGAGTCCATGTGAACTTTGGCATAGAAGACTAGATCACATCAATTACAAATCGTTACCATATGTGAGAAAATAAGTTACAGGTCTACCATATTTCAAGGTTGATCATGAAGGTGTGTGCAAAGGATGTGCACAAGGAAAGAACATAAATAATCCTTTCCTAAAGAGCGACATTAAAGAAAAAGGAGTCTTGGAGATCATACACTCAGATGTATGTGTCATAATTCCATCAACCTCTCTTAGTGGGTATGTATACTATGTGTTATTTATTGATGACTATTCTCGCAAGACTTGGGTTTACTTCTTGAAATCAAAAGATGAAGTGTTTGGAAAATTCAAGGAATTCAAAGCCTTGATAGAGAATCTCTCTGAAATAAAAATCAAGATACTCAGGTCAGATAATGGAGGAGAATACACCTCAAAATAATTTCTAATATTTTGCAGAGATGTCGAGATTAAGAGGGAGCTCACCAGTACCTACAATCCTCAACAAAATGGTGTAGTAGAAAGAAAGAAGATAACTATAATGGAAGCAATGAAGACTATGATTCATGATCAAGATATTCCAATGCACTTATGGGTTGAAGCAACAAGAACAGTCATGTATGTTCAAAACAAATTATCCCATAGTGTAGTTGGGTTCAAAACCCCCAAGCAAATGTTCTCCAGAAAGAAGCGAGAAGTAATCCATATGAAGATATTTGGATGTCTAGTGTTTGTACACATTCTGAAATTGAAGAGAACTAAGTTGGACCCTTCAAGAAAGAAGGGAATATTTGTTGGATATTGTGAGGTCTCAAAGGCCTTCATAATTTACATACCAGGTAATAATCATATTGAGATCAATAGAGATGTAACCTTTGATGAAGATGTAGCACTCAATAAATCAAGGAGATTCCATATTGAAGAAGTATATGAAGAAGAGCCTATAGCTCCCAGAGTTGTAGAGACAGTGAGAGAAGTCACATATTCCGCTGATGACAAGATTCAAGAAGATCATGATATGATATAATATCAAGAACCTCCCCATATGATGATCTCTCACAAGAGAAAGCCATCTTGGGAAAGGGAACTTATTCAAGATGGAAAGAAGTATGGTGCCCCATAAGGAACCTTGAGACAAGTCAAGAAATCTAAGCCATTCTCCAATTATATGACTTTGATGTGTGATATCATAGAAAAGGAGCCTACTTGCTTTCAAGAATCCATTCAGAAGAAAGAATGGGAAGATGCCATGACAAAAGAATACCAATCTACTATAAAGAATGATGTATGGGAAATAGTTCCCAAACTGAAGAAAAAATATGTGGTATCTTCCAAATGGTTATACAAAATAAAACATGATGCTGATGGAAGTATTGAAAAACATAAAGAAAGACTTGTAGCTCGTGGATTTTCTCAAAAGGAAGGCATTGATTATGAAGAGACGTTTTCTCCTGTAGCTAGATACACTTCTATCAGAACCATCATAGCTCTTGCAGCGAAGATGAAGTGGAAGCTACACCATATGGATGTGAAAACAACCTTCTTAAATGGTGTTATTGAAGAATAAGTGTATATAGAAAAACCTCAAGGGTTTGAAGTTGAATATAGAAAGACTCATGTCTGTAGGTTGAAGAAGGATTTGTATGGATTGAAGCAAGATCCTAGAGCTTGGTATGGAAGAATTGACAATTTTTTGATGATCTTGGGATTTACCAAGAGTAAATTTGATTCTAACATTTACTTCAAGGTTATGAATGATGAGCTAGTTATACTGTTGTTGTATGTGGATGAATTATTTTTAATTGGAGAAGAAAATATCATCAATGATTGTAAGAAGAAGATCGCTGCTAATTTTGAGATGAAATACCTAGGCCTAATGCACAATTTCTTAAGTCTTGAGGTCTTGCAGAGCCCAAAGAAGATCTTCCTTAACCAATGAAAGTATGCAGTTGAAATACTAAAGAGGTTTGATATGTTGGAGTGTAAATCCATGAACACACCCATGGAAACAAAGTTGAAGCTCATGGTTGATACTTCGTCAGAATTGGTGCTATGTTGTACAGACAGATCATTGGATCGTTAATGTATCTGACAAATACCAGGGCAAATATATGTTTTGTTGTGAACACCTTGAGTCAGTATCTAGTAGAGCCTAGATGTGTTCACCTTGTTTCTGCGAAATAGGTGATGAGATATCTTAAGGGTACATTGGAATTTGGTCTTTATTATAATGGAGATCGTGAGTTCATACTGGTTGGTTATACTGATTCAGATTGTGATGGAAGTGTTTCCGATAGAAAGAGCACTTCAGGATGTTGTTTTAGTATGGGTTCAGCCATGACTTCATGGTAGAGTAGGAAGCAATCCAATATTTCTCTCAGCACAATAGAAGCATAATACATTGTTTCATGTTCTACTAGTTGTGAAGCCATATGGATTTGAAAGTTGTCGACAGGTCTATTTGATTTGGAGATGGAAGAAACTGTAATTCTATGTGATAACCAAAGTTGCATAAACATGACAAAGAACCCTGTGTTCCATGATAAGTCAAAGAACATAAAAATATGTATCAGTACATTCATAATATGGTGCAGAGGGGAGCTATAAAGCTCCAATATGTTGGCACATATGAGAAGGTTGAGCATGTGTTGACCAAGCCTCTGTCTTGTGTAAATTTTGAGAACTTTCGAGACAAGCTTGGTATAGTCTGAAAGGACCTCCCTCGAAAGGGGGAGTGATGTTGATGATACTATAGTATCATGACCAACAAGGGGTAGCTCAATTAGGATTTTATATCCTAGGGGACTAATCATCCTTGGACAGATACCAAAGGTCTGGTAAGGATGGTCTGTTAGAGTACATGTGCATGTATATGCTAGCTGTGATCAATAGTGGTAGCTCCCTTAGGATTTTTTTAATCCTAGGGAATCTTATGATTCCCGGGTAGATCCTGAAGGTCTGGTAAGGACGGTCTATTAGAGTACCATGTGGTAGCTCCGTTAGGATTTTATATCCTAGGGAATTGTATGATTCTTGGGCAGATCCATAGGGACTGTCAGAGTACCACAAAATTTTGTTACACTTGCCTCATTTTGTTTCCCTATGAGGATGATGATGATGATGATGATGATGTTTCTCTAGCCTCGTGTTGTGATGATGTTGTTGCTCCAGCCTCATGCTATGATGATGTTGTTTCTCCAACCTCATGTTGTGAACGATGATGATGATGTTATTCCAACTCCATGTTGTGAATGATGATGATACTCCAGCTCCATGCTGTGAATGATGATGTTATTGATGATGAGAATTTTTTTTAATGATTTATAGATATGTTAGTCAGTGTTCCAAATGTTGTTGATTTTTTCTCTCACTCTCTCCTAATGATGTTGTAGAATACCCTTCTTGTTAATGGGGAGTGTTAAAATATTGTAACTGCAAAGAATATTCTACTTATTATTGATTTATTATCTTATAGATCAATCCCGTTTTGTGGATTGATCATGTCGAGACTATAGTATGACAAAATCCCTTTTTGTGGATTGGTCAAACCCTAAAAAAATGATGCTAATTGAGAAGTCGACCCCTAGGCATAATTAATGTGGTTTTAGCCACTAGTTGGAGAAGTCGGCCTTAAACAATGAAGAGAAACCACCCTAGAGCTCCTCAACTAGTATAAATAAGAGAGGCTAGCACCTCATTAGCTCACTCACTCAAGTCACTCATCTAGTGTGCAGTTTGAGGGAAGCTATAGTTGTTGGAAGAAGGACGAGAGAGGCACATTGCTTATCGTTGGATATTCTCTTGTGTTTGGTATTTTATCTTGGAATCATATTAGCAATCTATATTAAGGAATTTTTTTATGGGTTTTCTCTGCCATGGAGGTTTCCCAAGATAAATGATGTGTACCTTGTGACTGTGTATCTTTCAGTGATCCTGCTTATGTTATTATTGTCTAGTAAATTGAAAAAAACTTAATAGCATCTCTAAATTTAACAAGATGGATTCAAACCTTTAGGTCCTTCTAGGGTAGGGTGGAAATCATATTTGAGGCATGTGCAAGAATGATCTTACCCTAAAATTTCACAAGGTAGACAAAGAATAATATTTGGGGTCCCTTAGAGCAGGATCATCCCCATTTGTGTATTTCAAATGAATCTCATGTCTATGAACATGACATTTTTAGGGGACAACCTAAAAACTACTCTTTAAAATGTTTTGCTAAGATGGATCAACTTAACATTTTACTTATCCAAGAAATAATGGGTCTCTATGAACTTCTTATCGGTGATTTGGTGAAATTATTTCTAGGATTGGTTTTTCACAGGGTGGAATCAAATGGATTTTTTAGAGGACTTATTACAATACTCTCTTATAGCTAGTCCCTTGTCAATTTTTTTTCTATTGTGTCAATTATTTTCATAGAAGTCAATAGCAAGGAATTGGACAATTCATTCATTGTTTTCAACTTGAATGGGTCGTATGAGGGTAAGGAATATTTCTGGTTCAGGTTATTTTCTTATCACTATATTGGTTCTAAAAATATCATTATGGGAGCTGATATAAACATTACTTTGAGCCGAGAAGAAATATCGGGATCATTTTCAAAGAGGATCGGATGGTTAATTTTTTAAATAAGAAATTGGAAGAAATGAGTGTTAGAAAAGTAGGTGTGTTCATTTCACCATAGACAATATAGAAATATTGTCACCCAACCATAGGCACAAAGGCCATCCCCGATCACCTTAACCTTGACAGAGAGAATAATTATGGAAGGAAACTCTAGAACCAATAGCCAACCAAGGTAGTGTACCTCTCTCTAGAGATAGCGTACCAAGTAGAAAGTACAAACTATAACCAAGAGAAAGTCCAAGGCAAAACCAAAAATGCCAGTTGCAACAGCTGCAACTGCAATTCCTCTCCAAACTTGTGCATCACTGGTCTTATGCAGTTGTGAGGGTGAGAGTGATAAATGAGATCTAATGCCCTCTTATTTCTAGTCCTCCAAGTGACCTAATTGGGACGATGATCTAGATTTAGGAGAGGAACAAACTGATTAACAAACTGAATATAATAAACACACAGATAGGAAGAATAACAAAAATATCCAGTGAACAATATCTTATATTAAATAATGAATTAGGATGATAATGTAAAACTTCAGAACTGAAACTTACTCAATGGTGGTAGCTATCTCTGAGAAGAGATGTGGATGCTACATGCATCCGTCTGAGAAGAATGTATTACAATGAGGCTCCAGATATCGTTTTCATATTACTCATGAATGCCAAACCCTAAACATCAAAAAACATAACCCTAGAAGGTGAAACGCCATAAGTCATGTGGGCCCTATGGGTAAGTTGGTGTAATTTGGTACCTTGACTTCCTAGGGTTGTAATGTTTTCATACGACCTCTGTTTTAGGTGTGTGCTAGCCCATTGGAAAGTTATTTAAGAGAACTACACATTCTGTCATCAGACTCTAACTCTGTCTATATTCTGACTTTGGTGAGTAAAAAAAACAACGTTTAGGGCCCCAAAACAACCTTGGAAGTACAACAAGATGTGCTAAGAAGAAAACATACAAAATAAGCCAGTTGGATTAGAAGAGAGGCCACCCATATCCACCTGGAGAATGTGTGGGGCTTCAGATAGCCCCAAAAGTGTAGAACTCACAATTATAAAGTAGTATAGAAGGACGTGCTGAACAAAAATGGACACGAGTGGCTTGCTGGAATAGGTGGGTGGCCACCAATATCCACCTAGATTAATCCTCCCCCCTTAGAAATAAATGGTCTCCATTGCATTGAGTACCCCCATCAGGTGAGGAAAATTATATTGGATTTGGCCCTAGGTGAGCCACTTGCTTTGGTGTAGGAGTTTCCTTGCCTTAACAACCCGATAAAGTTGGATTCATTGTTGGCGAGTTCCCTTGAATTGTGTGTCCACTATCTGATCGGTGGATGCTTGTTCCATGCAGTCAGGGTTGAGTTCTGTGGTGTCAGATGTTCGACAATCTCAAAGGTGTCCAATAATGGTGGAAAATATGGCTGAAGGAAGTCCACATTGAATACTGGATGCAAACCAAGGAAGGGTGGAGTGTTGAGCTCAAAAGCATTGCTACCCACAACCCTGGTGATAGTGTAAGGCCCATAACAAAGTGGGAGAAGCTTTCGATAGGGCCCAGTGAGACAATCTGTTAAGAACCAAACATCAATATAGCATGGAAAAACCTCAGGAAAAGTACTGAACGCCTTGAAACAGAGATAATTTTAGATAATAAGCCTCTTCGAGGGGGAAACCTCCTTTTACCCCACTTAAATGTTCAAGTACAAGATGATTCAAAATGAAAATGTCTCCTTGGTATATATAGGAGACTAGGAGGTATAATT
>ML783066.1:849392-860949 GCA_009831015.1 Picea engelmannii
ATTTTAAAGTTGAGTATATAATTTGTCTTAACAAATAATATCATGAAACTCATTATCAAAAATTAAATATTGAAATCCACACATCTTGGTATGTGTGATATATTTGTGTTTGCATGTGGGATATGTATGTGCATTAATAATATCATGATACTCATTATCGAAAATTAAATATTGAAATCCACTCATCCGGAATGATATTTAGGTTTATATGTGTAATTTGTATAGGATATTTATGTTTATATGTGTAATTTGTATGTGCATTATGTTTTATTTAATTATTTTTATAAATATAAGGAAATTGATATATTTTTGTTTGCATGTGTGATATGTATGTGCATTAATAATATTATGATATTCATTATCGAAAATTAAATATTGAAATCCATCCATCGTAGTATGTGTGATATTTATGTTTGTATGTGTAATTTGTATGTGCATTATGTTTTGTTTAATTATTTTTATAAATATAAGGAAATTCTATTTTATTAGATTAATATATAGATGTAATATGTGGAATTTTATGTTTATATTTTATTATTAATAAAATATGTTAGAAATAGCCCCGGATGGGGTGCCACATAGAGTAGCCTGGCCACGCGGTGGAGAGCCTGCTAGGGCCTTAAATACAGGCCATTGACTCCCATCTCCTCACCATCAAGATGGGAGCAAGCCCGAGCAGCCAGGCCCATAGGAAGAGCCCTCTCAAGCGCATGAAGAGGACGAACTCACAGGGTACTAGGGGAATAACCTTAATGGCTAATCCTGTCACGATCACCCTCATGTTTATCTACGGTTCCGGACCGGAGACAATGCATTTTGAATTCGATCGACCGAAGTCTGAAATTTTTGAGAGCTGGTGCAGAGCTAGCCACCCAATTGACATTCTGGACATAGTTATGCTCATCCACATGCCGAGGGAAAGAGGCCGGCCTCGCTGAGGCGCAACCTGGTATGCTTTCGATGCTCGCCGGAAGAGACAACAAATATTTGAGAGGGCATTGTCCATAGATCGGATGCAAAGAGCCCACAAAACCAGAAAGCCCAGGACGCCTCCCATGGCCTATGTGGAGGAGGTTTTTCCGGAAGAACCCATCCAGGTTCCTCCAGAACATCTCCTCTTCACTATTCCTGATAATTGGAATCCACCAACCTTCTTTCCTAGCAAAGCCAAGCTCCGAGCCACAAGGACACCGCACAGTCATAAGGAAGGCGACCGAACAGAGGAACCCACCACTTGCTATGTCGAAGAAGAAATCTTGGAAGATGTGGATGCGACAACGGCTTCAGCAGCAGGTGAATTCTCAATGGATGTGAACCACCACGAAGCTCAAAGAGGTCAGCAAGATAGGTGCAAGACAGGAGAGACAGAGGATAGTTGGGTGAGGGAGGGTGGCATGGCTCCTGAGCCATGTCCCCTCTCTTTCATGCAGGAAGTACAGAGTGTCCAACTGCCATTCCTCCACCTGGAACACCTCGAACTGATATTTGGAACGAGAAGCCTATTGGAAGACCAAATCCACCATGCCCTCCAAATCAACCAACGCCTTCACATGACGTATGATGCCTACTCCAACACGTCACCAGGACGACGGTGCCCAATGTGTGCACAAGCCTTCGTGCTGCTAGCCAGAGTGGGACATAATGAAGGAGATGCTGAAACCACCAGGTAATCGCTACAGTTAATGGTTATGGTTAGAGGTTTTGTTTTGTTTAGAACTAGGGCTCTAATGCTGTCAAAGTTTCAATATGCTGAAAGTGGTAAGCTAAGGGAACATTTTCAGACTAATGGCTGCCATACGTCCTGGTTTCCTTCAGGCAGGATAGATGGCAGCCCGATTTTTTGTAACAAGTTGCATAGGAATCTAGCTGTCCCAGTTTCCTCTTTTTAGGCGAGACAGTTGGCTTTCCAAACGTTTTTGTAAGCATGTACGATTAATACAATAGGATCCTCCTTTTTACTTAAAAGAAAAAAAATATATGTTAGAAATTAAGTTTGCTTTATTATTAAAATATGTTAGAAATTAAGTTTGTTGATCAATTAACACAATAATCAAAACATTTATATAGTACCACCAACATAGATCCATCTTAACCCTAGATCTATCAAGATGGATCAAATCTCTAGGGGTACAAACCTTTAACCTTTCCTCAAGTTTTGCACTTTAAAAAAGTTTGGGTTTAGATTGTGGTTTTTTAATTTGTATTAATGTTTTGATTATTTATAAGTTTTATAATTAATTTTGAAAATTAAATTGATGAATTGATAATTTATTTTTTTAATATAAAATATGTATATGTTAATAATATTCTCCAAAATTTATTAGAATTGATAATAATGTGTATGCATTTTATTGAATATTCACTTATATTATTTATACTTAAATATTCATCGAAAATAATATATTATATATCACTAGAATAAATTATTGAGAATCATTCGAGGGGGTTTTGATGGGGCTAGGATTTCTTGTTATATGGTATTTCTCTTTTCTATCATTTCATCATGGATAAGGATGTACTAGTGGTGGATTACTTGGAGGACACCCTCTCTAAGGATTTCATCTTCGTTAAACCCCAAGTTACTTATGTTTTGGTGGCACACACAATGATTGTCATATCACATGAGGATACAACTAATTATGTAGGTTTATACAAGCCTTTGGAACCTACACCTCTCAGAGCTTATAACCTTGATGATATCCATAGGTATTATAGCCTTTCTGGTGGTCAGATGGTTGTATAATCTAGGGATGTGTGCAATGGCAGTTCGTGTGGTGAGGAAGTGTGTTATTTATATGGATCTAATCATTTTCCGGTGGATTAATCTATGGGAACTTTTTCAGCTATTCAACATGTCGACTTTTGGGCTTCAGGGTTCATTGGAGGAGGTATATCTCTCAAAGAGTTGCAGGGAGGCATGTTGTCTATTGGGAAGAAGAGTTCTAGCCATAAACGTTGAAGGGTGTTCAAGTTGCGTGGAGGAGAGGTTTCCCTAGTTGTTGGAAAGGACCTACATGTCAGTTAGATTGTCAAAATGGATGGTCAAGCACTTGTTGGGAAATTTTGTGGAAGATAGGTTTCAAAGGCCTCTTTGAGTTCATCGATGTAGTGTCACTAGGCTCCTGTCATCGATTATTATTTGATTTTTCACTTACTCTCCTGAGATTGGATCGAGGTTTTTTTTCACACAAAGGATGATGCTTGGAAAATTTTGAGGAGTCGTCGGTACTGGGAAACACATCTCCTTTATGTTAAGCCCTGTAATACCTTGTTTGATGTGCGAGAGGATATTGTAACCAATGCTCCAACTTGGATCAATCTCCTGAATTTGCCTTTAAATTTTTTTTCTGACACAGGGTTAAAAGTTATTAGAGACGTTTTAGGTAATTTTATCATAGATGATGGAAGCTATAAAGGAAGTTCTCTTTGTTTGGTGGCACAAATTCTTGTTGAGTTGGACCCACGTTAAGGGCTTTACGAGTCCTTGGATTTGCTAGTCAGAGATTGAACATACCCCCAGGTACTAGGTTATGTAAATGTACCATTCATGTGTGTCTATTGTCATAAATTTGGGCATGTTATTGCTAATTATGAGATGGGATTTCAAAATAAATTTGAGGGGAAGGCTAGAAGGCCTCTGGGGTTTATGGGTTATGATCCAAATCTGCCCCCCAAAAAAGTGGATGTGCAAACTTCTGCCTCCCCTCCAAAGGCATATGGAGGGACATCTTGTTATAGTATCCAACTCGCAAATAATTTGATACAGTCAAAGATTAGAATTGGAGATTTAAATGTTCCACTGATGGATGGTAGTTCATGAGAAGTGGAGTCCTCTACTCTCTAGGATAGATTCATAAAGGACCTAGACCTTTCATTTGATTAGTGGAGAAAGCTAGAGGACATATGGAAAAAGTGTTATACTCTTCGTCATAACTCAAGTATATCTTCTTCTCCTCAAACCTCTCCTTTGGGTTTGGACTCTTTCCAAAATGTGGATTGTGGGCCTTCTAGGGTAGAGAGGATTTTTCTCAGCCTGTCATTGGTCGTGGACTTGATCAACCTCCCTAATGCAAAGGGGGAAGGGGAAAAATTCCTTGTTAGGCTCTCAAAGGGCTTTGATAGTAGTTTTTCCCAAGCCTCTAGCTCTTCACAACCCTATTCTCCGATTTCCAACTCTAGCTCTTTTGGTTGGGATCCTTACTTACTTATATCTCACAACAACTCCGAGGGTTCCTTTCCTATGAGGGGTTTCAAGTTAGAAGTGTTGAAATATTGTAACTTCAAAGAATATTCTACTTATTGTTGAGTTATTAACTTATAGATTAATACCCTTTTGTGGATTGATAATTTTAGGACTCTTGTATGACCAAATCCTCTTTTTTGGATTGGTCAAACCCTAAACAAATGATGCTAATTGAGAAGTCGGCCTGTAGGCCTAATTAAAGTGGTTTTATCCACTAGCTAGAGAATTCGGCCTTTCCCAATGAAGAGACACCACCCTAGTGCTCCTCCGCTAGTATAAATAAGAAAGTCTAATGCCTCATTCACTCACTCACTCAAGTCACTCATCTAGTGTACAAGTTTGAGGGATGTTGCAGTTTTCGGAAGAAGGAAGAGAGAGGTGCATTGCTCAGTGTTGGATATTCTCTTATCTTTGGTCTTTTATCTTGGCATTGTATTGGAAATCTATATTAAGGAAGTTTTTTCTGGGTTTTCTTCCCCATGAGTGTTTTCCAAGATAAATTTTGTGTACCTTGTGATTGTATATCTTTCAGTGATCCTGCTTATGCTATTATTTTCTAGTAAATTGAAAATAACTTAATAGCATATTTAAATTTAACATGGTATCAGTGCTTGACTGAATAGAGCACCTTTCAGTAGGTTACCAAAAATGCCATTGTTGTCATACAAGAAAATTAGGGCTTTTTGTTGGAAGATAATTTCATCCTAAAAGACATCTAGGGAAGTGTGCCCTAGCCTAGAGAACTCATTGGTAGCTTGAGAGAACATTTTCAGTGGTTAGAGCCTCTGGAAAGTGAAACCCTAGTTTTCACTTGTACTAGAAAACCAAAAAACTAGGAAACCAAGAAACTAGAACCAATATTAGAAGTACCAGTCCAAATTTGAGCAGGCCCAGTTTCAAGGGGTAAAATTTGGATTTTTTGAAAATAGACTGCACCATCCTACTTGCCTTAGCCAAGCACACCTCTTGGTAAGTTTAGATCTAATTTCTAAGCACTTTAAATTTTTGGTCATTTTCCCAGCTCTAGGTCATGATGTCTGCAAGCACCAAGCTTGTTGAAAAGTTAGAAGGTGTGGATAAATTTTGTTCCTGGAAGTATAGGATTGCACTCATTATTTAAGAGAATGACCATGCAAGATTTATCAAGGAAAATGTACTAGAACCCGCAGATGATACAACTAAAGAAAAGTACCAGAAAGATATGGTTAGGGCCAAGAGAATCATTGCATACTCTATTAAAGACCACTTGATCCCTCAAGTGTCTTCTAATAATATTCCAAAATAAATTTTTGATGCCCTAACCAGAATGTATGAAGGAAGGAAAATTAACCAGAAGATGAACTTGAGAACCTAACTCAAGAATACAAATATGCGTAAAGGAGAAACCGTTGATGACTATTTCTCTAAGGTTTCTCAATTCAAGTAATAGATAGAAGAAGTTGGAGACAACCTAGGTGAATATGAACTCATAATGAGAGCTCTTAATGGTCTCACAAGACCTTGGGATGCCTTCATCCAAACTATTTGTGCAAGAAAGGAGAAACTCCAATTTGACAATCTTTGGGAAGAATGTGTTCAAGAAGAAGCAAGAGCAGATAACCGAGAAGGAGTTCTTTTAAGGGATGATGGTCAAGCCCTAGATGATCATTCTAAAGGAGTAAAGAGAAGGTCTCACTTCAATAAGGATACCCACCTGCATAAGGAATCTCACCCTCCAAGGGGATTCCATAAGTTTCAAAAGGTCAAAGAAGAGAAAATGATTTATCCTCTTATCAATGTTACCATTGTGACAAGATCAAACATATTGCTAAGAATTGTCCAACTAGAAGAGAAGAATACAAGAAGAGAAATAAAAAAAGACACCATGCCCATGCAGTTGAAGATGATGAGCTGACCACAAAGATTATTAAAGAAATTATTGAAGACTATGTCTTATTCTCTCCCCTCTCAGGATCAATGTCATCTGGAGAGGATACCTGGCTCGTAGATAGTGGTGCTTCTAAGAACATTACAGGTCAGAGAGACATTCTCTGTAGCCTTACAGAAAATAACTTTCCCTAGAAAGTTAAACTTGGAGATGGTTACCAGTACCCTATCAAAGGAGTGGGAGAATCCACCTACAAACTTGATTCAGGGACCCCAATGAAGATGAAGGATGTACTATATGTACCAGGTTTGATGAAGAATTTTCTTTCTATCTCAACTTTATATAATAAAGTCTTCAGGGTTGCATTCATATATGGTGAATTCCTTATGCGGCCTAAAGGAAAAACAATAGAAGAGAAAATTTTTAATGGAACAAAAGAAGGTGGCCTGTATAAATTAAAAATTCACTTAGATACAACCTTGACTCACTGCACTGAGAGTCCATGTGAACTTTGTCATAGAAGACTAGATCACATCAATTACAAATCCTTACCATATGTGAGAAAATAAGTTACAGGTCTACCATATTTAAAGGTTGATCATGAAGGTGTGTGCAAAGGATATGCACAAGGAAAGAACATAAATAATCCTTTCCCAAAGAGCGGCAATAAATAAAAAGGAGTCTTGGAGATCATACACTCAGTTGTATGTGTCATTATGCCATCAACCTCTCTTAGTGGGTATGTATATTATGTGTCATTTATTGATGACTATTCTCACAAGACTTGGGTTTAATTCTTGAAATCAAAAGATGAAGTGTTTGGAAAATTCAAGGAATTCAAAGCCTTGATAGAGAATCTCTCTGAAAGAAAAATCAAGATACTCAGGTCAGATAATGGAGGAGAATACACCTCAAAATAATTTGTAATATTTTGCAGAGATGTCGAGATTAAGAGGGAGCTCACCAGTACCTACAATCCTCAACAAAATGGTGTAGTATAAAGAAAGAACATAACTATAATGGAAGCAATGAAGACTATGATCCATGATCAAGATCTTCCAATGCACTTATGGGTTGAAGCAGCAAGAACAATCATGCATGTTCAAAATAGATTATCCCATAGTGCAGTTAGGTTCAAAACCCCCAAACAAATGTTCTCCGGAAAGAAGAGAGAAGTAATCTGTCTCAAGATATTTGGATGTCCAGTGTTTGTACACATTCTGAAATTGAAGAGAACCAAGTTGGACCCTTCAGGAAAGAAGGGAATATTTGTTGTATACTATGAGGTCTCAAAGGTCTTCATAATTTACATACCAGGTTATCATCATATTGATATCAATAGAGATGTAACCTTTGATGAAGATGTAGCACTCAATAAATCAAGGAGATTCCATATTGAAGAAGTATATGAAGAAGAGCCTGTAGCTCCTAGTAGAGACAGTGAGGGAAGTCACATATTTCGCTGATGACGAGATTCAAGAAGATCATGATATGATATAATATCAAGAACCTTACCATATGATGATCTCTCACAAGATAAATCCATCTTGGGAAAGGGAACTTATTCAAGATGGAGAGAAGTATGGTGCCCCATAAGGAACCCTAAGACAAGTCAAGAAATCTAAGCCATTCTCCAGTTATATGACTTTGATGTGTGATATCATAGAAAAGGAGCCTACTTGCTTTGAAGAATCCATTCAGAAGAAAGAATGGGATGATGCCATGACAAAAGAATACCAATCCATTATAAAGAATGATTTATGTGAAATAGTTCCTAGACTGAAGGACAAATATGTGGTATCTTCCAAATGGTTATACAAAATAAAACATGATGTTGATGGAAGTATTGAAAAACATAAAGAAATATTTGTAGCTCGTGGATTTACTCAAAAGGAGGGCATTGATTATGAAGAGAAATTTTCTCCTGTAGCTAGATACACTTCTATCAGAACCATCATAGCTCTTGCAGCCAAGATGAAGTGGAAGTTACACCAGATGGATGTGAAAACAACCTTCTTAAATGGTGTTATTGAAGAATAAGTGTATATAGAAAAACCTCAAGGGTTTGAAGTTGAAGATATAAAGACTCATGTCTACAGGTTGAAGAAGGATTTGTGTGGATTGAAGCAAGATCCTAGAGCTTGGTATGGAAGAATTGACAGTTTCTTGATGATATTGGGATTTACCAAGAGTAAAGTTGATTCTAACCTTTACTTAAAGGTTATGAATGATGAGCTAGTTATACTTATGTTGTATGTGGATGAATTATTCTTAACTGGATAAGAAAATATCATCATTGACTGTAAGAAGAAGCTCGCTGCTGATTTTGAGATGAAATACCTCAGCCTGATGCACAATTTCTTAGGTCTTGAGGTCTGGCAGAGCCCAGAGAAGATCTTCCTTAACCAATGAAACTATGCAGTTGAAATACTAAAGAGGTTTGATATGTTGGAGTGTAAATCCATGAACACGCCCATGAAAACAAAGTTGAAGCTCATGGTTGATACTTCGTCAGAATTGGTGCTATGTTGTACAGACAGATCATTGGATTGTTAATGTATCTGACAAATACCAGGCCAGATATATGTTTTGTTGTGAACACCTTTAGTCGGTATCTAGTAGAGCCCAAATGTGTTCACCTTGTTTCTGCAAAATAGGTGATGAGATATCTTAAGGGTACATTGGAATTTGGTCTTTATTATAATGGAGATCATGACTTCATATTGGTTGGTTATACCAATTCAGATTGTGATGGAAGTGTTTCTGATAGAAAGAGCACTTCAGGATGTTGTTTCAGTATGGGGTCAGCCATGACTTCATGGTAGAGTAGGAACCAATCCAATATTTCTCTCAGCAAAATAGAAGCATAATACATTGTTTCATGTTCTTCCAGTTCTGAAGCCATATGGATTTGAAAGTTGTCGACAGGTCTATTTGATTTGGAGATGGAAGCAACTGTGATTCTATGTGATAACCAGAGTTGCATAAACATGACAAAGAACCATGTGTTCAATGAAAAGTCAAAGAACATAGAAATATGTATCACTACATTCATAATATGGTGTAGAGGGGAGCTATAAAGCTCCAATATGTTGGCACATATGAGAAGGTTGAGCATGTGTTGACCAAGCCTCTGTTGCGTGTAAAGTTTGAGAACTTTTGAGACAAGCTTGGTATAGTCCTAAAGGACCTCCCTCGAAAGGGGGAGTGATGTTGATGATACTATGGTATCTTGACCAACAAGGGGTAGCTCAGTTATGATTTTATATCCTAGGGGGTTGATCATCCTTGGACATAGCCCAAAGGTATGGTAGGGATGGTCTGTCAGAGTACCTGTGCATGTATATGCTAGCTGTGATCAATAGTGGTAGCTCCATTAGGATTTTTATAATCCTAGGGAATCTTATGATTCCTAGGAAGATCCCGAAGGTTTGGTAAGGACGGTCTATTAGAGTACCACGTGGTAGCTCCGTTATGATTTTATATCCTAGGGAATCGTATGATTCTTGGGAAGATCCATAGGGACTGACATAGTACCACAAAATTTTGTTACACCTGCCTCATTTTGTTTCCCTATGATGATGATGATGATGTTGTTTCTCCAGCCTCGTGTTGTGATGATGTTGTTTCTCCAACGTCATGCTATGATGATGTTGTTTCTCCAACCTGATGCTATGAACGATGATGATGATGTTATTCTAACTCCATGTTGTGAATGATGATGATACTCCAGCTCCATGCTGTGAATGATGATGTTATTGATGATGAGAAAAACTTTCGATGATTTATAGATATGTTAGTCAGTGTTCCAGATGTTGTTGATTTTTTATTTCACTCTCTCCTAATGATGTTGTAGAATACCCTTCTTGTTAATGGGGAGTGTTAAAATATTGTAACTACAAAGAATATTATACTTATTATTGATTTATTATCTTATATATCAATCTCGTTTTGTGGATTGATCATGTCGGGACTATTGTATGACAAAATCCTTTTTTGTGGATTGGTCAAACCCTAAAAAATGCTGCTAATTGAGAAGTCGACCCTTAGGCATAATTAATGTGTTTTTAGCCACTAGTTGGAGAAGTCGGCCTTAACCAATGAAGAGACACCACCCTAGAGCTCCTCAACTAGTATAAATAAGAGAGGTTAGCACCTCATTAACTCACTCACTCAAGTCACTCATCTGGTGTGCAAGTTTGAGGGAAGTTGTAGTTGTCGGAAGAAGGATGAGAGAGGCACATTGCTTATTGTTGGATATTCTCTTGTGTTTGGTATTTTATCTTGGAATCATATTAGCAATCTATATTAAGGAATTTTTTGATGGGTTTTCTCCCCCATGAAGGTTTCCCAAGATAAATGATGTGTACCTTGTGATTGTGTATCTTTCAATGATCCTGCTTATGTTATTATTGTCTAGTAAATTGAAAAAAACTTAATAGCAGCTCAAAATTTAACAAGATGGATTCAAACCTTCAAGTCCCTCTAGGGTAGGGTGGAAATCATATTTGAGGCATGTGCAAGAATGATCTTACCCTAAAATTTCACAAGGTAGACAAAGAAAAATCTTTGGGGTCCCTTAGAGTAGGATCATCCCCATTTGTGTATTTCAAATGAATCTCATGTCTATGAACATGATATTCCTAGGGGACAACCTAAAAACTACTCTCTAAAATGTTTTGCTAAGATGAATCAACTTAACATTTTACTTATCCAAGAAATAATGGGTCTCTATGAACCTCTTATTGGTGATTTGGTAAAATTATTTCTAGGATGGGTTTTTCACAGGGTGGAATCAAATGGATTTTTTAGAGGACTTATTACGATACTCTCTTATCTTTGGTCTCTTGTCAATTTTTTGTCTGTTGTGTCAATTATTTTCATAGAAGTCGATAGCAAGGAATTGGAAAATTCATCCATTGTTTTCAACTTGAATGGGTTGTATGAGGGTAAGGAAGATTTCTGGTTCAGGTTATTTTCTTATCACTATATTGGTTCTAAAAATATCATTATAGGAGGTGATATAAACATTGTTACACGTCCAAATCACTCAACTGGATAAGTGTCGCACATACCTCTCGCTTGTCGTAAGTGTCGCACATACCTCTCACTTGTCGCAAATATCACAAGTGGGTTATAAGGGTGTCGTAAATACTGTTGGATTATGTTACCTTAATGACGACATCACAGGGACACTTAAAACACCTCATTTACTCAGTTTGAAGGAAGAAAATTGGTCTACTGAAGTCGAACATCTCTTGACACTTTGGAGGGCTTCATAATCAAGGTTTTGGAAGGGGAACTCTCCTCTAACACTACCTGAGGAGCGCTGGCGCCCCTCCACCATGGCTGAGAAGCGTTACAACGCTTTTCCACCCCTTTGCAGGAGCGTTATCCAACTTTGAAGCGCTGGCGCTTCTAGGGACTTTTCTGGGAGCGTTATAACG
>ML783066.1:906346-916549 GCA_009831015.1 Picea engelmannii
CATCTTGTACTTGAACATTTAAGTGGGGTAAAAGGAGGTTTCCCCCTCAAAGAGGCTTATTATCTGAAATTATCTCTGTTTCAAGGCGTTGAGTACTTTTCCTGAGGTTTTTCCATGCTATATTGATGTTTGGTTCTTAACATGAATTGGGAAAAGTACCTGGTGAACTAGTTGGAAATTGACTGCAGAGAAGTGCAATATAAAGGATATGAATTACATTTCATTTGGCTCTTGATATTGATCTCTTTCATCGCCTGGGAGATGTCGGAAGGTGCGACCTTCCCGGACATCGAACCTTTCAAACCATTGGCTACGAAGTTCAGTACATTGTGGTACTCAAGTGACATGAACAAGAAATAGATGTCAAATGCCATGTTCCATACATACTACAATCATTTGAATATAGACATATAGTCCAAGCCTCACATGATGTCGAACACGATACACTGATTCAGGCCTTTGATGAAGTTCAACGCTGATCGACATTTCATTTACATCACAACACGCGCAGACAAACACAAACAACAACTCCAATCGTAATATAATCTAATAGAGGAGGACTTGGAGGACATCACCAAGGATTGGTCAACGAAACTCCTCATTCCAGTAGGACCTATAGAGATATTCGATATCGACAACCTAGAAACTGTGCAGGATACACCCAGACCAAGAAAGACAAAGAAGACCGAAGAGGTCCATGATTTATATAGCGCATCCGTGAAGATTGATTCCATATCATCAGAGAAAGGAGGTGATGATGTAGAGTTGAATGATATCGAGGTCGAACAACAGTAAGGTGACAAGGTTGATCCCCTGAAGAAGAGGAAAGGTTTGCCTCCAAAACCTTCCTCCCGGAAGAAATTGAAGGCCACTATGAAAAAGATGCAGACCGTCCTCACCTTTGATGACTTCGAATTCCTCGTAGTATCCCTAAATGATGCTTCTCTAGAAATAGTAGAGAAACAAGAAGCAAAGCAAGAGGAGATGTATGATCGAATCGAGACTGAACTCCGAGGGGTAAAATAAGCCCTACAATCCAACTTCTCAGTCTCCACTGTGTGGGGAGGGACAGAAGTGGGAGATGAGCCAACCCAACTCCATTGGCTCATTGATAAAGTCAAAGTTCACCTTCAATGAGCATAATAGGAAATGGTGCAAGCCACCCAAGATTTGGTACAAGTACAGGGAGTACTTGTAGAACAACACAGAGCTGCCGAACAGGAAAAGAGTTCTCTCCAAGAAAAGTTCGATGAAGAAAAGGAACAAATACAACAAGACAAGGAACAACTTCTCACAGAGCAACTCGAAGTGAAGGAAGTGGTCAACAGAGCACTGTGCTCTGTGATTGTCGTAGAAGTAAAGGCAGAAGATCAAGTCATGAAGAAAGTAGTGCAACTTGAAGAAGTGATCCAGCAGCTGCAACAATGCATCGCAGACCTAGAACTACACACTGTGCCAGAGACCCCACAGGAGGTAAAGGACCAAAGAGAAACAACTTCTAGGAGCATAGTTGAAAGTCTAAAGGCCCTTACCTTATAATTCAATAAATTCCCTAATCGCAGTGCCCAGACATATGAGAAACTTACCAAGAACCCAGAGTTGCAAGAACTGGAGTCGTAGCTCCAAGAAGAAAAGTACCAAGCTGAAAAGATACAAACACAGCTGAAGTCCCTGTCAGTTGTGGAAAGAATGAAGCACTCCCAAGAGAAATGCACTGCACAACAACAAATCCATACTATCTAGAGCAGAGTTATGGAGATAAATCAGAAACTCCAATCGGTACAAGATAAGGTCTATCAATTTTTTACAGAGGTAGAAGGCCAGGGAGAAGAACTGGAGCAGGTTAGCACCACAATAGAACAATGCTTGGAAGGACCTGTGAATGATGCATTCATTCAATAATTTGTTGAACAAGAGCTTGAATCACAACAACAAGTCGAAGCAGTTCGATCTAAGTTTGAAACGTTCAAAGCATAACTTCCTACATCAGAGTGACTCAGAATGAGTCACGGGTGAGTGTTGGGGGCATGTTGACCCTTGTCCAAGTTTTGAAGGATCTAGTCAAATTTGACCTATTTTCATACTTCGACAGGCTATCAAATATGGAGCACAATATGAAGCAGAGATCGCGGGATCTCGGGCCCTTTTTGGGTCCTTTTTGGGATTTGGGAATATGTAATGGGCATGGGATGTTGGCCCATGGGTTTACCCATCTTTAGGCCTATTTTGTATGTATAAATAGATGTATAGGAAATGTAAGGAGGGGCATCTAAGTGATGTTAGTGTGTGCAATTTGGCTAGGTTCTAAGAGTTGGATCTGTGTGATCAAGAATTGTAAGGCTTCATGCATACTGTGTGAGACTTGTAGAGCTAAGTGCAAGTCATTGTAGCAAGTTTGTGGAAGTCTTTGTGCTGGAACGCAAGGATGAAGGATCTAGCGAGATGCACAGGTATTCTGTCCTATGCGGAGTAAGGTTTTTGAGGCTCTATGCATGTAACTGATTGATTGAAGACAATACAAAAGAAGAGTTGGTGGACATATCCCCAGGGTGGGGGTGAACCACATAAACATTGTGTTGTTCCTCTTTGTGCTTGTATTAATGTATTTATAAATTCTCTTGCTAAGTGCTTTGATAGAGATAGATATATCTTCTTATGCTTTGTGCTAATGATGTGTAAGAATGTTATATATGATCTATATGAAGGTGCTTAGTGCTTTATCTTCTAGATATAACCTGCTTGTTTATGATAAAGTGCTTAAATACATCAGATATGAGTGAATGATGCGATGCTCTATTCTATTTGTGCAGTAGTTGTTGGTTGAATATTGATGAACTGTTGATGATAAGTGCTCTTTTAAGTATTATAATCATAGATCTGTGTCCCATCTAAGGTTGCAGAAACTTGAGTCTTGCAACCACCCCTTCCTCTACGTCGGGTGAGACTTCATCTACTTTGCACGTGTTGCTGAAAGGGCCGATAGTTATGGTTTTGTTGGTGCGTTGTTGTAGCGTTGAAACTTGGGTCTCCCCTTGTGCCAACAATAATGAAATGAATGGGAGCCCCCATGATCCACATCTGCGGAGTGAAAGAGGCGTTCCCCTTCCTCTGGTTCTTCTAGTTTGCTTGGCCAGAATTTTGTGGTAGAAACCATGGCACTGGGTTCAACATCGATAATCTGCTTCCCTCCTTTAGGATTTGACTTGGAATCAGAATCGACATCTATTATGGGACTTATCGGTAAATGTAGACATAAACAGATCTCCCTAGATCCACCTAGATCTAGAACAAAACAAAACTTAATATGACACTTTCCCTAAGCTCTAATAATTGAGTTTACTATTTAACAAGAGATATATAACATACCATTTAAATATCACTTCCTCTATCCTTTGTCATCCTATCTCCACCCTGGTTCTCCTATGATATTGAATCTGAAAGGGAACACAAGCCAATCGAAGTGAAAGAAATATAATATGATCAACGAGAACCTATGTATGTGATCAAGGGATCATACAATAAAACAAGACAAGTTTTATGGGAAAGAAACATATCATTGTATTATAATAAAATGAAAGTGGAGATTACAACCAAAACCTTGATGTTGCAAGGTCCCTTCTTAATGATCCTTTGCTCCAACACAAACACTTGCTCCAAGATTGAATGAAGAAAATCCTAAAGTAGAATTCCTCATCCAATTCTTAGCCTATTCAATCTTCATTAACCTTAGCCTTTTCCATGAGAAATCCCTCTTTATATAGGGGAAAGAGAGATGGTTGAAGAGATTAGGATGCCACCAAATCATAGAAGTGAGTGAGATCCAACCATACGGATTCCACCTCATCTTCTAGAATATCCCCTTATAGAACTTTCATGAAACTTAATTTTTTCTTAGTCTTTTGACATCGTCGCACCCTAGTTGTAGAGAAGCCCGCAGAGAAGTCACAACCTAGCTTAAGAGTAGGGGGTGAAAATCAGGCATCATCGTACCATGTGGATGGTGCAACCAGTGACAACCTTCCTTAATAGGGTTTTAGAAAGATAAAGTTAGTTACTTTACTCCTGAAGAAAGGATCTTTTTGGGAACATGAACACATCATGTCAATGGATCACTGGGTGACCAAAATAATGTGTAACAACATTTGGCTTAGGAACCTTCATCTTGGCCACGAGGGACTACTTGGAGCGACATTCATTGGTTTTGTGCCAAGGAATTTTATGGTACTCACACCATTTTCCCGTGTCCTTCTTTGTCTTCTCATTTTCCTTCTTGTGTTGCGACTTGGACGGATTGTCCTGAAGGCAATCATCTCGACATGGTCCCTTGCTGTATGGGTTAGGGTTTCCTTTGACCTACTTCGGCTGTGAGGGGTTTGCAGATCTAAACTCTCAACGTTTCTTCTTAAATTTTTTCTCGATCTTGACAACGTATTTATAATTCGTGCCCAATGAGGCGATGTCTAGGAACTCCATTTCTATTTGAATATATCTATGAAAACAGTTGCGGTATTTGAGCACCAGATGATGCTCGGAATATTTGATACCCAATGGTGTGTAGTGTATGGAAAATATTAGTGAAGTTCAGTACTATTTGGTCCCTTTCTTAATGTAGGGTGGTCCATCTGGTGCACTGGTCCTCATAGCTTCCAACAGGGTATTATTGTTCTTTAATGGCATCCCAGAAGGAATCCCATGTAGGGGCCACCACAAAAATCGCAGATTCCTCCATAGCCCTTTGCTCAGAGTAAGTATCCCACCAGTCTTTAGCATGGGGAATGACCTTGAGGAGTGAAAAAGTGATCTTTTCCCTATCGAAAAAATTGTGGACCGAAAAATATCCTTTAAGAAGATTCAACTATTTATCTACAACATCTGCATCTATCAGTCGTTCAAATAATGGAATATCAAAATTTACCTATACCTTGAAGGGGTTTGCATGGCTACTTGATGAATATGCTTCTCCCATGGGAAACTATCAAAGGATATATGTGAATTTGTCCATCATTTCATTCTGTTGTCATGTGATGGATTCCTTGAGCAACATTTTAATAGGTCTCCTACTCCATCATCTTTCCTTTCATCTCCCATGGGTTTTTGTCAGGCTCGATGCGACCGATCTGGTAATGGATTGTTTGGTTTGAGTCCCAACTACTTGTACCCAGAACTTTTCGGAGACATGCACTGCTCCAGGTGGATATCGATGGCCACCCACCTTTTCCAACTGTCTCAAAACAATTTTCTGGCAATTTTGGTAATTTACTATTTTTACCAGTTTTTCGGGTCCAGAGCCATTTTGAGGCCCTAAACAACGTTTTTTGGGAAAATGGGGAGAAATATGGAAATTTCTTCAATGTTTCCCCCAAAATGAATCTCCTCGATGATACCTTTCAAACAGTCTATCATGCACCTAAAATGGATATTGTATGGAAAAGTTACGACCTCGGGAAATTGATGTACTAACTCACGCAAACGGGGCCCACATGACTTTTGGCGCTTCATCTCCTAGGGTTAGGTTTTTATATGTCTAGGGTTTTTGGAATTCCTATTTATTGTAAAAATTCCTTTATAGCCCCACTGTAATCATCTTCTTGCGAATGAGCACAGCCATCACACCTCTTCTCAGAGATAAGCTGCCACCATTCTAGCAAGCTTGTTTTCACTGCATTTTACAGTTTCAACTTATTTCCTTATTGAATAGAAAACTAGTTTTACTATATCTCTGTTTTTTTGTTTTAAGCACCTGTTAATAATCTATAGTCATTTCGTTCTGCTCATAAAATCCAGATCATGCATGAAGAAAAATAAATGAAGAGAAGACCGCTCTAATACCCCTGATCCATATTTAGGAGCGGAACGAACTCATTAACAAACTGAATATAATAAACACATATATATGAAGAATAAAAAAAATATCCAATAAACAATATCTTCTATTAAATAATGAAATAGGTTGAAACTGTTAAACTGCAGAACTAAAACTTGCTCGAATGGTGGTAGCTATCTCTGAGAAGAGATGTGGTTGATATGCGCATCTGTCTATGTATAATGAATTACAATGAGGCTCCATAGGCCCTTTTCATATTACTCATGAATTCAAAAACCATAGACATCCAAAAACCTAACCCTAGTAGGTGAAACACCAAAAGTCATGTGGGCCCTATGGGTAAGTTGGTGTAATTTGGTACCTCGTCTTCCTAGGGTCATAATGTTTGAATACGACCTCTGTTTTAGGTGCATGATAGCCTGTTGGAAAGGTATTTCAGAGAACTATACATTATTCCATTAGAATCTAACTCCTCCTATAGTTTGACTATAGTGAGTCAAAAAAACAACGATTAGGTCCCCAAAACAACCCTGGAAGTACAACAAGATGTGCTGACATGAAAACATACAAAATAAGCCAGTTGGATTAGATGAGAGGCCACCCATATCCACCTAAAGAATGTTTGGGGATTCAGATAGCCCCAAAAGTGTAGAAATCATAATTAAAAAGAAGTACAAAAGGACGTGCTGAACAAAAACAGACATGAGGAGCCAATTGGAATAGGTGGGTGGCCACCAATATACACCTGGATTAGACAAATTCTACATATGGAGGCTAATAACTCAATAATAAATATTCTCTTGAGCCAACTTGTCTCCTAGGGTTATTATCCAATGTTTTAGGTTTTCTCTTGCTTCCTAGAATATTCTAGTCTCTTTAGGGTTACATGTAGAGGTTAATACCTCCCACGGCTACCATAATATCAACAATGGGATGGTTTGATGTGGAACCCATACAAATGTGTTTGACCTGGAGTACCTGGGGTAATAATTTTATCGACATGGAGTACATGGAGTAATAATTGTAGTGGTGAGGCTAGAGTTGCAAGGTTATTAGACAAAATTTTCGTCCACCGTGCTCCTCTTCATTCACTTAGGGTTTATTTTTGATGGGTGGGAATTGTTGGCAAATGTATAACAGGTAGTGTATGCTTGTCATTGATGGCAAGTACAACAGTGAATATGGCAGGATCAGAGTGTGCATGTGAAGACTCTGCAGAGGCGCAGAAGTCCAAGAATCCCTTGGGGATTCAGAAGTGAAAGATCAGGAGGAACAATGTTGAGGAGAACGCGCGCAACAAAGCTCAAGATACAGGAGTTCGCAGAGGAGAAGGAAGACAAAGATCGATAGCCGTTGGATCTCATTCAAAAATCCCGTCAGCCATCAGATCGGACAGGAGCTGCATGAGGTTTACCATTGGGAAAATCCAAGGTGAAATCCATAAAGGAGGGTTGACTCATCGGGGTTTCACATATCGGGAATCCCGTGAGCTAATGCATTGTGACATTGAAAATCTCGAAACCCCGACGAGTGGTAAGACTGCAGTCAAGGGGATAACAGTCATATGGGCTAGGAGCCTAGCCAGGAGAGCTAGTGCGTAAAGAGTGCGTCGAAGTTTCTAGGATCGCGTTTTGGAAATGTCAAAGAAACAATGCAACAAGAATCCTGATTTCTCGATATGAAAAATCCCAGTGCAATCTGAGCAGTCAAATCAAGAACACATCTAAACCCTCGACCTGACTCATGTCAGCAAACCACGTCAGCTAGGAACACGTGTCACAACCAGGTAATGACAAGTGTCATACTGATTCAACATTTCAGACACATGTAAGTCATGAATTAGAGTGACACGTGGCAATATTCAACACGTGTCAATACATGTGTGACGTCAGCATATGGACACCTTGTCGGAGTTTCAAGGATCGAGGGTTGAAGTTGTCAAAGAACATTGACATCAGGAATCCCGATATCGCGATATGTGAAATCACGATGTAATCTGAGCCGTTAGATCAAGCTTTGATCTGGACCGTTGATTCCACTCAATGGAGAGGCATCGGGGATCGAGAGTTGGACATGACAGATTATTGACATCAGGAACCCCGATTTCGCGATATGCGAATTCGCGATTTAATCGCAGCCGTTAAGTTAAGAAGTGACCTAGACCGTTGATCTGATTTCTTTATGGATTATCGAGGATCGAAAATTTGAAGTGACAAAAACACTGGACATCAAGGATGTCGAAATCGCGATTTAATCGCAGTCGTTGAATAGAGATCAGATCTGGACCATTGACATAACTCCATATCAGAGTTTCACGGATCGCGACATCAAGAGAAATAGAAAACAAGGAAACAAGAATGCCTAAATCGCGATATGCGATATGGCGATTCAATCACAACCGTTAAATCAAGCTTGGATTTGGACCGTAGATGTAACTCCATATCAGAGTTTCGGGAATCGCAACTTGGAGAGGCAAGAACACAATGCAACAGGAATGCCAAAATTCCGAAACCCGGTTTAAAGGCAAGATTAATAAAGCTCATCCAATGACGTAGATTAACCTGAAGGAGATCTGAGGGCTATTGTTGCACGACACAGTGAAACTGCTAGAAACCATTGATGGTTTCTACCAGAGGATGCGAAGACACTTGGGGATGACTGACAGAGGAGGTGAAGAGTCTCTGAGAGGAATGAAGATGTTTGTGGAGGCGATTGATAGTTGATGAGCATTGAGGTCTGTAACTGAAACAGAGAAGGTGAGTTCGACTGTCACAGAGAAGACGAAGAGTCTTAAACTTCCAGAAAGGCTGAGGAATCTCAGTATAACATACAGTGATGCTGGACACGTGGGGCAAACCACTAGAGAAGCTGAAGAGTCACGATGATGATCAGACAGAGAACTCGAGAGGTGGAGGATAATGGCGCGGAGTTAGCATGCAGAGGCATTGCGAACATTGCATGCACAAGGTGCACAAAAGCTATAGATACACGGTACATAGAAGAGATGCGGTTGCTATTGCGGTTGGAGTTTGGTATGGTTTTTGTTGGTAAAGGTGATTCACATGTGAAGTAGGAGGAGAGTGCAACAACTGAATAACACAGAAGAGGAACGATGCAGTGAATGGACATGGCGCACAGAGCATAAAGAGTGGAAGAACAAACGGCATAAGTGATGTGTGTAGGAAGGCAATGAGGAAGACAGAGTAGAGAAATGCAACATAACAGTACTGAGTCTGGTAAGCCATTGTTGAACATTTTATCACTGTAATAAGTTTCAGTAGCAAAGATTAATATTTCAGGGTGGTTGGGAGGTGCTCGGGAGGACTGTTGTCCTCATAGGTTCAAGTGGGTGCTTGAACACAGGGAGTTGGTGCTTCCTTCTAGTTGGTGCTAGAGAAACCAGGGAGTTGGTGCTTCCTTCTAGTTGGTGCTATAGAAACAAGGGAGTTGGTGCTTCCCTCTAGTGGGTGCTATAGAAAACAGAGAGTTGGTGCTCTCAGCAAGTTGCAGCTTGCAAAAATGAGTTTGTAGCCTCATTATGAGTTGGTGCTCATATGTATGATACTGTAAAGAATGTAATCATTACTTATCATATAAAGAAAAAAAGGTTTTTACCCTGCATGGGTTTCCTCGGGAAATATCTATCTCTGTGTTTCTCATATATGTGAATGATGCTGAAAGTGCCATTGTTTATTTCCCTGCATTATTGTGATCATCATTCAGTGTCTCTATAAAGAGGTTAAAAGAACCATAATTGTTTAAGCACGGAAACATCTGATTCACCCCCCCCCTTCTCAGTTGCCTACAATTGGTATTAGAGTCGGCCCCTTTTATCTAAGGGTAGATCCTAGAGCTTAAACATGTCAAGCCATGAAGGAAATTCAACCAATAAGGCTCCTCTATTCAATGGAACAAACTTTGCCTTATGGAAAGTTAGAATGAGAACCTACATAATGGATTTAGGTGCAGATGTCTAGGATGTCATAGAGACTGGTTATGTAAAGTAAGTTGTGCTAGCTAATAAGGATGACAAACTAGAATTTAGATTCAACGCTAAGGCTATGAATGCTATCTTGAGTGGGCTTGCAGAAGCAGAATTTGTAAAAGTTATGCACCTAGGAACTGCCAAAGAAATGTGGGAGAAACTCATTAACAGTTATGAGGGTAATGAGAAGGTAAAGGATGCAAAGATTCAAACCTACAGAACACAGTTTGAACAGCTGAAGATGAAGGAATATGAAACTATTGGAAAATACTTTCTGAGAGTAGAAGAAATGGTAAATTCAATGAAGGCACTTGGTGAAACAATTGGGGAACCTTCTTTAGTTCAGAAAATCTTGAGATCTCTCCCAGATAGGTTCAACCCAAAGGTCTCTGCT